>JAOANR010000008.1:43249710-43491962 GCA_030278955.1 Hygrophila difformis | reverse complement strand
CATAGCATGATTTAGGGGTTACAAAGCCCACGGACCAAGGGAAACACACACAAAAAAAAGGATTCGTAATTAAAAATTTATAAAAAAAATGTTTATAGGTAATACACAAATTAAATTAATCATCCACTAATAAATAAATGGCATAATTTTTAAACAACGATTTCTAGATGATCATAAATCAACTTGCATAGTAAAATGATTTGCAAGGCATAAATAAATAAATACTTAAAAATATTAAATCTTTTATTTTCCCGTTACGTAACAGTTTCTCAATATTTTGTATAGCCGGTGATCCGGCGGCCGCAGCCGTATCGCATTTCAAGTACTTCATTGGCCGTCTTGGCACAGTTTCTCATGTCTCATGTTTCAAGTTTATATTTCAATTGCCATTCGGCAAGCTTTATTTATCAATTGCTTTCCGGCAAGCATTATATCTCAATTGCCTTTCGGCAAGCATTATATTTCAATTGCCTTTCGGCAAGCATTATATTTCAATTGCCTTTCGGCAAGCAGGATATTTCAATTGCCTTTCGGCAAGCAGGATATTTCAATTGCCTTTCGGCAAGCATGATATTTCAATTGCCTTTCGGCAAGCAAGATATTTCAAGTGTATTTTATTTCAAAGGGATTCCCAATCATTTAAACCTTAAAGGCTAATTTCATGTTTCGACAAGATTTCAAGATCTCTCAAGTTTAAAACCGATCGATGTCACAGTTTGCGCCTT
Organism: Hygrophila difformis; assembly: GCA_030278955.1. Classification (NCBI taxonomy): domain Eukaryota; kingdom Viridiplantae; phylum Streptophyta; class Magnoliopsida; order Lamiales; family Acanthaceae; genus Hygrophila; species Hygrophila difformis. Next base: position 43,491,237 of record JAOANR010000008.1, on the reverse strand, counting down.
TTCAGTTTAAAAATCCATTTCTTAGGCGATTGATCTGAAATTTTTACAGTAACTCAAAAGCATCCCAACGAACAACTTTCGTGTTTTAAGTTTTTCGGAAAAATGATGGGAAGCATGTCAAAAATCAAGTTTTCTATACAAATAGTATGCTGTCAGGTTTCAGATTCGACACCATTCAAAGATTCAACTTTTTAACATATCAAATGGACTCCAAAAATTTTGAAATTTTATATGCACATACTAGACATGATTATATACAACTTTTGTTTAGATCACAAAGATTAGTTCGGAGTAGAATTGATAGGAATATTCTCATCAAGTTCGGTTTAGTAATCTGTCAAGGTTCTTGATTTCGGTACTAATGCAGATCGGATCGGCTCAGGTTCGGAGGTTCAAATCTCAACGAAAAATTCTAAAAACTTACAGTAATGTTCCTAAACTCATAGATCTACAATTCTTATGTTCAACACCAATCCTAGATCGGCCTAGATCCAAGGTCAAAATGGCTAACAAGATTGAGAGTGAAATCTGCCAAAGTTCTAAGATCCAGATTTAATGCTGTTCGGTTTTGGGTCGGTTTCAGGTTTCAAAATAACATGAAAAATTCTGAAATTTTTACAGAAGCTAGATCTAAGTCTTAGGAACACTTTTTATATTTTGAGTTTTCTCGTTTGAGATTTTAAGGGTTCGAAAAATTCATACGAAAATGCTGCGCCGGGGGTTTTTCTTGTTGACAGATTTTAGAGTTCTAAATCTCTATGTTTGGTTGCATTTTAAGTCACCCAACACCATAGTGAGGTTTACTTACAGTGGGGATAATGTCTAGGAGGTCACGGGGTCGTCCGGAATCCATGGGATGTCACGAACGAATCTCTTCCACCCGATTTATTCTTCCTTTCGCTCCGATTTGTGTTTGAATATGAAGATTCGTAAGTTAGGATGATGGTTATGATCTTAAAACCATAAGGAAACTTGATTTACATCTTACCAACAATCCAAAGCTTGCAATCCTTGATCTACACACTTCCTCGGTTGGATTTGGTTGCCGGAAAGTCGCCGGAAGGTAAAGCTTTGTGTTTTTGATTTTGGGAGAGTTTTGGGATGAAGAAAGGGTGTGGATGGCTGATAAATGGTGTTGGGGGAAGTATTTTGGCCATAAAAGGGGGCAAGATCCGACAATAGTGCGGCTGCTACAGTAGTGCTAGAGTAGCCGCACGTGCTACAGTAGCCACGTGCTACAGTAACCATTTTTTTTTCTTTTTTTTTATATTAAGATTTCTTATCTTCAAAAAATAAAAATCATAATGTGGGAATTATCCGTGATCGTTGGGACAATTCAATAAACTCGTTTCGAGTTGCTATCTTCCGGTAAATAATAAATTCCGCTCTCTCGGAATTATTTCGGTTTTAATAATTTAAATCCAATTCTTTATTTTTGGATTTAAATTTTTCGATGGCGATTTCTCGGGTATTACAATCCGGAAGTCATCGGAGGCACCAAAACCAAGCCGGAGACTGTTTGGACGAATTCGGAAGTCTTCCAACGTCGTGGTAAGTCTGATTCGTTCATCCCTCTCATTTTTAATTCAAAAACGAAACCCTAACTCTCTTCTTTTCTTCTCTACACCCCGAATCGAATCTAGAACGAAGAACCCGACGAACGGAGAGGATAAACGGTGGACTGGAAGCCACGCCTCCAAAATCGACGATCCTGGATGACTACGAATCTGTAAGTTGACACTTACATGGTTTTGGGAGTAATTAAAATATTTAAATCTAAAAGCTTAATCAAAACTTTCGAAAATCTGTCAACACGTAATTTCTACCGGCGCAGCGATTTTGTCCAATTTTTCCGAACCCTTAAAATTCTTCAAACGAGAAAACTTAAAACCTGAAAAATGTTCCTAAGGCTTAGATCCATCTCCTGTAAAATTTTCAGAATTTTTGTGATGATTTGATATATGAAATCTACCCGAAACCGAACTGCTAAGATTTGGATCTTGAAATTCTTGACAGAACTTAGGTCTGAACTTGATGACATTTTTCACTAGGGTTCTAGGCCGATTTAGATATTTAGCCGAACATCAAAGTTGTAGAAAAATGTCTTAAAAAGATCTCTGTAAAATTTCGTTAAGCCTGGAGTTGATTTGCTATGGTAGATCTTGATAATCGTGAACTGCTGTATGATAAATTCGGAGAGATTAATATTTCTACAAAAATTGAGGTTTTTGACCTATTTGGGTATCTCGGATTGAAAAAGTTAAAACACGAAAGTTGTTCATCTTGATGTTTCTGAGTCAGTGGTAAATTTTCAGAATTTTTGAACTTGAATCTGATTTTAAATTAATTTTAGAGTAAACAGCGGTTTACCGGAGTCAAATCTTGAAATCTTGTTGAAACGGTGGAATTAGCCTTTAGGGTTGAAACGAGTCGAAATCTTTTCTTAATTAGTTTAGTGGAACCAGAGTTTTTGTAAATAAACCCCCTTACAAACTTGATAAATTAAAATTAGGGGTGAGTGCTCTGCAGGGTGCTCCTTAACTGCTTCACTTCGTGCCTTTATGGACGATGGTGACCCCGTGCGAAAAATTGAGATATGATATTGCCAAAACGGCATGATATATATGGCCTACACTCTTGTGAATATCCACATGGGTTTCCCGAGGCTCCGGAGTGGTACTGGGTATGGTAGATACGGCTGCGGCCGCCGGTTTCCGGCTAAACTTGTTGAGATCGCGATGAAATCGTGAAACACTTGAAATTACTAAATCGGGGATGTAATGGGGAATTTAAATTAAATTGGATTATTTATAGTTGTCGTTTAAATTGTTAAATGCTTTGTTTAAATTAATTATGGCTTTCATTTTAAATTGTGCTAAATGTATTATTGACTAGTGCCATGAAATATTATGCAAATTGGTTAGATAATTGAGTGGAATTATTTATGGCTTACTATCATGTTTTTATGTAAATATTAAATTAATGGTTTTTTTTAAACCCTACGATCATGCATGTGTTAACTTACTCAGCAAGTTGTGCTGACCAAACCGTTTATTTTTCCTTTTTCTTGACAAAGTATGTGAAACAAACATGAGCACGTTCATACATGGGGGGACTTATATTTTGCGAAATTTATTATTTAAATTCTTGCATTAGACGATAGACTAAACGGGCCTGTTTAACCCGTGTTTTGACCATGTCGGTCTTATTTACATTTCCGCTGCAATATTATACTTAAATATTATTTCCGTTGCATTATGATATTATTATTTTCGAGACTATATTGTATTGGCTGTTTGCAAATGTTTTAGATATTTTTAAATACTGAAATACCTAGCCTTGCATCTCTTTAGTAAGCCGGAGAAACCGTGTCTTACTAGGGAGGTATGGCGGTGACATCCCGACCTGGGTGACCAAAAATCGGGGTGTTACAGCCAAGAGGACGGATTTTGAGTCCATACGCCAGGCAGTAGATGTTAATGTAACTAGTATAGCTGTTGTAAATGAACGAGTGAACACTCTTGTAAATAATATGAATGATGTTTCTAGCCGAATCGCAATGCAAGAGCAGGCTCTGAACTTAACTCCTAGAAGCACGAGTGGAGTTCATTTTATCCGTAATGGACGAGGCGGAAACAGCGATTAAAGAGCAAGAGTTACACTTTGGGACCTATGGCAGACATCAAGGCCCGCGAGGTCCGCGAGCACCTCCTCCGCCGCCACCTCGGCCGCGATCCCAACAAATGCTCAGTTCCAGAATCCACCACCATCTCCGACACCTGCCGCCCCAGCAGCAGTTCCAAGACCTCCATTACATAAACCTGTCCGGCAGAGGCTAAACATGAATCGCCCTCCAGTGGACCTTCCTGAAGACGATTTTGAGGAAGAGGACGTACATCGAGCACCTGTTGAGCACAACAGATTAGAGGCCGATCTTCAAGGAATTAAGTTCACAATTCCGGCATTCAAAGGCGCGAATGACCCAGAGCAGTTCATTGATTGGAGGCAATCTATTGAGATGATCTACGATTGCCAACAATACAATGAATTCACAAAAATCCAGCTTGCCGTTTGTGAATTCAAGGACTACGCTCTAACATGGTGGCAGAAAATACAGCATGACGGACAACGTCTAGGACTTCCAACTATCACTACATGGGCCGAACTTATGCATGCAATGGAAAAGAGGTTTGTTCCTAGTAGTTATTTTGATGACTTGTACATGAAGGTTAATTTTTGTGTGCAGGGAAATCGAACTGTGGATGAATACTACAAGGAATTGAAACGCCTCATGATGAGAGCCCAGATCAACGAGGATGAACCATTAATGATAGCAAGGTTCAAAAGGGGTTTAAAAAGAGAAGTCCTAGCTGAGATCAAGTTAAGGACCTACATCGGTTCGGAGCATTTAGTTCAACTTGATAATGAAATTGATCGGCAACTGAGGGATAGATCAATCAAGTCCACAATCATTTCAAATACTACCAAGTATTGGACGACTAGGACAAATGAGCAGCTGACGAAGCCCGGTGATCGATATGGAAAGCCCAATGCACCTAAGGATGATCGGCCCAACAAGCCCAAGGCATTTGAGATGGGCAAGGATTTCAAGGACCCATATCGGTACAGAAAGGATGAACAGGATAAGCCCAATCGAGATGTCAAGGATGTCACCTCTTTCAAATGTGGGCAGAAAGGCCATTATTCCCGAGACTGTCTGAGACGAGAAAGAAGAATGATTATGATAGAACCAGGGACATGGAAAGTGATTGATTCCGAAGAGGAGCAAGAAGAAGCTGAGAACAATGAGAATGGTGATGGTTGTGAACAGTAGCAAGACGAAGGTGATCTGCACCAAGTTGTTTTGGAGGAAAACGAAGAGGAGTACGTGACTAACTTCATTGTGATGCGAGCACTAACTGCAGAAAAAGCTGATGAACCTGTCAACTATGGTCTGTCAACTATGCTCTGGAACAAAGAGAGAATCTTTTCCACTATCATTGTAAACTTAAAGGCAATATTGCCTCATTAATTGTAGACAATGGTAGTTGTGTAAATGCCGCTAGTCTCTATAATGTGTGCAGGTTAGGTATACCAATGCAGGACCATGTGAAGCCTTATCATCTACATTGGATGAGCGAGTGTGGGACTACCAAAGTTGTAAAGCAAGCATGGATTCCAGTCACCATTGGACCCTACTCAGAGGAAATTCTGTGCGATGTAGTACCCATGACATCATGTCATATCCTGTTGGGTAGACCGTGGATGTACGACAAACACGTAATATACAGAGGCGCAGAAAATGATCTCTCCTTTCGAGATGGACAAAGTAGGATCATGATGAAGTCACTACCGCCTAAAACTGTCAAGATCGATCATCGTAATCTGATGGAAAACATCCGAAAGGAAGAAGAAGAGTTCAAGAGGAAACAAAAGGGAAAAGCAAAAGAAGATTCTAATTCTACTCCATCTCCTTTACTCTTGACAGGTCATGATCAATGCTTGTTGTTCACAAAGCAAGAGCTAGAAGTAGCCATTGAAGATGTGCCTATACCAGGTCACTGTTTCCTAGCTTTGTTAAACCTGGCGAAGAAATTTCTAAGAACTCCCCTGCTACACTTAATGTTCCAAATGATTTTTGCAGGATGTTGGAAGACAACATGGATGTTTTCCAAGAAGAATTGCCAGCTGGATTACCCCCTTTCAGAGGTGTGGAGCATAAGATCGACTTCGTACCGGGAGCGTCAATTCCAAACAGGCTTGCTTATCCCGTGAACCCGAAGAGACTAATGAAGTCCAGAAGTAAGTCCAAGAGCTGTTGGACAAAGGCTGGGTTCGGGAGAGTTTGTCTCCATGCGCAATGCCCCTGTTACTGGTACCGAAGAAGAATGGAACGTGGAGGATGTGTGTAGACTGCCGAGCCGTTAACGCGATAACCATCGAATATCGCCATCCCATCCCATGATTAGACGATATGCTCGACGAGCTGGGTGGAGCGAGCCTTTTCACGAAGATAGATCTGAAAAGTGGTTATCACCAGATACGCATACAGCCAGGAAATGAATGGAAGACAACATTCAAGATGAAATTTGGGCTATATGAATGGCTCGTGATGCCCTTCGGTCTTACCAACGCTCCATCCACATTTATGAGGCTCATGAATGAGACCTTAAGGGAGTTTATTAGAAAATTCGTTGTTGTGTACTTTGATGACATTCTTATTTATAGCCACAACGAGTCTGATGATGTTAAGCATGTTGTGCAGGTGATCATAAAACTGAGGAAAGCCGAACTGTATGCAAATTTCGAGATGTGCACCTTCCACGTGCCTGAAGTTACATTTTTAGGATTTTTCGTTGGGGGACAAGGATTAAAGGTGGATGAGTCTAAAATCAAAGCTATTTCTGAAGGGACGCCACCAACCAACGTCAATGAAGTTTGAAGATTTTTGGACATGTGTGGGTTCTTTAGAAGATTTTACCACAATTTAGTGTGATCGCTGCACCGATGACATCATTACTGAAGAAGGGCCTGCAATTCAAATGGGGTCCCAAGGAGCAGAAATCTTTTGATGAGTTGAATGTAACACCCCGGATTTGATAACCCAGGCGGGGGTGCCACCGCCACACCTCCCTAGCAAGACACGGTTTCTCCGAGCTTGCTAAAAGTAAGTCCGGAATTACTTAAAAATAATAATGTAATATCATCCATACATGATAATAAGAATAATAAGTTGCAGCGGAAATTAAAATACAGGGCCGACATGGCCAATACTTGGGTTAACAAGCCCGTATGCAAGTCATGTAAAACAAACAATTAAATGCCCAAAGTGATCCCCCGATGCATGATCATGCTCCGTACTCTGTAATGGAAAAATGAACAACGGGTTTTATCAGTATATAAAATATTGAGTAAGTTAATCCCTAAGAAAACAATTCAAGGGGTTACATGTGTTTAATTAAAATTACACTTTTCATGCGTTACGAAATTAATTTAAAATTCATAGTTTACTTGCAGCGGAAAAACATGATTAATTTATTCAAGACGAGAATACATAATTTAAGGACTTAATTTAAAAGCGAAATTTTAAAAGCATAGTTTTAAAAACGTAATTTAGAAGCATAATTTAAAAACGTGATAAATAATTGCAGTTTAATTAAATACGTACAAAAGTCTTTTATATTTTTATCCCGCAAACTAAGAATAGGACACCACACAAGGGAGATCACTAACGAGGCAATCTCAAAAATCATAATCAGTTAGCCGGTGTACCGGCGGCCGCAGCCATATCAGTATTGACTGCCGTTTTGGCTAGCCATGTATATCTACCGTCAATTGGACAGGCATGTATATCAACTGTCGTTTGACAGGCCTTTCAAGCGGTTTCACTGCCTCTCGGGCAGGCTGTGTATTTCCCACTGCCGATTTGGCAGGCCATGTGCACAACTGCCGTTTTGGCATAGTAAGGAGATCACTAACGAGGCAATCTCAATAATCGTAGGACCACTAACGAGGCAGTCCAAATAAAGGGAGACCACTAACGAGGCAGTCTCAATAATCGTAGGACCACTAACGAGGCAGTCCAAATAATTTGTATGAAGATCGGCTCAGCCTAGTGAACGGGATTTTTCGAAAGATTATGTTTCGTCGTATTCAAGAGATTCGATATCGCATTTCGTAGTTCGAGTTTTCTCAAGTTCGAAAAATCCGATTCGACGCAGTTTACGCCTTTCTTAATTAAAAATTCATCTTTACACCAAAAATTCTAAAATTTACACAGTAGCTCAAAAACACACATACAAACAACTTTCATGTTTCAAGTTTTTGGAAATAAGGTTTCGAAGTGAGTCAAAATTCCAGTTCTTTGCAAAAAGATGAATTCTGTCCAAAAACTGATTCCGACACAGTTTCGTGCGACGCCGATTAAAAATTCATTTCAAAGCCAATTGGTCCGAAATTGTTTTACAGGATGTGCACAACATCTTAATGAACAACTTTCATGTTTTAAGATTTTGGAAATAATGAATTTTAGATGTTCAAAAGTCGACCACAACACGCTGCATACGCGCGGACTCCAAAGCTGATTTAGAACAGTTTCTGAAAATCGTCTGTTTGACATATCAAATGAACTCCAAAATTTATGAAATTTTATGTGCATAATTTAGACACAATTATCTACGACTTTTGTTTAGAAATGCAAAGCTGAATCATTCTAAAAACATGTGAAAAATATGCATCAAGTCGAGTCAAATACTCTGTCCAGAATTCAAACGTTCGGTTTTGTCACAGAAATTTTACAGCGCGATTTGGGATAGCAAATCTTTATGTCAATGGCTGAAATTTGGACACAAGGTAGATTAGAGTCTTATGAACAAGATCTATGTTGAAAAGTTTTTGGTTTGAATTCCCAAAGGTCGAGTTTTGGGTGAGTTCATAAAATTGGACGAAAATAGGGTTTCTGAAAACCGATTTTTGTTACGTGTCTAGATCTTAAGTTTTAAACGACAATAAACCACAAAAATTGAAGAGTAAGGTCTTAACTTACTAGTTGGAGAATAGGGTCACTGTAAGGGATTTCCGGACGTCCTGAGGTCGCGACGAACGGCCAACTTCTCCGATCGTTTTTTGTTCGTCCCCCGACGTGAAATCGTGGCAAAGGAAAGATGGTTAGATTTCGAGTTTTTGAGACTTATGGATAAGCTACACACTATAATACAACTTACCACGGTCCTAGAAGGCAGTGGCCTTGTCTTCGCCGGAATACTCGTCGGGAGGTTGCCGGACGTTCGTCGGAGAGGTGCTTGGCTTTGGGAGAGATTGTGGGTGTCTGGGGGGGGGGGGGGGGGGGGCTGCTCCATGGTGAATAGAGTGGGGGAGGTAGCCCTAGGTCGGGTAAGAGCTTCCCCACTCGTCCGATTTAGTTACCAAAGTCGGGAGGCGTAATTTTGGCAAGAAATCGCCATGATCGCGCGATTTGCAGCTGTCTGCTGCTTTGCGCGCTCCTGGCGCGTTCCCGCGCGGCGGCCGCGTGGCTCCGGCCTGGGCTGTGGCTTGGGCTGGGTCGTGCGATCCGTCGGGCCTTTTCTCATCTCTTTCGGACTTCTGTCCTTCTACGTTTTCGGGCTCGACTTTTCGGGTCGTTCTCGGGTTACGATTCCTTAAATTTATTTCGACTCCAATGAATTTTATATTCGAAATCTTGAATCCGTCGAGTTTAAATCCGACGTCTTTTGACTCTCGTGCGATAATCTAATTAAATTATTTCGACTTTTCGGGTTCTTGGAATTAAAATTCTTTTCTTTCTTGAATTTAATTCCAATTCTTTTGACTCAATTCATGGACTGTCTTCGGGCTTCCTTTCCCTCTTGTATTCCATTTTGAATTTTTGAATCTATCGGTGTTTCATTTTCGAGCAATAATTTATTTTGATAAATTATTTTCTTCTTCTCGGAGATATTTCGACCTTGATCGGATTAAGAAATAAATTTTTATTCCTTTGGACACCGATAAAAATCTCGGTTGTTACAGTCTACCCCCCTTAAGAATCAACTTCGCCCTCGAAGTTGTGTTTCGGTTTCTTCGAGTTAAACGTTAGGATGGTTTTGGTTATGTTTTTGTTTTGTGATTTATTTCGTGACTGAACTTAGAATTTAGATTTCCAAGCTGCCTACGTACCCTGTGAAGGGATCAAGTCATCACGTAGTTCAAAACAATTTGAATTCGTTTATTTATTGATTTGGGATACATAATATTCGGGTTGTTACATCCTCCCCCCCCTTAAGATTACAGTTATGTCCCCATAACTGCCTATTCATTATTCTCCAGGAGCTTCGGATTTTGGTCTTGTTTCTGAGGGGATCGATGCCCTTGGTTTTTGCCATTTCGATCGTCTGGGTTCTGTGGCTGCTTAGGTCGAGTGGTCACATCCTCTCTCTTGTTGATGTTCTCTATCCGTGTCCGGCAGTCACGCAGCCGGTGACCATGTCGACCACATCGGAAGCATGCTCCCGGCTGAGGGCATCGTCTCGCATAATGTGGTTTACCACACTTTGGACATGGTGGCGCATAGTCACCATGGTTGAAGACTATCCCGTCGTTTCCCCCATTATTGCCTTGAGGTGGTTTATTCGGGCCTCCCCGAATATGGTTCCTCCCTGAGTAATTATCGGTTCCGTTGTCCCGTTTCCTCTTGCCCTTCCTTTGGTTGATTAATGCATTTCCCTCGGCAACTAAAGCTTCCTCTATAGTTCTCAAGCGGTCACTTAAGTTCTTGGGTATGGAGGCCACTTGTCCCCCTTGATTGGGTGCACTAACGTCTTGTACTGGTACGTTGGGTTCTCGTGGCTCTTCGTTGGTGTTGGGTGGGATGGGTGGATTGCTAGGTCTTCCTCTTGGTGCCATTCTATCACAACGCACAAGGGATTAAATTTCTAATGATTTGATAGTTTTGCGGAAATAATTAAATTAAATGGTGTTAGTAGGAGTTGTTTAGTGTGTATTATAATGTAGCATTTCAAGTTATTTATAAAATATGCGGTGTTTAGATTTTTTTTTTTTTTTTGTGAAACTAAAATTTGGGTTTAATGAAAACCAGGGTTTACAAATTGGTTTGGTTGTTTTGATATTTTAAAAGCGTATAAATACTTGTATTTTAGTATTTGATTCAATCGCTGGAGCCCACAACAAGATATTTGGGGCATTAGGAATATTTCTAATAATTAAAACTTGCATTTTTATTTCTTGACAAAAGATTTTTTTTTTTTGGCACGAGGATAGGAATGCCAAAGGCCGAGATTTGATATGGGCACGCTAAGCAAGGATGATTGAGATCTAAGACTAAGGCCAGATTAGTATCTAGTTAGCTTCTAAGTTGATGTCATGTCAAGTTTTAAAATGGGACTGTTACTTAACACATATAAGAGTTAGCGCAATGTTCAAGTGGGTATGTATGCGAATGCATGTATGCTTTATACAATGCTACCCCAACCCCGAAAAATATTTCGTGACTTTAGAAACTTGTTGAAAGAATTTCTATGCATATGTAAATATTTTCCATGGGTTTAAAATGAATTTTGTTCCATGGAAATAAAACTTAAAATTTAAAAATAATAATAATGGTACTAAAAAATTTTAAAATAATATTATTATTTGTTTAAAAATCTTGGGCCTCTATATTGGGCCAATAATAGATTTTGGGCTCTAATAAAAATCTAAGTATTGGGCTAAAAATTTGGGTTAAAAATAATTAAATAAAATGTTGGGCTTTCAAGAATTGGGCTTTTAAAAGTTTAGGCTTTAAAAATAATAACCTTAAAATATCCATAGCTTAAAATAATAGCTTTAAAAATACACCTGGCTCTGATACCACTTTGTAACACCCCGGATTTGATAACCCAGGCCGGGGTGCCACCGCCACACCTCCCTAGCAAGACACGGTTTCTCCGAGCTTGCTAAAGAGATGCAAGGCTATAGGTGTTGGAAAAAGTTTTAAAAGCAAGTTCGGAATTACTTAAAAATAATAATGTAATATCATTCATACATGATAATAAAAATAATAAGTTGCAGCGGAAATTAAAATACAGGGCCGACATGGCCAATACTCGGGTTAACAAGCCCGTATGCAAGTCATGTAAAACAAACAATTAAATGCCCAAAGTGATCCCCCGATGCATGATCATGCTCCGTACTCTGTAATGGAAAAATGAACAACGGGTTTTATCAGTATATAAAATACTGAGTAAGTTAATCCCTAACAAAACAATTCAAGGGGTTACATATGTTTAATTAAAATTACACTTTTCATGCATTACGAAATTAATTTAAAATTCATAGTTTACTTGCAGCGAAAAACATGATTAATTTATTCAAGACGAGAATACATAATTTAAGGACTTAATTTAAAAGCGAAATTTTAAAAGCATAGTTTTAAAAACGTAATTTAGAAGCATAATTTAAAAACGTGATAAATAATTGCAGTTTAATTAAATACGCACACAAGTCTTTTATATTTTTATCCCGCAAACTAAGAAGAGGACACCACACAAGGGAGATCACTAAAGAGGCAATCTCAAAAATCATAATCAGTTAGCCGGTGAACCGGCGGCCGCAGCCATATCAGTATTGACTGCCGTTTTGGCTAGCCATGTATATCTACCGTCAATTGGACAGGCATGTATATCAACTGTCGTTTGACAGGCCTTTCAAGCGGTTTCACTGCCTCTCGGGCAGGCCGTGTATTTCCCACTGTCGATTTGGCAGGCCATGTGCACAACTGCCGTTTTGGCATAGTAAGGAGATCACTAACGAGGCAATCTCAATAATCGTAGGACCACTAACGAGGCAGTCCAAATAAAGGGAGACCACTAACGAGGCAGTCTCAATAATCGTAGGACCACTAACGAGGCAGTCCAAATAATTTGTATGAAGATCGGCTCAGCTTAGTGAACGGAATTTTTCGAAAGATTATGTTTCGTCGTATTCAAGAGATTCGATATCGCATTTCGTAGTTCGAGTTTTCTCAAGTTCGAAAAATCCGATTCGACGCAGTTTACGCCTTTCTTAATTAAAAATTCATCTTTACACCAAAAATTCTAAAATTTACACAGTAGCTCAAAAACACACATACGAACAACTTTCATGTTTTAAGTTTTCGGAAATAAGGTTTTGAAGTAAGTCAAAATTTGAGTTCTTTGCAAAAAGATGAATTCTGTCCAAAAACTGATTCCGACACAGTTTCGTGCGACGCCGATTAAAAATTCATTTCAAAGCCAATTTGTCCGAATTTTTTTTACAGGATGTGCACAACACCTTAATGAAAAGCTTTCATGTTTTAAGATTTCGGAAATAATGAATTTTAGATGTTCAAAAGTCGACCACAACACGCTGCATACGCGCGGACTCCAAAGTTGATTTAGAACAGTTTTTGAAAATCGTCAGTTTGACATATCAAATGAACTCCAAAATTCATGAAATTTTATATGCATAATCTAGACACAATTATCTACAACTTTTATTTAGAAATGCAAAGTTGAATCATTCTGAAAACGGGTGAAAAATATGCATCAATTCGAGTCAAATAATCTGTCCAGAATTCAAACGTTCAGTTTTGTCACAGAAATTTTACGGCGCAATTTGGGATAGCAAATCTTCATGTCAATGGATGAAATTTGGACACAAGGTAGATTAGTGTCTTATGAACAAAATCTATGTTGAAAAGTTTTTGGTTTGAATTCTCTAAGGTCGAGTTTTGGGCGAGTTTTTAAAATTGGACGAAAATAGGGTTTTTGAAAACCGAGTTTTGTTACGTGTCTAGATCTTAAGTTTTAAACGACAATAAACCACAAAAATTGAAGAGTAAGGTCCTAACTTACCTAGTTGGAGAATAGGGTCACTGTAAGGGATTTCCGAACGTCCTAAGGTCGCGACGAACGGCCAACTTCTCCGATCGCTTTTTGTTCTTCCCCCGACGTGAAATCGTGGCAAAGGAAACATGGTTAGATTTCGAGTTTTTGAGACTTATGGACGAGCTACACACTATAATACAACTTACCAAGGTCCTAGAAGGCAGTGGCCTTGTCTCGCTCGTCCCGTCTTCGCCGGAATACTCGTCGGGAGGTTGCTGGACGTTCGTCGGAGAGGTGCTTGGCTTTGGGAGAGATTGTGGGTGTTTGGGGGGTGCTGCTCCATGGTGAATAGAGTGGGGGAGGCAGCCCTAGGTCGGGTAAAAGCATCCCCACTCGTCCGATTTAGTTACCAAAGTTGGGAGGCGTAATTTTGGCAAGAAATCGCCATGATCGCGCGATTTGCAGCTGTCTGCTGCTTGGCGCGCTCCTGGCGCGTTCCTGCGCGGCGACCGCGCGGCTCCGGCCTGGGCTGCGGCTTGGGCCGGGTCGTGCGATCCGTCGGGCCTTTTCTCATCTCTTTCGGACTTCTGTCCTTCTACGTTTTTGGGCTCGACTTTTCGGGTCGTTCTCGGGTTACGATTCCTTTCTTAAATTTATTTCGACTCCAATGAATTTCATATTCGAAATCCTGAATCCGTCGAGTTTGAATCTGTCGTCTTTCGACTCCCGTGCGATAATCTAATTAAATTATTTCCGACTTCTCGGGTTCTTGGAATTAAAATTCTTTTCTTTCTTGAATTTAATTCCAATTCTTTTGACTCAATTCATGGACTGTCTTCGGGCCTCCTTTCCCTCTTTTATTCCATTTTAAGTTTTTGAATCTATCGGCGTTTCATTTCCGAGCAATAATTTATTTTGATAAATTATTTTCTTCTTCTCGGAGATATTTCGACCTTGATCGGATTAAGAAATAAATTTTTATTCCTTTGGACGCCGATAAAAATCTCGGGTGTTACATTGAAGGAAAAACTCACCCATGCACCGGTGTTAGCACTTCCAAATTTCGATCTTTCTTTCGATATCGAATGTCACGCATCTGGAACCGGCATGGGCGCCGTTTTGTTGCAAGATTGATGGCCCATTGTCTATCACTGCGAAAAATTTGAAGCTCAACTGACCTACTCCACGTATGATAAGGAATTATATGTTGTGGTGCAAGCCTTGAGAACCTGGCAACATTACTTGCGAGGAAGAGAGTTTATCATCCATACAGATCTCGAGACGTTGAAACACATCCGAGGACAATGGTCAACTGAAAAATTCGAGACACGCCAGATGGAGTTCTTTTATTGAATCATTTCCGTATGTGATCTGCTATAAGAAAGGAAAGGACAATGTGGTAGCCGATTCCCTCTCGCGAAGATTAAATCTTGCTGCATTTGCCACCATACATCTGGTTGGATTTGAGCACATTAAGGATTTATATGCTCAAGATACTGATTTTGGGGAAGTCTACAAGAAGACCGAGAAAATAGCCTTCAAGGAATTTTCTCAACTAAATGGTTTTCTATATTTGGAAACAAGTTGTGTATACCAAAAGGATCTATCAAGGAACTTCTGATTACTGAAGCACACTCTGGAGACATGATGGGTCATTTTGGTGGAATTGCTACAATGAGCATATTAACAGAATGTTTCCACTGGCCAGGGATGGAGAAGCAGGTCGCTGACTTCGTCAACAAATGCATCACCTGTTTAAGGGCCAAGTCGACAGCAAAATCACATGGGCTTTATCAAGCATTGCCCGTACCCGAGGGCCCATGGATTGATCTATCAATGGACTTCATTTTGGGATTACCTCGCACTGCAAGGGCCAAGGATTCAATTTTTGTGGTAGTCGACAGGTTTTCAAAAATGGCACATTTCATATCCTGCGCCAAGACTAATGATGCGCAACATGTCGCCAAGATATTTTTCAGAGAGGTTGTGAGACTACATGGCGTTCCGAGAACGATTGTTTCGGACAGAGATGCAAAATTTGTGAGTTACTTTTGGAAATCTCTGTGGGCTGAAATTGAAACAAGACTGTTGTTCTCCACTGCATATCATCCCCAGACAGATGGCCAGATAGAAGCAGTAAATCGGGTTTAAGGGTAATTTATTTAGAATCATTACTGTTTCAAGCAGCAAAAGCTGGGATGAATGTCTCCCCTATATTGAGTTTGCGTATAACAGACACGTACACAGTGCCACACACATGTCACCTTTTGAGGTAGTGTTCGGGTTTAATCCACTAACGCCACTTGATTTACTGCCATTGCCCCGCAATGAGCATCTTAACATTAATGGTAGAGACAGGGGAACGACAATCAAGGAGATGCACAAAGACGACCGGGACAGTCTGGCTAAAGCTGCTGAAGGCTATGCAAGTACAATAACCGCGGGAGAAAAGAGCTGAAATTGAACCCCGACGATTGGTTTGGCTCAACTGGAAGAAGGAACGGTTTCCTGCAAGCCAACGCAACAAGCTATCTCCACGAGGAGACGGACCTTTTAAAATTTTAGAATGGATTAATAATAATGCTTACAAATTGCAATTATCTGAAGAGTATATTCATATTAATCCAGTTTTTAATGTTGCAGATCTCACCTTGTTCGAGAGGGATGAGGAAGATCATGGTCGGTTTGTTGGACCAACCTTCCCAAGGGGGTGGGGAAGGCATGGAAGCCGGATCGAGATCACTACTGATCCCCCCATTTCCAGAAGAACCGGTGTCCCATCAACGATCAAGAAGATTCACCTCCAGAATTGCTGAGTTGCTGACCCGGAATTTTGAGGATGAACTGCTTAAGGCCAAAGCTGGAAGGATGGGTTTAAAGCTGCTGATTCGAATTGAGAAAGACCCGGGACCCACTTCACTGGATCCAGAAACCCACCATTGACCGGAAACAAATGGATGTCGATCGCCGAAAGTTGGCCGGAACGCCCCCGGAAATCGAACATTGTATTTAGTTGTTTTGATTTCTAATTCGACATGTGCATGCATGCACAAGATATTAAAACAAGCAGGAGAGAGAAGCCACCCGTGGGCCCTGCAGGAGTGAAAGAAGGCTGAATTACGACGCTAGCCTCGGAGTACGACGCTAGCCTCGACTTACGACGCTAACCTGCTTCACGTCGTAAGGCTCACACGACGCTAACCTCAAGATTACGGCGCTAGCCTATTTCACGTCGTATGAGTCTCGCGTCGTCCATGTCAGAACCTACGACGCTAGCCTCAAGTTACGTCGTGATCCAGCTTCACGTCGTATGAGTCTCGCGTCGTCCCAGCTCACGTCGTCCGAGTCTCACGTCGTCACAGTTCCCCCAGTTTAGGTTTCTTCTTGTTTGCTTAATTCTAGTGTAGGGTTGTTGAATCCTTTGTATTTTGGGTTGCCTATTTATAGGACCTCCTAACACTTTGTCATTTAATCTTTGAATGAATGTAACAACTTGATAGTATTTTCTCTTTGGTATCAAAACCAAGAGCAATTGAAGGCCACCATAGAATATATCCCTTGTTGGATAAATTCCTTTTAAGCATTGAGAGTGTTTGATCATATAGACACCATTAGGATAATATAGGCGGCACACACAGTGCAATCGATTCCGAGGTTGAGTCTTCCGAAGTGGAATCTCACCTATCCTTTCATTTTTATTTTCTTATTTTCCATCTTTCCAATCGTATCCAATCTCGATCTATGGCAAACCAATCAACCCATTGTCACGTATTCAAATAGAAATACAATTACGGGTATCATATTCAAATTGACAACCAATTATCAAGCCAAATAAAATATCGGTACAAAAATGTTCATCCAACTTAATAATTGCAAAAATAAACCTAGAAATTGCATAAATACCAACGGTGTAAAATCCACAAAAGTGTTTCAACAATCTCTCAAAATTCAAGTACCAAATCCAATCAAACCTAGAACTAGAAAGGTAAATCTACTTCATAGTCATAAGGAAGAAGAAAGAACAAAAGATTACAACCATAAATTAAAATGGATTGAATTGATTTTTTTCTTCTCTTGTGGCCTGGTGTCTGCTCTCTGTCCACGCCTCCAATTCCAAATCTGCCGTGTCTTTCTTTTTCAATTCTCCAATTTTCATCTCATTCCCCCAGCCCTGGACGTCCGTTTGACTTTTAATTGATTGCTCAATTAATTTCATTAATCTCTTTTTAATTTCCTTAATTATTGGTTGCTTTCCTTCCTTTAAACTTCCAGTCGTTTCGTTTCCATTCTTTGTAGATATTTTCTTTTTCTCCTTATCTGATAAATGGGCCAAGTCCATTAGGGATTTCAACTAGCTTCTTCAATGATAGTCATGACCATGACTAAGGCCATTCTTGTTTGCAGTCTCTTCCAAAAAGTGAAAATTGGCTTGTTTTTCTTCAATCCTACAAAATAACCAAAATATGCACAAATAAGCCATATTCCCATTTAATCAACTTCAAACCATTTAAAATATTAACAAATTGTATGAACAAAATGCCCATTAATGCCCATTATCAACGAACACGCCTAAGGACTTCATCAAGTAAGATCATCCTCCGTGTCAAGGTTGGTTCTTCCTCTATGGTCGGAACATCCTGATGTAATGAGTTGTAAAGGGCACCGTTTGAGAATCTCCAGAATGAACCGGAGTAGGATTTGTAGGTCGAGGATTAGAAGACCCTCACCAGAGGCCATCGCAGAAGGTGATAGAGGAGAACTCTAGGACCCGAAGGAATTGGGCCAGAGGCTGACCTGGGAAGGTGTTCTTGAGTTTCTTACGGATCTTCTTGGGAGGTTTTCTTGGGCATTGGGTCGGACATCCGGATCATTCACAATGTACTGATTGATCATGTCATTTACATCCTCCTGAGCATCGACAAAGGTTTCGTCAAGAAAGCCTTTCGTAGTAAGTCGAGCGCAATACAAAGAATCATCCACAACAAGTGGAACTGCATCCGCAACATCTCTAGGGTTTGTTTTGTCCACCATTTATGAACCAGAAACGCAACACAAAAAAGATAAAAAAAAAAACAGACACGAAGAAGGTGGTGTCTGTGAAATGTGGATGAGCACAAGAGAGAACAACCGGCGTCATCTTGGAGGGAAACCTTCCTAAGTGGTTGATTCAAAAACTTGCCAACTGAACATTGTCGGATCAAAGACACCTCGAGATCAAGCAAGGCCATCAGTTGTGCCTAAGCCAAAGATGAAAAGAGGGGACATGAGAATTGTTTCTGGTGATAAGGATGGCATTTCGAAAATTATGGATACCAATCGGGCATTTACCTCCAAATTTTACGATGAGAGTTCGAAGGGTATTATAACACGATGCTCAAACCAAGAAAGGTAAAGTCTGAGTTTGTGTTTAGAAGCAAGAAGTTTGAAGAAAATTGGTTGGATAAAATACCAAAAAGAATGATCGCTTCATCACTGGGCAATAGAGCTGTTGGGATGCAAGCCGGCTCTTGTGAAAGTCTTCTATGCAAATTTGAGGAAGGAAGTGCTCACATCTAGAAGTAGTTGGTAAAAGATCTTCCCGCTAAAGAAGTTAGTTGCACTCAAAGGTTCCGCTCTTTGTGAATTGCTGCAGGTTCCAATACACAACTTTTATAGTTTATGTAGACCAGACACCAAGTTCAAACCCAACAAAGTGTCACAGGTCATCACTCAGGGGAAGCAACTGATTCTAGGGCATATGATTAACTGTTGAAGATGTTAAGGCTGATAGTATGACACTCATCCTTACCCTACCCTCATCACCACATTCCTCGAGTTTGTTGGCATCATTCAAAATTCCAAGAAACTGTTTGAGCCCAAGAATGAATTCGAAGTGTCTGTGAGGAACCAGGACAAAATCCATGGCATACATGGACCGGAAGGCTCCACAGAATCCCAGACTTGATCAAGAAAAATGTGACGGAGAGGGGGATCAAATGAAATAATTGCAGGATGCCATCACCACTGGACAAAAAACAATAATCAAATTATGAATTAATTATATGATGTTTGGAATGACATAGATGATTATGTTGATGAAGACTATTCAAGCTCAGATGACACCAGTGGCAATGACTCTTCCTCTTCCTTAGACTAATTCCTGACCACTTTTGGGCATAATGTGACCTAGAAGGGAGGAAGAAGATCTAACTAAGTTTCTCTAGGTCTATATGGAGGGGGACAAAAGCACACTCGTTGTTGCTGGTAAGGTTCTGAAGTTTTTTTTTTCATAAGTTTTTTTTCAAGTTTTTCTATTTTATTTTATTGTTAGAATTGTTGATTAGAGAACTGTTGATGTTTTTGCATTTGCCTGTAATAATAATTATTATGTTATGATTATTGAATGTTGTGCACGGTCTCATTTTTTATGTACATGCTCCTAGAATTTGATAGGTAGTATTTGATGTACGGAGCATCACATAGGCTTGTTGGGAAACAAATTGTGTTATTGGCGGTTGGGGTTGGAATGCATTTTATTTTTTAAATCCCCAGTCTCCAACATCGATTTGATCTTGTGTAACTGGTTCGCATCCTACTAGGGGAGATTATTAGACCCAGGTTTTGTTGAATGTGATCCGAACTGATGTTTGAACTCAAAGTTAAAACTTTTGATAGAAATTCCACTTTACCCAATCGCTGCTCTATACACAGAATACTTTATCATGCGTCTGAACAACTCTCTCCAACGGCCATAAGTGTATTTTCTTGATAGACGTGCAAACTATGGAAAGGAGATTTGCTATCATGTGAAAGGTTTTTCTAAGGAAGGTTTTGGTTGAATGGAAAGCAGATTCACCTTCCTTAGCCAAAAAATTCATAGCCTATTTTAGCCTTGACCTCGGTGAATGAAGAGTCACGAAAAGAAATCTAGCGACATCTATGAGTGAATTAGCATAAACATTGGCTAAAAAGGGGAGTACTTCGATTCTTTTCACACAAAAATCCACAATATCATTGTTCTGTTGAAAGGTTCTGTTAGGGATATTTCTAGTATTGTGAAGATGTTCGTTATATTCGTTGTTGTTGCAACATCATGCCAACAACGCTCTTTACTCTTCACTGGAAAAGCACAGAATAGTACAGTGACGTGGCGTTTCCCCTAGCAGGCCTTAGAGGGTTTTAGATGGGCCTTAAAACCCATATAAATACTTGTCTTCGTCCTTAAGGGATCGAGAGAGTTTGTAGCCGCAATCACAATTTATTTTACAGAGCATTAGCAGATTCAAAGCTGGGATTATGGTGTATTGAGAGCTGAAGTTAAAGCCCCCTGGTATTCGTTGTTTGCAGAAGGCACCAACAACCATCCTACTACTGGTATATCTTTAGCTGTTGAGTCTTCTACATTTTCATGGGGTAATTGGGATTGTGTTTAGGCATTTATGAGTTCATCCTTTGTAAACACAATCTGTGTGTATTGTAGGTGTTTTAGCACCATTGAACTGAACTTTTTTGATTAGCTAGATTCCACAAATACCACCTTAACACCTGCCGGTGAATTGAGTGCATTTGGGTAGATAGTTGATGCTCCCATGTGTTCTTCTAGTCTATTTGGGTAGATAGGAGAGTTCATTGGAATGTAAGGGTGTGTAAGGTGTGGTTGACTCTTGTTCAATCTGTTTGGTGGAGATTTAGTGAATCCCTGGCTTGGAGCCCCGAGATGTAGATCAGTGGATCGAACTGGGTGATCAAACTCTTGTGTTCTTGTTTATTTTTTCCGCACTCTGTTTGTGTTTGCAGGTTGTTGAGACATCGCTCAAACAACTCTTACAGGGTTTTACATATTAAGATTGGGCCTGTCAATTGGTATCAGAGCAGGGCTCTAACGTTTAGCTGAGTCCGGTCCAATATGAATAGAGAAGGTGGCTCTGTCTCGAGACCTCCTCTGTTTGATGGTTCGAACTATCCATTCTGTAAGAATCGGATGAGGATATTTCTTAAGCATACAGGTGTAGATGTCTGGAATGCTTTTCTAACACCCTTGGAACAACCAATGAAAGAGGTCCGCACGCCTGCTACTGAAACCTCTGCTGCCATTACTACTTTTGTTCCTGCTACTCAAGAAGAAATGTCAGCTGCTCAGAAGAACAAGGAACAAGGGAACAACAATGCTATGAATTGTTTGTTCAATGCTGTGGAAGAGTCACAATATCATATTATTTCAAACTGTGAGACAGCTCATGAAGCTTGGATTGCCTTGGAAGCAGCTTATGAAGGATCTTCTGATGTACAAGCTTTGAAGCTTCAGAGAATTGAATCTGCCTTTGACAGTATTCGGATGCAAGAGGATGAGAATATTGCTGCTTATCATGCTCGGTTCAAGAAGTTGGTTAATGAAGCTCAGTCTCTCGGATTGGAGTATGATAATGCAAAGCTGGTTCGAAAGATGCTGAGGACAGTTACTCGTAAGTATCGATCAAAGGTGTCCACTCTCGAAGAACCTGAGAAGACCAAGACCTTTACTCTTGAAGCATTGGGCGGTTCACTTTAGACTTTTGAGATGAACTACTTGGAAGAAGAGCCTACTCGTGATCTAGCTTTTAAAGTTGAGGATGAGATTCAATGTATCAGTGAAAAAAAGGCCTATCTAACCAAGAAGTTGGCAAGGATATTACAGGACAAGAGAGCCAAGAAGCTGAACTACAAGAGAGATGACAAAGGACGTTATCAGCGAGGTGTTTCATCATCCCGTGAACAACCTTCCAAGAACAAGTCAGACAGTTCCTATGACAAGAGGAAGGGTTATAAGAAGATGGATTTACCTGATACTTTCAAGAACTTAAAGTGTTATGATTGTGAAGGTGTTGGCCATAAAGCCTCTGAATGTCCTACTGCTAAGAGAAGGGTTGGAAAAACTCTTCAAGCTACCTTAAGTGATGGTGAGGTCAGTTCTACTTCTAAGGAGGAGGAAGATGACAGCGAAGATAAGGAGATGATAGCTTTTACTGTGAAAGACGTTCTAACAACCGATGACACTCTGTCCAAACATTTGTCTGACACAGAGTCTCATGAATCCGACAGTGAAGCTAGTCAATATGATTATGATGAACTTCTTGCAGGTTTTGAATTGGTGAAAGAGGATCATGCAGTTGCTGTTGCAGAGAATAAGAAGTTGCTTGATCAGAAGGGAGATTTATTGGTTCTTATTGATAAGAAGGATGCTGAAATCACAGATCTCAAGCAATCTTTGGCTACTCTATCTACTGAAAGGGATACCCTATTGGAGGAAAACGCTACTTTGCTTGCCAAGACCCAAAAGATAGACAACATGGTTAAAGGCAAAAACAAGCTGGATGAGATCATCAATCAAGGGAAATCACCATCCAATAGAGAAGGTATTGGCTACAAGCACAATTCTAAACCTAACAAGAAATCTGCACCTACCTTTGTGCGTGCAGGTACCCTTGAGTCCAGTACATCCAAAGCACCTGAGAAAGTAGATTGCCCAGAGTCCCCCAAGAAGAGCCAAGACTGCCCTTATTGTAAATTCCAAGGTCATCCTGTTCAACTCTGTCAGAAACTTACCAAAGATCTTCTTGGTGGTCGACCAGTTGTTTGGCCATCACTGGAACTACAGAAACAGGTCAAACTCACTATGATGTGGATTCCCAAGTCCAAGATTGTACCCAAAATGTGCCTAGTTGTACTCTCTGCTCAGAAAGGACCCAACGATGGTAAGTGGTATTTTGACAGTGGTTGCTCTCGACATATGACTGGTAAAAAGGATTTTCTCATTGATTATGTGGAATCCGATTGTGGGGAAGTGCTCTATTGAAATGGGGCTCATAGCAAGATCTGTGGTTATGGGAAAACAAAAGGTGCAAATATGGGTTTCCGAACTACTGTTTACTATGTTGCTGATCTATCTACAAATCTTATCTCCATAAGTCAACTTTCTGATGAGAAATTCTTTGTTGGTTTCACTGATGAGGATTGTATGGTTATTGATCCGTCATATAATTGTGTTATTAAAGGAGTTCGATCTTCTAACGATTGCGATGTCTTAAAGCCTGCTGTGGAATCAGTCTTTTTGTCACAGGTTGAAACTGCCAAGTTGTGGCATCAAAGGTGTGGGCACATGAACTACAAATTTCTCATTCAACTTAGCAAGTCTGGCGTTGTTAGAGGGTTGTCCCAACTACGGAGCAAAGACAAGATAGTCTGTGGTGCGTGTGCTAAGGGAAAACAAATTCACTCCTCTCACAAAGTAGTGGATACCATTCAGACCACAAGGTGTCTTGAGTTGTTGCACATGGAGTTGATGGGACCAACAGAAGTTCCAAGCCTAGGTGGAAAGAGGTACATCTTTGTATGCGTTGATGATTTTTCTCGTTACACTTGGGTTGATTTCTTAAAGTCCAAAGATGAGGCTGTTTCAGTGTTTTCTAAGCTATCTTTAAAGATCATGGCTGAAAAGGATCTCAAGATAGGGCGTATCCGATCCGATCATGGGAAAGAGTTCGAGAATCAGTTGTTCGCACAACTCTGCAACAACCTTGGTATTGCTCATGAATATTCAGCCCCCCATACTCCACAATAGAATGGTGTGGTTGAGAGGAAGAATCGTACTCTACAAGAGATGGCTCGTTCTCTCCTCCATGCTAGTAAACTTGGGAAACGTTTTAGGGCTGAAGCTGTAAACATCTCATTCTATATGATCAATCGGGTACACATGCGACCTCAGACAACCACTACTCCATATGAAATTTGGAGGGGAAAGACTCCTAACATTTCTCACCTTCACGTCTTTGGAAGTGTGTGCTATGCTTTGAAGGATCGAACTGTTGTCCGAAAGTTTGATTCCAAATCCGATGAAGCTATTTTCTTGGGATATTCAGTGGATTCGAGAGCTTACCGTGTCTAATTGAAGAGGACTTCAAAGGTTATTGAAACTATTAATGTTGTCTTTGATGATGCTAATTTCTCTGCAGGCTCTGTCTCTCCTCATGATGATGATGATGATCCTATTCGGATTATTCCTCATGTTTCCTCTAGTGCAACTCCTGAAGTGGTTCCTCCGTCGGATCCTATTGAAGTTTCTGATACCGAAGAAGTTGATCCGGTTGTTGATACAACTGGTGAACAACCATCAGCTCCAGATTCTCCCAAATGGAGAGGTCCAAAACGTGGTCCACGAGCACCTAAGTATCACTCTAATGATGATATTATTGGTGATCCCTCTGGTCCCAGACAGACTCGAGGTCATCAGCTTAATCTTTCCGAATTAGCAAATATGTGCTTTCATGTCATGAATTGCTTTGTTTCATCATTGAACCTAAGAATGCTAATGAAGCTTTACAAGATGAGTTTTGGATAGCTGCAATGCAGAATGAGTTGCTACAATTCAAGCGAAATGATGTTTGGGAGTTGATAGAACAACCAACTGGAGTGAATGTCATTGGTACTAAATGGGTTTTTCGGAACAAGACTGATGAGCATGGAAAGATTATTCGCAATAAGGCCCGCTTGGTCGCACAAGGCTTCACTCAGATTGAAGGCCTGGATTATGATGAGACATTCGCCCCTGTTGCTCGCATTGAGGCTGTAAGATTATTGCTATTTCTTGCTCTCTTGGTTTTAAACTCTATCAAATGGACATCAAAACCGCATTTTTGAATGGCTACATCAAGGAAGACATCTATGTGTCTCAGCCCATTGGTTTTGAATGCCCTGACCATCCTGATTATGTTTATAAGGTCAAGCGTGCTCTTTATGGTCTAAAACAGGCTCCTTGCGCCTGGTATGAACGGTTGTCTACATATCTCTTAGACAAAGGCTACGTGCGTGGTAATGTTGATAAGACGTTGTTTGTACAACGTACAAACAACAATCTGTTAGTAGCACAGAGTTACGTGGATGACATTGTTTTTGGCTCTACTTCAGATGATCTTCGAGATACTTTTGTACACTCTATGCAGACTGAATTCGAGATGAGTATGATGAGCGAGCTCACTTTTTTCTTAGGGCTGCAAGTTAAGCAAACCTCCGATTGGATTTTCCTTAATCAAGAGAAGTATGTTGGCACCGTGCTTCAGAAATTCAAAATGGAGGATTGCAAGACTGCTAGATCACCCCTTGGTCAGCATGACAAGGTTACCAAAGATGAATATGGGATTTCTGTTAATCAGAAAATGTATCGCAGCATTATTGGTAGTCTCTTGTATCTCACTGCTAGTCGTCCGGATATCTCTTACAGTGTTGGTGTGTGCGCTCGATATCAACCAGATCCTAAAGAATCTCACCTTCGTGCTGCAAAAAGGATTCTTCGATATATTAAAGGCACTTCTGGCCTTGGTCTCTGGTATTCTAAACGCTCCTCACTTGAGCTAATTGGCTACACTGACTCTGACTGGGCTGGTTGTTCCGACGACCGCAAATCAACAACTGGTGGTTGCTTCTATCTCGGATAGAACTTAGTCAGCTGGTATTCTCGCAAACAAAATGTTGTTGCTTTATCTACTGCGGAAGCCGAATATATAGCTGCTGCTCATTGTTGCACTCAGTTGATTTGGATGCGTCAAATGCTTCTTGACTATGGTATATCCTTGGATGATTTTCTTATTCACTGTGACAACACCAGTGCCATAAATATCTCCAGAAATCCAGTACAGCACAATCGGAGTAAACATATTGACATCAGATTTCATTTCATCCGAAATTTGGTAGAGGATGGTCTGTGCAAGATTCAGCATCTCTCGGCGTTGGAACAACTCGCAAACATCCTTACGAAGAACTTGGAGACTTCTCGGTTTGAATTATTGAGGCGCAGTTTGCGCCTCTGTTTCTCTCACTAATGGGCTCTGTCTCGGGTGGGCCACTACTTTTCTTGGTTAAATATTTCTTTGGCCCAAGCCCAGGCCCAGGGGGAGTACTCTTAACCGCTTGAGACGGTTTCCAGCTCCAATCTTCCGCACGTCTCATAATCTCTCTCCCCAGTCGACTCTGCAGGTTCCTCCCAAAAGTTCCCCTTTCGAAATTTGCATTCATCTCGCATTGGCGTCTCCTTCCAGCTCGAATGTCAATCCTGATGAAGTCGTGGATGCTCAACCCCTCGCGGTTGATGATTCTCTTTATCGCGCTCGACTTGCCGCTGATCAGTCACCTGGAGAAGACCAATTTGAGGATGCGCAAGACGATATCGATGCTGCTGTAGACGCTTATTTCGTTGCTGACCTCGACGAAGCAAACATGGATGTCAATACTGATGTTGAGAAGGGTTATAACCCTCAGCCAACTTCGGACAATGTCGAGACCCCATCGGCTGGCGCAGATCCAACAGTGGGTGTTCCGACAACAGCAAACCCTAACTCGGGTGTTGGAAGTCCGACACCTCCTTCGGTCCCTGCCCCCGGTGCGTCTTCGTCCATCCCTGTTCCTCCTGGCTCCAGTTCTCCCCTCTCGCCTTCGGCAGTTGCTACTGGTGATGGATTACTGATGTTGGATCCTGAGACCAACACTCCACTTCACTCGGGTTATGCTCAGCAAGTTCCTTTTGGTGGGTCTCCTACTGAGGATGTTCCGATGACTCAGGAACAACCATCACACGCTGATCCTGATGATACCCCTCTGGATGATCTTCGGAGAACGGTTCGTGAGAAAGGGAAGCGCAAGGCTGTTCCTAATACGCCCAAACAACCTTCGAAGAAGAAGCCTAAGAAGGCCGCTCCTAAGAAGAAATCCGTCCCTGTTCTCAAGGAGTCTGATGCCTATTCTCCTCTATATTTCTCTGCTGATGGAGAAAGGTATGCCTTTGAAACCTTAAACTCTCGTGGTTTCATATCTGAGGAATGCTATGTGCACCCGTATTATGATCAAATTGGATTTTCTGAGTATTTGGAGAAGAAGCATCTTTCTGTTTGGGCTACTACTCTTAAGCGCTATTCTCATAATGTTGTTCGTGAATTTTATGCCAACTTGCATCCTGACATCCTTGATCCTGTCTCCCCTTGGTACTGTAAGATTTACCTTCGTGGCGAATTGCTTGATCTTACACCCTCTGTTTTGAATGAGTTGTTGGAACTTCCTACCAACACTGATATGAACAATCCTTTTGATTTGCTTAATGTTGAGTTAGCTACCATAGCCTCTACTATTTCTGTCTCTAAGAAATCTGCTTTTGGTAGACGTGCTATGTGTCCCTCTGATCTGTTTATGAAGTTCAATTGCCTATTTAGGATTGGTGCTTCCAACTTCTTGCCTACTTCTAATGCTAGCCAGCTTAGTTCTCTCATGGGAAAATTCTTGTACTCCATTGATGAATGTCCTGAGATACTCAACTATGGTTACCTGATCATTAAGCATATGTTGAGGTTCTCTCATGACAAAATTGAAAAGAATACCCAATTGCACTATCCTGCCCCCATCACTCTGTTAGCTCATTCTTGCCATTTGCTAGCTCCAAATGAAACCTTCATCAAGGTCAAAAAACATTTGCCTTCTAATAAGCTTAAGGGTCTTCACAATGACTTCAAGCTTGGACCTCAAAAGCTTGGGTCTGCCTTGGTTGACCATATTCGAAGTGAGCTGCAACAGGTTGAGAAGGACTTGGGCATCTTGAATGATAAGCAAATGGGGCTGAAGAGGAAGGTGCGCAAGCTGGTTGCTTTACTTCCACACTCTTTTGATGCTCCAGCTGAGGGGGAGGATGATTCTGAGGGTACTCCTTGATCTGCCAAGTAAGGGGGAGTTACAGTGGGAAAGGATAGTAGGGCTTGGTCATCTTTCTGATGTTGGAACAACATTATGTTTTGATTGTTTCAGACTTTTGTGATGGATATTCTGGTTTTCTGGTCTGTAGTTGATGGATATTTTTCTGGTATGTTATTGATGAATACTCTCATGGATATTTTCTGAATATTTGTTATGGGATTATCTCTTTTGGTTGGATGTTTTTGAGTATGCCTATTCTTCTTCAGCTTCTATATTCTGTGGCATGTATGTATGTTGAGATTCTGATGCTCTTTGATCTGATTATGACTTTCTGTGCTTTCTCCACTCTTTTGACTACTTGGCCCGATCATCTCCACAAAGGGGGAGATTGTTAGGCATATTTCTAGTATGGTGAAGATGTTCGTTATATTCGTTGTTGTTGCAACATCATGCCAACAACGCTCTTTACTCTTCACGGGAAAAGCACAGAATAGTACAGTGACGTGGCGTTTCCCCTAGCAGGCCTTAGAGGGTTTTAGATGGGCCTAAAAACCCATATAAATACTTGTCTTCGTCCTTGAGGGATCGAGAGAGTTTGTAGCCACAATCACAGCTTATTTTACAGAGCATTAGCATATTCAAAGCTGGGATTATGGTGTATTGAGAGCTGAAGTTAAAGCCCCCTGGTATTCGTTGTTTGCAGAAGGCACCAACAACCATCCTACTACTGGTATATCTTTAGCTGTTGAGTCTTCTACATTTTCATGGGGTATTTGGGATTGTGTTTAGGCATTTTTGAGTTCATCCTTTGTAAACACAATCTGTGTGTATTGTAGGTGTTTTAGCACCATTGAGCTGAACTTGTTTGATCAGCTAGATTCCACAAACACCACCTTAACACCTGCCGGTGAATTGAGTGCATTTGGGTAGATAGTTGATGCTCCCATGTGTTCTTCTAGTCTATTTGTGTAGATAGGAGAGTTCATTGGAATGTAAGGGTGTGTAAGGTGTGGTTGACTCTTGTTCAATCTGTTTGGTGGAGATTTAGTGAATCCCTGGCTTGGAGCCCCCAGATGTAGATCAGTGGATCGAACTGGGTGATCAAACTCTTGTGTTCTTGTTTATTTTTTCCGCACTCTGTTTGTGTTTGCCTCTGGTTGTGGTTTGCAGGTTGTTGAGACATCGCTCAAACAACTCTTACAGGGTTTTACATATTAAGATTGGGCCTGTCAGGTTCGATTGCCAACTGTGAAGTGGTGATTTTACCATCTCGTTATTGTGGTATCTTCAGTGAATAAAGAAAGGGAGAAAAGTCATGCATGCTTCATTGACTGAATCGACATTCTCAATCAAGAAGACCACTCAAGGTGTTTCTTCTCATAAGTTGATAACCACACTAGATTGAAGTGTCAAGAAAATCGAGTCACATGGACATTCAAGAGAAACTTGGAGCGGGGTGCTTCGAGGAGTTGAAGAAGAGTCGGGGAAATTCTCACTGGAATGGGATTTTGGTTCCATCAACTTCTTGCTCGGGCATTGGAATGACTAACAGTCATTGTTCACTAATGTTTGGATTGGAAGCTTGTGTATGACCATCTAGTAGAACTTTCTTGGATTATTATCCCTTAGATGTAGGCTTCGCCGAACTAGATCAACAACTCTCTGTTTCTTCCCTTTTATTTTACACGTTTATTCCGTTATGGTTACTGAAATTACTAACTATCTAATTGAGTCCAAGGTGTGTTTAAACTCCTTTGTTGAACAAACAGATCATGACAGTGATAGATTGTAATACCCGAGAACTTAACCCAAAAAAATATTGTCGTTTCGCTTTGGAGAATTATTGTTTGGGTAAAAACAGTAATACCCGAGAACTTCAGTTCCTTAAAGCAGTAGATAAACTCTCCCTAACTTGTTTCACTGGTCCTAGGACGGATTTTTATGGCTTAAATAGTGCTTTTTCATCTCTTGTTCAAGTTTCAGTCAAAGGAGATCATCTTGATTATTTGGGTTGGATTTCATCCGTTAGAAGGCCATGATTTCGTCCGTCAGTAAGTTGACTATCTCCATTTCAAGTTTTAGCATGTTCATTCAAGGGATTTAGGAGTTGTTTTTTTTTTTTTTTTCAATGAAGAAATTTTATTCCCAGATCAATCAAGATACAAATACATTTGCTGAATGACACCTTATATACCAGACACGAGCTTGGCAACTTTCCTACAACAAATTACCACAATATATCAATAACTACTTTTTCGAACCTTAAGCCAACAGCCCATCTCTAGAACCATTCTTCAACTTTATTGCAAGATGCACCGAGCCTTGCCCAATGATCTGCAATACCGTTACACTCCCTCCTAATATGTTGCGTCCTTACTTCCCCAGCAAAGTTCAGCACCACCATTATTGGTGCCATTAAACTGTTGAGTCTCCAAGGAACAGATCCAGGATCGGTTAGCCAACGTACCACATTCGCCGAATCGCATTCAAAGATCATTTTTTGTAGCAGAAAACTCTGATCTCGAAGTACAGCCTTGCATACTCGGTTGATCGCTGTCAATTCAGCTTCTATCGCGTCCGTAAACCCAATAAATTTTGATAGTATAAAAATCACTTCCTCTTTTTCATCTCTAATAACACCTCCCACCCCTGTCGGCCCGGGATTCCTGAATGATGAACCATCCATATTTATTTACCACCAACCCTTCCCCGGCCTTTCCCAAACCAACCCTACTCGAGGGGTCTCATTGCGCTGTCTTCTCTGATGCTTTAGATTACCAAGAAAACTATTATCCAGCCATCCCAAACCCAAATCAAAGCCATTCGACTCCATTTTCCACCATAATCAATCCAACCCTCCACCTTATTTCATCCATTGACGCCTTAATATCAATATGCCGTCCTTTGAAAATAACGTCGTTTCTCATTTTCCAGATCATCCACATAATAACCAAACCCGACAATGTCCAGGCCTGCTTACTTCCCTTTTTCAATTCAAGTTCAAACCACGAGGCCAACAAATTATCGATTTTACCTTGAATTGCCCAGTCGACTTCAAACCAAGGTACCCCGCGATACCAAAGAGTCCGAACAACTTCGCACCTACAAAAAAGATGATCAACGGACTCAGGTTCCTTCCACAAAATGGACACTGACCCCTACATGCAACCTCTTTTAGCTAAAAGATCCCGATCCGGCAGCGCACCATGGAGGAGTTTCCACACCAAAATTTTTACCTTCATCGGGTATTTAGTTTTCCGTAGACCTCTTCATAGCCATCTGCTTCCATCCACTTCTGCTCCCTCAAGCTGTCGCCAGCAAGATTTAGTAGTAAATTAACCATTTCCCCCTAACCCAGCAAGGTCGATCCTCCACATATCGATTCAATTATTATTATTATTATTATTATTATTATTATTATTATTATTATTATTATTATTATTATTATTAGGAGTATATATATGTATTCTAATTATATGCATTATAGGACCGGCTATGAAGTTATTTACCATAGAATTTGGGATTTGGAATCGAGTAGTGCACGGATAGGGTAGTTTATGTGTTGTTACATTGAGTATAATTAGGAGTAGTGGATAGGAAATGTGGGAGTTAGTTCTTACCTAGCAGCTTTCTCATTCCATTTATCACGTCCCAACTATTCTAATTCCATCACCGTGCCAAATACCCAGCAGATATGAGAGAGTGGGAGGGAGAGAAGCAGTGGCGGATCCAGAAACTTTTATTTGGTAGGTCAAATATTATGTAAGCAGCTAACATTAGGAAGAAGATGTATTCAATTAAAATTTTGTTACATTTTTTAAATTTATAAAAATCAGTATATTTAGAAAATCCATAGACTTCACATAAAGTTTGCTGAATTTGTATGTTATACAGAATCCGTAGAATCCATTAAAATTGATGGAGTTTAAGTCATTAGGGTGTTGAATACCTAATTTTCTTAAGACTTTTTAAAATTTGTATTAAATAACTCAAATTTTTTTAAAGAGTTGGCTCGTTATTGAATAGATCTCCATTGGAATATAAAACCCTTTAAATTTACATACATTTATAATAAAAACAACCAACATGCTATTAAATTCCTACTCAAATTACTCAACACTTATCCTAAAACTGCCACCTAATTCCTAATTATATCAAAATATTAGTACTAATATTTTATTTTTTATTTTTTTTGGTGTATTGACCCACCTTGTTTGTTAATAGATACGCCAATGGAGAGAAGTGAGTTGTGAGTGTCTTTGGGAAACTTTGGTGTGTAGCAGCCCCGAAATTGACATTCCCAATTCTAACTTCGAGACCAGTAAGTTTACTTCAAATTCATTTCAATTCTATGGATTCAATTTGATTCCATGTTGGTTATGGAAATGATTTCTTCTACATGTCCAAAAATGGAGCCATTCGGACGGTGTATTGATGTTGTAGGCTGTTTTCCAACTTTAGGGACTATCAAACCCGTGCTCTTCATCCAAAGTAGAAGTGAGTAAGTTTAATTCATTAGATTCTATTTGGTTGAACGCAATTAGATTATATAACCCTTACAAACACAATTTCAATTCATGTTCCTAGGGTCGGATCCATTTGAGGCGTCGCTGTGTTTGTAGTTGGGTTTCTCCATCTAAAACCTATCACTCTCGAATTTCCACTTTCAAATCTATTGATAGGTAAGTTAATCCTCCCTATATTAAGTTTTGGAGATCCAATCTTTGTGTTATGTGCATCAAATTTGGAATTCAGCATCCTTACCAAACCCGCAAGTCTGTCAGTTTCACTTCTCTGTAAAAATCCATCTTTTCGAACTATTTCTGTTGTTTATTTCGAGAAAATTTCTCAGAAAGTTGTAGATCTCTGTGCCCTGGTCTTGAGGTCAAAATTTCATAATATTTGGGCTATTGAGTCACTGTCAGTTTTAAAAGTACAAACACAGCGCATTGGGATTAAGAAATCTACGATTTTAGTGCTTCTTGGAAAGGCTATGATTTCTAGATATTCAACTCCAAATCTGACTTAACTTCCTTCACGAAAATGTTCTTATTTTGTTATGAATCTCTGTGTAAAATATCAAAATTTTTAGTGAAACAGATTGTTCTAAGGAAATTATTGATTACGTGACTGTCGATATACTTGGCCGGTTGAACCAGACGGCAGTTCCGGTTAGAACCACCAGCTGGGGAAAACCCCCAACCGAAACCGCCAACTGGCTACGCCGGCCGGTTTGGTTTCGGTTCAAACCAGAACAGTTCGGCCAGTTGGCGGTTCAACCGACCAATTTTTAGTGTTTTTTGTAAAAACATATTGAATTTGTAAAAAATTATAAATTAAAAGATAATCCAATTATTTATAATATATTGAGAATTTGAAGTTAAAAAAATTAAATTTTGAAAATTTTTAAACTTAAAAAATATGAGCTCTAAGAAAATTTAACCAAACGGTTGGGAAAAACCTCAACCGTAATGGGACTGGCTGTGCCGGTTCTGGTTCCGATTTTTTGTGTCGTTTCGTACTGATTGTCGAATCAGCGGTTCCGGTTCTTTGGGCAACTCTAACTGTGGACCGAAATATCAATTTTTGAGGCACTGACTTAATCGAATTATTTACCTTGTTTCCCATTGTTATATCGATAGGTTTCTTCATGAAAAATGTTCCCTGTTGAGTTTAGAACGCATCTATAAAATATCATAATTTTTGGTTGATTCAATTATTTTCCGAATATTATTCTCTGTACATGTGTATTAAAAAGTTTAGGGTTTTCTGAGATTTTGCTATATCATGATATTAAGACATATATGGATATGTTTATAAAGCTTTATGAGATAAAGGAAAATTTATGTGGTGGAAGTTTTTAATGAAAATAAAATGGAATTTTCCATATGAGTTATGTGAAAATTCTTTGATTAATGAGTCAAAACGACATTTATCTAGGGTTATCTAGGGCATTTATTTTTAAATAAATAAAATAAAATTCTCCATATTGGTTGACAAAATGTTTCCTCTCGTAGCCAAAACGATATTTATTTATTTGTGATGTATGAGTCTAAATTCCTAAATGTATCCATTTGGGTTATCGAGGGCTCCGGAGTGTGTCTGTATAAAGTCCGCTGCATTCACCTTGCGATGGGTTTTTGTAACACCCCGGATTTGATAACCCAGGCCGGGGTGTAACCGCCACATCTCCCTAGCAAGACACGGCTTCCCGAGCTCACTAAGGAAATGCAAGCCTTGTGGGTATGTAGAAGATTTAAAACATTTCAAGATTTAGTCCGGAAATTTATAATACTTAATTTAAAATAAGATAGTAGTAATCATCATGCGCGAAAAATAAATAGAGTAAATGCAGCGGAAAGTAAATCATGGCCAACATGGCCAAATCCTCGGTTTAACAGACCCGGTAAAAACAGTACGATGCAGAATTTAAAATGTCCATTATGATTTCCCCCAAGTGCATATGCAATGCGTCACTCGACATACTCTGTAAAAGAAAAATAACAACTGTTTATCAGTATAAAATATACCGAGTAAGTTAATCCCTAACTAACAATTTAAGGGGTTCCATGTGTTCAAATCCAAAGATTTTTACCTTTTCATGCATTCATTTAAAATCGATATTTTATTCGCAGCGGAAAAACATGATTAATTTATCAAAGACGAAAATGCATAATTTAAAAGACTAAATTTTAAAGGCGGATTTTAAAGGCATAATTTAATGACGATATTTAAATGCGTAATTTAAAAACATGGTAAATAGGATTTAAGCGTAATTAACACTCACACAAGTCTTTTATAATTTATCCCGCAAACTAAGAAGAGGACACCATACCGGGAGATCACTAACGAGGCAATCTCAACATAGGACCACTAACGAGGCAGTCCACAACAATGGGAGACCACTAACGAGGCAGTCTCAAAAGATAGTAGGACCACTAACGAGGCGATCCAAAACACAGCGCGCGAGATCACTAACGAGGCAATCTCAGATAGTAAGGAGACCACTAACGAGGCAGTCTCAAAGATAATGATTAGCATGAAGATCGGCTCAGCCTAGTGCACGGGATTTTTCGAAAGTTCGTATTTCAAGTGATCAAAAGATTCGATATCGCGTTTCATAGTTCGAGTTTTCTCTAGTTCGAAAAATCCGGTTTGACGCAGTTTGCGCCTTTCTTAATTAAAAATTCGTTTTTACACTAAAAATTCTGAAATTTACACAGTAGCTCAAAAACACACACACAAACAACTTTCACGTTTTAAGTTTTTGGAAATAAGGTTTCGCAGAGAGTCAAAATTTGAGTTCTTTACAAAAGATAATTTCTGTCTCAAAAACTGATTTCGTCACAGGTTCGTGCGACGCCGATTAAAAATTCATTTCAAAGCCAATTGATCCGAAATTTTTACAGGAGATACAAAACACATTAAGGAACAACTTTCATGTTTTAAGAAATTAGAAATAATGAATTTTAGGTGTTCAAAAATCAACCACAACACGCTGTACACGCGCGGACTCAAAAGGTTGCTTAAAACAGGTTCTGAAATTCGGCCGTTTGACATATCAAATGAACTCCAAAATCCATGAAATTTTATATGCATAATCTAGACACATTTATGTACAACTTTTGTTGAGAAATGCAAAGTTAAATCATTTTAAAACGGGTGAAAAACATGCATCAAGTCGAGTAATGAAATCTGTCAATGGTTTCAAATGATCGGTTTGTCACAGAAAGTTTACAGCAAGATTTGGGATAGCAAATCTTAATGTCAATGGATGAAATTTGGACACAAGATAGAATAAAGTCTTAGGAACAAAATCTATGTTGAAAAGTTTTCGGTTTGAATTCCCGAAGGTCGAGTTTTAGGCGAGTTTTTGAAATTGGACGAAAATAGGGTTTTTGAAAAGCGGTTTTCGTTACGGGTATAGATCTCGAGTTTTAAACTACAATAAACCACAAAAATTTGTGAGTAAGGTCTTAACTTACATAGTTAGAGAATAGGGTCGCTGGATTGGGTTTCCGGACGTCCTAGGGTCACGACGAACGGCCAACTTCTCCGATCGCTTTTTGTTCGTTTTCCGACGTGAAATCGTAGTAAGGAAAAAGGGTTAGAATCCGAGTTTCTGAGATATATGGACGAACTAAAACTTTGTACAATAGCTTACCAAGAGTCTAGAGGGCAGGGCTTCGTTCCTTTCGCCTTGCCGTCGCCGGAATACTCGCCGGAAATTCGATTCGGAGGGGTTTTGACTTGGAGAGGAAGTTTGGGAGTGTTTAGGGTTTGGTTTTCTGAAAACTATGGGTTGGGGGTGCCCAAATCTGTTCTTATGCCCTTCCCAATTGTTGTGATCGACTTGCCACCGATTGAGGTCGGATTTTTGGCAAGAAAATCGCCATGGAAGGAAAGTTTACACCTTCAGCACCTCTGGCGCGCTGGTGACGCGCACCTAAGCTTTTGCCCGCGCGGAGCACGCGCGACCAGCCTGGAGTCGCGACGCCTCCGTCCGCGTGTTCTGTCGGGTCTTTCCTTGCTTTCCTCTATCGGTTTTCTACCCTCTACGTGTTAGCTCGATTCCTTGGGTCGTCTCCGGTTTGGAATCTTTACCTTAAACTTGTTACGAGTTCGGCTTATCGCTCGTAACATTTCCGTGTCCTAATTAGTCTAGTCTAAATTGGTTCCAACTCCTCCTATCGTCCTTGCGATCGATCTTGTGATTTATCTCTTGATTTATTTTGTGATTTATTTTGTGAGTTATTTTGTGATTTATTTTGTGATTTATTTTGTGATTTATTTTGTGAGTTATTTTGTGACTGAACTTAGAAATTAGTTCCAAGCTGCCTACGTACCCTTTGAAGGGATCAAGTCATGACGTAGTTCAAAACAATTTGAATTTGTTTTTCTCGGGTGTTACATCCTCCCCCCCCCCCCCCCTAAGAATACAGTTATGTCCCCATAACTGTGGCCGGTTCATCTTGGAAGAGGATAGGGTAACGTTGTTTCATGTCGGCCTCCAACTCCCACGTTGCCGTCTCCGTCTCGTGGTTGGACCAAAGGACCTTGACCATTCTCACGGTCTTATTCCTCGTTACTCTCTCCTTTGTGTCAAGTATTCGCACCGGAACTTCCTCATAACTTAGGTCATCCTCAAATTCAACTTCTTCCGGTTGGAGTACATGGGTCGGATCGTGCACATACTTCTTCAATTGGGAGACGTGGAATACGTCGTGAACACGAGCAAACTGTGGTGGCAACGCTAGCCGATATGCGAGACTTCCCACTCTTTCCAGGATTTCATACGGCCCTATGTACTGTGGGCTCAGTTTCCCTCGCTTGCCGAAGCGCATCACACCCTTCATTGGTGATACCTTTAGCATGACTTTATCGCCGACCTGAAATTCCAAGTCTTTTCGTCTCACGTCCGCGTAACTCTTTTGCCGGTCCTCAGCGGCTTTCATCTTTCTTTGGATGATCTTGATTTGTTGAGCCATGTCCTCCACAAGTTGTGGTCCCACTATTACCGCCTTGTCGTTCTCTTCCCAGCTTAATGGGCTTCGGCACCTACGTCCATACAGTGCCTCGAAGGGTGCCATGCCGATACTGGCATGGTAACTGTTGTTGTAGGAAAACTCTCCCAATTCCCCTTAAATTCTAGCACACATGCCCGCAGCATGTCCTCCAGTGTTTGGATTGTTCGCTCTGTCTGCCCGTCCATCATGGGATGGAACGCGGTACTCATCTTTATTTGCGTACCGAGAGCTTCCTGCAGTTTGGTCCAGAACTGAGAGACAAATCTACTGTCTCTATCTGAGATGATGTCGTGTGGTACTCCATGCCGGCGTACCACATTGTCGACATACGCTCTTGCCAATTGGTCCATCGACCAAGTATCCTTCATTGGGACAAATAGGGCGGCTTTTGTCAATCTATCCACGATCACCCAGATTTTATTTATCCCCTTCGGTGAGCGTGGTAACCCCGAAACAAAATCCATTGAGATGCTATCCCATTTCCAGCTTGGGATCTCTAATGGTTGCATTAGTCCTAGGGGTTTCTGTCGTACTGCCTTGATCTTCTGGCAGGTGAGGCATCTTGCCACAAACTCGGCTACCTCTCTCTTCATGTTCGGCCACCAGTAGTTCTTCAAGTCCTTGTATAGCTTGTCCCCTCCGGGGTGAACTGAGTAAGGGGTGTAATGGCCCTCCTCCATCACCCTTTTCTTCAGATCCGCGGATTCCTGTGGTATGCACCACCTTCCCTTGAAGCGGATGCTTCCGTCCTCATGAATTTTGAAATCCATTGCCTTTCCTTCGGCAATGCCTCTCCTGATTTCTTCCAACTTCTCATCACCCGGTTGGGCGAGCCGTATCTCGTCGAATATTGTCGGTCCCACTACCATCGCAGTGACGACCTCGGTTACCGTGCCAGGATGCACCAGCTCTATACTCAATTTCGCCAAGTCCTTGTACAATTCGGATGGTATCACAAGTGGGTTCGCGACATGTTGAGTTTTTCGACTCAAGGCGTCGGCCACGACGTTGGCCTTCCCTTCGTGATACGCGATCTCCAAGTCATAGTCCTTAATCAGTTCTAACCATCTCCTCTGCCTCAAATTCAGCTCTTTTTGCGTGAATATATACTTGAGGCTCTTATGATCGGTGAACATTCGACACCTCCGCCCATAGAGATAGTGTCTCCAAAGCTTTAAGGCGAACACGACCGCGGCCAACTCCAGGTCGTGCGTCGGGTAGTTTTCCTCATGTGGTTTTAGTTGGCGAGATGCGTATGCTATAACCTTGTGATCTTGCATTAGCACGCATCCTAGTCCCTCCTTCGAGGCGTCACTGTACACCTCGAAGTCTCCATCCTCTGATGGTAATGTCAATACTGGCGCCGTGGTAAGTCTTTTCTTCAGTTCCTGGAATGCGGCTTCACACTCGCTGGTCCAGTCGTACTTCGTCCCTTTCTTCAACAGTTGAGTCAACGGGCGGGCAATTTTTGAGAAATCCTTCACAAATCGCCTATAGTATCCCGCCAATCCAAGAAAGCTCCTTATCTCCGTTGGATTCTTCGGCGGCACCCACTCGGTCACTGCCGAGATCATTGCTGGGTCTACCGCCACTCCGTTGGCGGATACTATATGCCCGAGAATTGCCACTTCCCTTAACCAGAAGTCGCACTTGGACAGTTTACCATACAGTTGGTTCGCTCGTAAGATCCCTAGCACTCTGTGTAAGTGCTCGGAATGTTCCTCTTCACTTTTCGAGTAGATCAAGATGTCATCTATGAACACCACCATGCATTGATCTAACAATTCTCGAAATACGTTATTCATGAGATTCATGAACATGGCTGGGGCGTTTGTTAGCCCAAAAGATAGCACCATGAACTCATAGTGTCCATAGCGAGTCCTGAACGCCGTCTTTGGGATGTCCTTTTCGGCGATCCTCAATTGATGATATCCCGAGCGTAAGTCGATCTTTGAGAATATCGTAGCTCCCTTTAGCTGGTCGAACAAATCTTCAATCCGGGGCAACGGGTACTTGTTTTTGACGGTAACTTGATTGAGTCCTCTATAGTCGATGCACAGTCGTAACCCTCCGTCCTTCTTCTTGACGAACAAGACCGGTGCTCCCCATGGGGACGTGCTCGGTCTGATGTATCCCTTCTCTAGCAACTCCTCGAGTTGCTCCTTTAGTTCCTTCATTTCCAGTGGCGCCATGAGGTAAGGAGCCTTCGAAATAGGCTCCGTCCCCGGGATGAGGTCTATTGTGAATTCAAGGTCTCTCTTGGGTGGCATACCGGGAACGTCTTCAGGGAACACATCTGGGTATTCCCTCACCACTGGGATGTCATCTATCTTGACTCCCTCAGCTTCCAGGTTGTGAATGTAGCATGCGTATAGCGCGTAACCCTTCCGCACTAAGCTACATATCTTGAGGGCGTTGACTATTTTGTTAGACTTCTTAGGGGGTTGGGAGTAGAAGATAACTTTCCTCCCCCTACTCTTTGATAGCGTGATCTTTTGCTTTTGGCATTCGATCACGGCCTTATAACGGGTTAGCCAATCCATCCCTAGT
Organism: Hygrophila difformis; assembly: GCA_030278955.1. NCBI lineage: Eukaryota > Viridiplantae > Streptophyta > Magnoliopsida > Lamiales > Acanthaceae > Hygrophila > Hygrophila difformis. The sequence continues at coordinate 43,451,132 of JAOANR010000008.1, read as the reverse complement.
ATGACGTCGAAGTCACTGACGTCGAATTCTACCAAGTTTGCAAAAAATTCTACGTTTTTGATTACCACAGGTATTCCGTTATAACGCTTAGAGCAGGCTATTACTTCTCCCGAAGGCAGTTGGATTCCTAAGCTAATCATTTCGCACTTAGGTAGATCTAGTTCAGCTACAACCCTCGAAGATAATATGGAGCAACTGGCTCCGGAATCAAATAAAACTCTAAGCGGAGTACTTAGGACATGAAAGGTACCTGCCACCACATCACCCTGCGCAGGTATGTCAGCCTGGTTGATCACGTTCAACCTTCCCATCGGCTTCCCCTGATTGGCCGGCTGGTTCTGATTCGGATTTGCGTTTTGTTGCTGGTTCGGAGGGCGCTGGTTCGGGTTTGGATGGGGCCGATACCCTTGATTGTTGCCGTTCCTGCCTCCTTGATTGAACGGCTTGGGTCCAATGACCAAATCTTCTCTCTTTGTGATGTTCTCGAGTCGGGTTCGACATTCCTCCCTCCTGTGACCCATGCGGCCGCACCGGAAACATTCACCCACCTGAGGACATCTCCTCACTAGGTGCGGCCTGCCGCACCTCGGACAGGGTGGCACTCGCCCTCCTTGGTTGAAATTCCGACCATTGTTGTTCTGAACATTCCCGTTCGGCCCTCGCCGAAAGTTGTCCCCACCAGCAGTGTTGCCCGTCCTATTGTCCCGGTTTCTTTTGTCTGGTCCCTGTACCCCGGCTAGATTCTCCTGCAGTCTTTCTCTTTAGCTGTTGTACTCGTGCGACCGCCACCTCACGGTCGTAGACAGCTTGTAAGTCTGGGTAGTTAACTCCGGTGATCACCTCCCGAATTGACAAATTCAACCCCATTTCGAATTTCTGCGCCTTCTCCCCGTCTGTGGGTACCATCCGAGGCGCAAATCTCACCAGTTCCTTAAATCGAGCATAGTATTCTTGAACGGATTTCTCCCCTTGTTTCAGGGATGAGAACTCTTCGTACAGTGCTGCCTTAGTACTCATTGGATAGAAGCGCTCCCGGAGTAACTCCATGAACTCGTTCCACGAGTACGGTTCGTCGTCTTCGCCAAGTTTCCCCTGAGTAGCTTGCCACCATTCGTCGGCCTCGCCACCCAGATAGTACGAGGCCACGTGAACCTTCTCCCCTTCCGGGCATCTCACCGCATTCAGTAATTTGTCAAAAGTCCTCAACCATTCCTCAAGCTTAGATGGATCCTCCTCCCCTACATAGTAGGGAGGTCGGTAGGGTTTACCGAAGCCAGGTAATTGATCCTTGCTTCCAGCAGGGGTGGCAGGGAAGGTCCTTCCTCGTCCTCTAGGTGCCATCCTGTTATCACCATACGAGCACAAGTAGGTTTAGAGTTCTGGGGATTTGTTGGAGTGTTGGGAGAAAATGTTTTGCTAGATTGAGCGATGCCTACTAATAGTTGGTTAAGATTTGCATCTATTCGTTCAGTCATTTATGTTAAGGGTGTCAAGGTTGAAGCGTCGAGACCCTGAGTTTTAGGATTTAGGGTTCTAGGTACTTTGCCGATTTGTCGTGCGTATGTTGCTTGTTTGTTGTTGTCTCGTTCCATTGGTTTGTTGAGTTTCAATGAAATAAAACGTAAAGTCTGCGCATAGAATAGAATGCTTGTGAGCTTTATTGCTTTGTAGGGAACTTTATTCGGTACAAACGATAGGAATCAAAATGCTAAGGATAGTTCGGGAAAATAGAAAAGGAGAACAATAGGAATAATGTATCAAAAATCTCTAATCCTGAGGAGGGTAGGTGGTCGGGTCCTCCATAGGGTCATCCTCATCACTCGATTCCTCGATGGTGCCCGTGCCAAGGGGCCCATGGAACACTGGGCTGGCTGGCCAACTGGGCCCAGCAGCAGGAGCAGGATCAACGATAGCAACTGGAGTTTGGACGGCTGCAGGGATAGCGTCAGGATCAATAACGGGGCTAGCTACAGGAGGAGTTCCCGGGTTGAGAGGGGCAGGTGGAAGCAGATCATCCTTCAGATGATGCAGTTGATGTCCCAAGACCCCTGCTTGGGTCTCTACGTCGTCAATCTGGGTCCGAAGCTCAGTCTCGTGGGTCTGGAGTTCGTTGATTTGGATTTGGAGTTGGGTTATATCTTGATGTCCTGCTTGGCCCAGATTAGTTAGGTGGCCCAGGTTAGCTTCTATTTGTCTACCCTTAGTCTGAAGTTGTTCACGTTTTGAGGAGATTCGAGGTATGCTTCAATCAACCTCATTAGTAGGTTGATCATGTTCACGTTTGGGGCGGCCATCTATTGTTAACAAGGTAGGTTAAGGTTAGAATATGTTTTAGGCAAGATTAGTTATGCACGAATTTAAATCTATATGCAACATGCAAGTGCAAGTCCCCCTTTTCCCCATTTAAAAATGCAATCTATCCATGTATTTTAAAATAAATCCAGTTCATGGGTAAGAATAAAAGTTGGGCCTCTATAGTGGGCCAAAAATTTAATATTTCTTTTGCCTGAGAATTTGGGCTATGTAAAAATAAGCTTTTGGGCTAAAATAATACTAGTACTCTGTAACACCCCGGTTTTTGGTCACCCAGGTCGGGATGTCACCGCCACACCTCCCTAGCAAGACACGGTTTCTCCGAGCTTACTAAAGAGATGCAAGGCTATGGTTTTGCAGAATTTAAAATAATCAAACAGCCCATTCATATATAATTTAAAAATAATACATCAAAGTTGCAGCGGAAAATAATATTTACATAAGTATAATGCAGCGGAATTTAAATATAGGCCAACATGGCCTAATCACGGGTTAAACAGGCCCGTTCATGCAAGATCTAGTCTAATACAAAAGAAAATTCAAAACAATATATCATCCCAAGCTTCCCGTGTATGCATATGACGATGCATAAGTCTCAACTCTGGAAGAAAAAGAAATAAAAATGGTTTGATCAGCACTACGTGCTGAGTAAGTTAACACGTACAAGATTATGAGGTTTCAAAGCCTTTATTTAAATTTAATGAAAACATGTGCATAATTTAATCAATTCATGTAATCGCATAATTTAGAAGACATGGATTCATAAGATCATCAATATAGCTTGCAACGTAATTAAATAAGTTGCCATAAATTTAAAAAACACAAATTATCAAGGACTTAGTTGGATTCCTTTATCGATGTCTCGTTTCGATTCTTTTACAGATCACCACCGCTAGGGCTCTTATGTCCGCCAGCCTTACGCCTGGGCTCTTATGTCCACAGGTATCATGGTCGATCTTTTAGTTAGAGTTAATCCGTCCGCTAGCCATACGATCAGTGTTTCGCTAGGGCTCTTATGTCAACCTAGACATACACTTGGGCTCTTATGTCCCAAGCCGCAGAGAACATTGACAGTATCTAGCTTAGTCATAACCCACCATATTTTAATCTTCTCGTTTCGTGTATCTTACTTCAAAGAATTTCTACTCATTTCAACCTTAAAGGCTAATTTCACCGTTTCAACAAGATTTCAAGATTTGACTCGGTCAACCACAGTTTACTCTAAAATTCAGTAAAAATCGAGTTTAATTCCAAAAATTCTGAAATTTTACCACTGACTCAGAAACATCGAGATGAACAACTTTCGTGCTTTATTTTTTCAATCCGAGATAGCGAATTAGGTCAAAAACGTCAATTTTCGTCATAACATTAATCTGTCCGAATTTCGTGCACAGCAGTTCAAGATTATCAAGATCTACCATAGCAAATCAACTCCAAACTTAATGAAATTTTACCGAGACCTTCTTAAGATATTTATCTACAACTTTCATGTTCGGCCAAAGATCTAAATCGGTCTAGAACTAATGCCAAAAACGTGATCAAGATCGGACTTAAGTTCTGTCAAGAAATTCAAGATCCAATTTCAAGCAGTTCGGTTTCAGGTGGATTTCACATACCAAATCGTCTCTAGAAATTATGAAAATTTTACAGTGGATAGATCTAAGCCTTAGAAATGTTTTCCTTGTTTTAAGTTTTTTCCGTTTGAAGTCGTTTTAAGGTTCGGAAAAATTAGACAAAACTGTTGCGCCGGTAGAAAACATTCAATGACAGATTTTCGAAATCTTGTGTAAACTTTTAGGTTTGAATATTTTAGTTACTCCCAAAACCACGTAAGTATTAACTTACCTAAATTTGAATTATCCGGCTCGTCGATTCATAGGCATGGCTTCCACGTCCTTTGTTCTCCCTCCGAGATCCTTCGTTCTCCCTCAACGGCTATGACAGTGTTGGATCTCGTCCAAGGTGCCTTCTTTTCCGTCGAAGTCGTTCAACGATCTAATCTCTATATATTTTTTCTATTCTATTCGTTCTTCTCTTTTTTTTTCTTTTTTGTACGTAGAAATCTTTTTTTTTTTTGCAACCCCCTATGAAGATGATGGGAATGTTGTTTAAAAAGGGGTGAAGGGTCGGCAAAATTCGAAGTTAAATCTTCCCAAGATTTATTCCAACTATCTTCTTGTTATCTTCTAGATATCCTACACATATATAAAATATATAATATATAATGCATATCATCTTAAAGATATGCTACATTAAATATATAATATATATTGTTGTAGTTATTTATTAATATCTTCTATTTATTTTTTGTGTACATAGAATTGATTTGAATAGCACAATAGATGAAGAAGATTAAATTTTGAAAGGAGTAATTGTCGTAAGATTTAGGGATTTAGAATCAAAGATTTATTCCAAATTTTTTCCTACCATATTGAGTTTGACAATATACTAAAAATAGACTAAATATTATTATAACTACCATGGATATATATTGTTGGGTTTAAAAATATACTAAAAATAGAGTGAATCTTGTCATATAAATATGGACTAAATATTTGTTTCCAATTATTTTGCTATGTATATATATAGATTTTGTTATTATTATTCTTATCTTTATTATTATTATTGACAGGTCCCGGTAAATAGGATAGGAAAAATATATGAATACGTTGTTGACGCGTTATCCAGACAACCAATCAACAATCACAAATATATCACAAAGCAGAAGACAAATGCAGAAAACAGAGGAAAACAGAGCATTTGTTGACCCGGTTCGATCAAACCGATCTACATCCGGGGGATCCCAATCCAGGCATTTCACTAACTCCAAAAGGCTCACAGATACCCTCTGTTTACAACTCCAAACACCTTACCACACTAGGACTCAGCAACACCCAAGAACTCACCCTTCTTGACTGAACAGACTGTTGGACCCCGCTGTTCCAACATCCGCTGGACAACCCAATCCTAATGCTCAGTGCAGCGAGCTGTCTACCCTTGGAGCAGCTACTAAACAATATGCTCAGACAATCTAAACACCAGATTCAGCTCACAAACATTTTCACTCAAGATATCACTCAGCAAAGTATGAAAATGTAAGTTTAAATGACTCAAGAACCCTATCAAAATGATATAGAAATTACCCCAATCAGCAAGCCATTTTGATAGATGAACTCAGCAGCTTTTCTCCTCCATTTATGCCTCCATTTGCAGCAGCTCTTTCTCTCAAAATATTCTCTCAAATGTATGATAATCAAACAATGAAGTATGAGAGCAATAAGATCAAAACACTCCAATCAAAATGAACAAAAGATGCACTCAAATCGGCGGCTTCATTTTGATGGAAAAAAAAAACTCCACAAATTTCTTCAACCTTCAAGCATTAATATCCATGGCAGCCCCCAACTCTCCAAAGGTTTTTCTCTCAAATTTCTCTCTCTATTTTGCTGTCTTAGCCTCCAAGAAATGAGGGATAACCCTATTTATATGAATATGCTCGAATCCCTAGGCCCATTGGGCTGATTTTGGGCTGAGGCTTAGGTCATTACAGCTCATCTGTATTTTTTGTCTTTTCTGCTGCACTCAGTTGGTTGTTCTTCGGTTGTTCTCACATCCTTCAAACAACGATCGTCTTCACAACATAACTCAAATACCTAACAATCTCCCCCTTTGTGGAGATGATCGGCCAAAACAATCAGAAGATGTAAGAACAACGATTATCAACAAAAATTGTTCATTCAGCATCCCACGACCCAAATTCTCCCCCTTTTTTGGGTGAGCAGCTTCACAAATAAAATCTGCATCAAAAGTACCAAAAATAGGCCAGTTCAACAATCATCAGAATAAAGTTTATACCAGTCAGCAATCCATTTGTTGTTCCAGCAACACTGCAACATCACCAGCTCACATTCCCTTTTTGAACTAATTCCTCATTCACGCATTGTTCCAACAACCCTGTCACAACCTCAGTATGACAATGTGCAGAGATAAGAAATCGCCATTTGACTCCCCTTAATCAACTCCCCCTTAATCAATAATCATTCAGGTGAAATATGAATTCAATGTAGACCCCGAACCAAGTTGGATTGGGCAAAACAAATAATCATGAAAACCATGCCCACATATCCAACTTCTCACCCTTTTTGGTATAATTAAATACCATTGGTTGTTCCTCCAGGATCAAGATCACTTGATGTGTCCTTCTGGAGTGATAAATCTGCAGATTGCACTTTCTTAGGAATCCACATAGTTCGAAACTTGATGTGCTTCCGTAGTTCCTCGGATGGCCAAACAACGGGTTTACCACGCAGAATATCTTTCACCAGCCTGTTGCAATTATTCGCAGTGTGCCCAGAAAATTTGCAATATGCACAGCTCCGTTGTTTCTTGGTTGTACTAACATCCGTATCAAGACCGCTGTCATCAGTAATATTCTTGGCTGACCCTTGACTCAACATGCCTCCTTTAACAAATATTGTCTTTGAAGATGAGGCTTCATTCCCTTGATAGCCAATCCCAGACATATCAACTTTAGATTTTCCTTGGTTGATCATCACATCTAGTTTTTCTTTGTTCTTCATCATGGCATCGATGTGACTGACTTTCACCAACAACTCAGAATTAGTAGACATTAGAGCATCTCTTTCTTCTTCCAATCTCTTCTTATCACCACTCAACAAATCAACAGTCTTAGTCAACTTCTTGATTTCTTTCTTCAAATCAGCAATCTCATCATCCTTGTCGTCAACAGCATCATTTAGTTCACAAATTTGACCCAACAATCTTTTGTTTTCACCAACAGCACACTTATAGTTTTCCTTAAGCTCATCGAATGCTTCAGCAAGCTCATCAAACTCCATATCAACTTCAACAATAGTGTCCTCTTGAGCTTGTTCAGATTTTTCAGAAGATGATGTGCTCCCATTAGTATGTACAGTGAATGCAATATCAACATCATCAGACTCTGCATCACTTGGTTGTTCATGAGATGTTTCAACAACGTCGTCATCACTGAGTGTTGCTTTCATAGCTTGTTTACCTCTCCTCTTTGCTGTAGGGCATTCAGATTTCTTGTGACCAACTCCTCCACAGTCAAAGCACTTCAGATCTTTGAATCCTTCAGGCAGATCGTTTATAACAACTTTCTTGGTTTTCTTTTGCTCATCATGAGAAGAATTCCCTTTCTGGGGTTGTCTGCCGGTTGTTCCAACTTTCTGTCGACTGCCATCATACTTGTTCTTTTCAAATTCTTTAGCTCTCTTTTCTTGCAGCATCTTAGCTATCTTTCTGGAGAGATATGCCTTTTCTTCCTCAGTAACGTATGCACATTCACCAACGACCTTTAATGCAATACTCTTTGAGGTAGGAGGTTCCTCAAGATGATTCATCTCATATGTTTGCAAAGTACCAACAAGTGCTTCAAGTGACATGGTGTGCACCTTTTCCATTTCCTCAAGAGTTGAAACTTTAGGACTATATCTCTTAGTAACAGTGCGGAGCATCTTTCTAACCAACTTTCCATTATCATACACCAAGCCAAGCATATGTGCCTGATTCACTAGATCCTTGAATCGAGAAAAGTAGGTCGAAATAGTTTCATCATCTTCCATCCTTATGCTGTCAAAAGCTGACTCAATCCGTTGTAGCTTGGTTGCTCGAACATCAGCAGAACCTTCATGAGCAATTTGCAGAGCATGCCAAGCATCATAGGCAGTGGTGCACGTCGAGATCAACCTATATTGAGTTTCATCCACGGCGCTGAAGATGGCATTAAGTGCAGTAGTATTCCCCTGTAACTGAGACTTCTCTTTAGCAGTATATTCCTCAATCTGTGCAGGAACAATATTGACAACAGCTTTTTCTCCTTCAGCAGCATTTTCCTTTACTTCACGAACAGGTTGTTGCCACAACGTCTCAACAGCAGACCATGCTTCTGGACCAAGAGACATTAAGAAAATCCGCATCCTAGATTTCCAATAGCAGTAGTTTGATCCATCAAACAAAGGCGGCCTTGTGATAGAATAGCCTTCACGACTCATCCTGAAGATCGAGCTCAGTTAACTTTAGAGCCCCTGCTCTGATACCAATTGACAGGTCCCGGTAAATAGGATAGGAAAAATATATGAATACGTTGTTGACGCGTTATCCAGACAACCAATCAACAATCACAAATATATCACAAAGCAGAAGACAAATGCAGAAAACAGAGGAAAACAGAGCATTTGTTGACCCGGTTCGATCAAACCGATCTACATCCGGGGGATCCCAATCCAGGCATTTCACTAACTCCAAAAGGCTCACAGATACCCTCTGTTTACAACTCCAAACACCTTACCACACTAGGACTCAGCAACACCCAAGAACTCACCCTTCTTGACTGAACAGACTGTTGGACCCCGCTGTTCCAACATCCGCTGGACAACCCAATCCTAATGCTCAGTGCAGCGAGCTGTCTACCCTTGGAGCAGCTACTAAACAATATGCTCAGACAATCTAAACACCAGATTCAGCTCACAAACATTTTCACTCAAGATATCACTCAGCAAAGTATGAAAATGTAAGTTTAAATGACTCAAGAACCCTATCAAAATGATATAGAAATTACCCCAATCAGCAAGCCATTTTGATAGATGAACTCAGCAGCTTTTCTCCTCCATTTATGCCTCCATTTGCAGCAGCTCTTTCTCTCAAAATATTCTCTCAAATGTATGATAATCAAACAATGAAGTATGAGAGCAATAAGATCAAAACACTCCAATCAAAATGAACAAAAGATGCACTCAAATCGGCGGCTTCATTTTGATGAAAAAAAAAACTCCACAAATTTCTTCAACCTTCAAGCATTAATATCCATGGCAGCCCCCAACTCTCCAAAGGTTTTTCTCTCAAATTTCTCTCTCTATTTTTGCTGTCTTAGCCTCCAAGAAATGAGGGATAACCCTATTTATATGAATATGCTCGAATCCCTAGGCCCATTGGGCTGATTTTGGGCTGAGGCTTAGGTCATTACAGCTCATCTGTATTTTTTGTCTTTTCTGCTGCACTCAGTTGGTTGTTCTTCGGTTGTTCTCACATCCTTCAAACAACGATCGTCTTCACAACATAACTCAAATACCTAACAATTATTATTATTATTATTATTATTATTATTATTATTATTATTATAATAAAATAAAGTGTTTATTAATAATTATGCGTATAGTAATTACACACGTAATAAAATGGTTTTAATAGATTAATTTAAAATATAATTAGAATAATGTAGGGTATTACAATTTTCGACTTCACGAGTTCGTGGAATTTAAATTCCTTTTTAATCTTTAGATTCCATTTCTCTTTTTATTTTTATTTTATTTATTTATTTATGTGTTTAGTTATTTATTTATGGGTGACTGATTTCACGGGTATTACATAGTCAAAATAAATAATTTTAAAAATAATACTTGGGTTTTAAAAATAATGGTTTAAAATAATAGTAGTAGCTTTAAAAATTTCCGGGCTCTGATACCAACTTGTAACACCCCGGATTTGATAACCCAGGCCGGGGTGTCACCGCCACATCTCCCTAGCAAGACACGGCTTCCCGAGCTCCCTAAGGAAATGCAAGGCTTGTGGGTATGTAAAAGATTTAAAACATTTCAAGATTTAGTCCGGAAATTTATAATACTTAATTTAAAATACGATAGTAGTAATCATCATGCGCGAAAAATAAATAGAGTAAATGCAGCGGAAAGTAAATCACGGCCAACATGGCCAAATCCTCGGGTTTAACAGACCCGGTAAAAACAGTATGATGCAGAATTTAAAATGTCCATTATGATTTCCCCAAGTGCATATGCAATGCGTCACTCGACATACTCTGTAAAAGAAAAATAACAACGGTTTATCAGTATAAAAATATACTGAGTAAGTTAATCCCTAACTAACAATTTAAGGGGTTCCATGTGTTCAAATCCAAAGATTTTTACCTTTTCATGCATTCATTTAAAATCCATATTTTATTAGCAGCGGAAAAACATGATTAATTTATCAAAGACGAAAATGCATAATTTAAAAGACTAAATTTTAAAGGCAGAATTTAAATGCATAATTTAATGACGATATTTAAATGCGTAATTTAAAAACATGGTAAATAGGATTTAAGCGTAATTAACACTCACACAAGTCTTTTATAATTTATCCCGCAAACTAAGAAGAGGACACTATACCGGGAGATCACTAACAAGGCAATCTCAACATAGGACCACTAACGAGGCAGTCCACAACAATGGGAGACCACTAACGAGGCAGTCTCAAAAGATAGTAGGACCACTAACGAGGCGATCCAAAACACAGCGCGCGAGATCACTAACGAGGCAATCTCAGATAGTAAGGAGACCACTAACGAGGCAGTCTTAAAGATAATAATTAGCATGAAGATCGGCTCAGCCTAGTGCACGGGATTTTTCGAAAGTTTGTATTTCAAGTGATCAAAAGATTCGATATCGCGTTTCATAGTTCGAGTTTTCTCTAGTTCGAAAAATCCGGTTTGACGCAGTTTGCGCCTTTCTTAATTAAAAATTCGTTTTTATACCAATAATTCTGAAATTTACACAGTAGCTCAAAAACACACACAGGAACAACTTTCATGTTTTAAGTTTTGGGAAATAAGGTTTCGAAAAGAGTCAAAATTTGAGTTCTTTACAAAAGATAATTTCTGTCTCAAAAACTGATTTCATCACAGGTTTGTGCGATGCCGATTAAAAATTCATTTCAAAGCCAATTGATCCGAAATTTTTACAGGAGATACAAAACACATTAAGGAACAACTTTCATGTTTTAAGAAATTAGAAATAATGAATTTTAGGTGTTCAAAAATCGACCACAACACGCTGTACACGCGCGGACTCAAAAGGTTGCTTGAAACAGGTTCTGAAATTCGGCCGTTTGACATAACAAATGAACTCCAAAATCCATGAAATTTTATATGCATAATTTAGACACATTTATCTACAACTTTTTTTTAGAAATGCAGAGTTAAATCATTCTAAAAACGGGTGAAAAACATGCATCAAGTCGAGTAATGAAATCTGTCAATGGTTTCAAATGTTCGGTTTGTCACAGAAAGTTTACGGCGAGATTTGGGATAGCAAATCTTAATGTCAATGGCTGAAATTTGGACACAAGATAGATTAAAGTCTTAGGAACAAAACCTATGTTGAAAAGTTTTCGTTTTGAATTCTTGAAGGTCGAGTTTTAGGCGAGTTTTTGAAATTGGACGAAAATAGGGTTTTTGAAAAGCGGTTTTCGTTACGGGTATAGATCTCGAGTTTTAAACAACAATAAACCTCAAAAATTTGTGAGTAAGGTCTTAACTTACATAGTTAGAGAATAGGGTCGCTGGATTGGGTTTCCGGACGTCCTAGGGTCACGACGAACGGCCAACTTCTCCGATCGCTTTTTGTTCATTTTCCGACGTGAAATCGTAGTAAGGAAAAAGGGTTAGAATCCGAGTTTCTGAGATATATGGACGAACTAAAACTTTGTACAATAGCTTACCAAGAGTCTAGAGGGCAGGGCTTGGTTCCTTTCGCCTTGCCGTCGCTGGAATACTCGCCGGAAAGTCGATTCGGAGGGGTTTTGACTTGGAGAGGAAGTTTGGGAGTGTTTAGGGTTTGGTTTTCTGATAACTATGGGTTGGGGGCGCCCAAATCTGTTCTTATGCCCTTCCCAATTGTTGTGATCGACTTGCCACCGATTAAGGTCGGATTTTTGGCAAGAAAATCGCCATGGAAGGAAAGTTTACACCTTCGGCACCTCTGGCGCGCTGGTGACGCGCACCTAAGCTTTTGCCCGCGCGGAGCACGCGCGACCAGCCTGGAGTTGCGACGCCTCCGTCCGCGCGGTGGCCGTGCGGCGGCGCGCGGCGGGCGCGGGCCGACCGGACCGGCCGGTTATGCGGTCCGCGTGTTCTGTCGGGTCTTTCCTTGCTTTCCTCTATCGGTTTTCTACCCTCTACGTGTTAGCTCGATTCCTTGGGTCGTCTCCGGTTCGGAATCTTTACCTTAAACTTGTTACGAGTTTGGCTTATCGCTCGTAACATTTCCGTGTCCTAATTAGTCTAGTCTAAATTGGTTCCAACTCCTCGTATCGTCCTTGCGATCGATCTTGTGATTTATCTCGTGATTTATTTTGTGATTTATTTTGTGAGTTATTTTGTGATTTATTTTGTGATTTATTTTGTGAGTTATTTTGTGACTGAACTTAGAAATTAGTTCCAAGAGGCCTACGTACCCTGTGAAGGGATCAAGTCATGACGTAGTTCAAAACAATTTGAATTTGTTTTTCTCGGGTGTTACAGTTTTATTCCCATAGGATGTGTTAATTCCGATAGATGATGCTGGTGTCCTCGATCTCTTGAGCCAATAGTAAAAGAAACAGATTTGTTAGTATTATTATTATTATTATTATTATTATTATTATTATTATTATTATTATTATTATTATTATTATTATTATTATTATTATTATTATGAAAAATTTAAATTACTAAATTCTAACTTGTGTATTACTTATTTGTGAGCATAAAATTTAAATTTTAATATCGTCTTAAAGTCACCCCCTTTTTTATACCCATTACTTTGTGTAGAGAGGGTTGGCTTACTCAGTATTATTGTATACTGATAAATGTGTTGTATTCTCTTTTACAGATTTTACAGATTAATTGCACGACACTCGTGTATGGAAGGGATATGATTTTTGAAGACATGTTGCATTTTGTTTTTAAATTTACGATGGACCTTGGACTTGCGTTTTGGCTGTGTTTTGCCCTATCCTTAATTTCGGCACTATTTATCATTTGTGCATGCTACAAGAACAATGAATATTTCTAAATTCGGGCAACATATTTTTACAAGAATTATTTTAATTTTTTTTATGCGACCTAGCCTTAGCATCTTTCACGTAAGTTCGAAATTAGTTGTGTCCTGCTTGGATGGTGTGGCGGTGACATGCCAGATTATTTGGTTTTAAACTCGGGGTGTTATAAAGTGGTATCAGAAGCTCGGAAAAACATTCTTTCAAGTTATTATTTTCGCCTCATTATAGAGGCACAACATGTTAAGTACTAGTTTTAAATACATTATTTCCATGGGCAAATTTTGATTTTTAAACTCTCATGGAAAATATAGTATATCATTGAAATTCAAACTATTTGTAGTAACAAGCTTACCCAATTGCATGAAATTTTGGGGGATACGCATTCATATTCATATATGCATGGAATTTTTTTTTTTATTTTTTTTTATCGCCATTAAGTATTTAATATGTTTTATATAAATAGATGGCCAACTATCAAGCAATGGTAAACTTGATCATGGAGCTGAGCAGTACTTACTTAGGAGCCATGAAATCAATAAATGACCTCAATCATTAATGCTTATATTTTTGGAATTGAACCACTGCTTTAGAAAACGAGACAACACAACTTATAACATGCAAGATAGGATTAATGAGCTAGAAAATGTTGTTATGTATAATAAAGAGGTTCCTAGCCCAGTCCAAGATGAGGTTCCTCCAGGCCCAAGCACCCATAACTAATGTTGATGATGACAGTGAAGAGAACTCAGATGAAGACCTTAATCCTTATTAGATTGACTTCATTTCCTATTCTCTTTAATTGCTTGGTTTTAATTTATGTGGCGAACTTCGAAGTTGTTTAAGTATTGTGTGCTTTTCCTTAAGTGTTGCGAATAAGATAATAGAGGTACATTATTTCTTGTTTAACCTCTAATCTGTTCATAGTCTACTGCTTAGTTAACCTTATGATTCATATATTCCTTAGTTTTGGACTAACACTTGCATACGTTGTTAATAGAATGACACCTCGTGGGCGTCTCCGCAAGTACCCTGCTAACCTTGGCATCAACACCATTATTGAGGTACCCCGAAACGAAGCTAACCAAGGTTTCCCTCAAAATGTGAATAACCTTGGTGTGCCACAAGGGTAGAACATGCCCGAACAATGGGACCAAGTAAGTCCACAACCAAACCCTCCGAATGAAGGTGATCTTCTTAGGATGATTGAACAGATGCTAGTTGCACTGACACCCAGCTTCAACAAAATCAAGCTATACCACCCCCCACAAGCTCAGATCAATTACCTTGCTGTAGCACATCAATATCAGCCACAAAGATACAACGGCGAGGAGGTTCCCTCTAATCTGGAGGAGTGGATTCGGACATTCGATAAACAAATGAAGGTTGTTAGATGCTCAGAGGATCAAAAAGTGAATGTGGCAACCCACTTTCTTGGTGGGGAAGCTGATGAATGGTGGCAAGATCACCAAGGACAGTTGGAGGTAGATGATGAACCATATACTTGGAACGAGGTTAAGGAAGCGCTTCGAGAGTAGTTATACCCGCTGAGCACCAAAGTTGCAAAATGTGAAGAGTTTCTAAACCTACGAGAAGGTACACAGACAGTACAAGAATAATACACCCGATTCAAGGAGTTAGTGCGGTTCGCGCCAAGTTTAGTGTCTATTAAGGCAGAGAAAGACCGGAAATTTGAGATGGGCCTAAATTTGTCCATTCGGCAGATCCTGGTAGGGACCCAGGGCATGACATTACAAGCAATGTATGATCGAGCAGTGGCAATTGCTCGTGTGCTGCAGCTGAAGCGTAAGGATAATGGAGAGTCGAGCAGGGGAACACAAGGGTATGAAAAGAAGAATCGCAACAATAACAACAACTTCTGAGGAGGAAATGGGCGAGGAAGGTCAAATTGACCTATTCGAGATGACAAGTGTGGTAATAACAAAGGAAGAAATGGCCTTCATGGTGCTTTCATACCATGTTGCCCAAGGTGCAATAGATCTCATTTGGTTATTGAATGCCCAAAACAAGGAACTTGCTTTAGATGTGGATGTGATGGTCACACGATAAAGGATTGTAGAGTTCGTGAGGACACGATTGAGAAAAGACTAGACTTGTTGAACCCGAAGCAAGGGAATCGCTAGGAAGGTCCTGACGTTCCAAACAATCAAGGACAAAGACCTCTTCAAAACCTGAACCATCAGGGAAATCGAGGAGGAGCTATTGGGAGACTAAATGTGATCAATCAAGTGGATTTACCAGCTCAAGGCGAGGTGATTGCAGGTATGTTTACCGCTTTAAGTGTACTTGTCAAGGTTTTGTTTGATTCTGGAGCATGTTGCTTATTTATTTCATCGAGAATCTTGTCTGAACTAGAATTGCCTAAGCATGACATGATTAGTTCGGGAATCCAATTACCTTCTGGAGATGTTGTATCATGCTCCAAGCGATACAATGGAATTCGTATAGTAATTAAGAATGTAGAATTCTTTGCGAACTTGGTAGAAGTCAATCTAAAATAATTTGATATTAAACTGGGTATGGAGTGGATGACCCAATATAAGGCGGTAATCGAATGCCAAAAACAAAAGATTACCTTGTCAAAAAGTCGGGGCAAGAAAGTGATCTACTATGCCCAACCTCCAAAGATGAGTACTAAGGTAGTGAATGCCTTGAAGTTTAGCAATAATGCAGAAAGGATATCCATTGTACACGTGTTACATACATAACCTTGAAGTTGAAGAGAGGAAGATTGATGAGATTTCTGTAGTAAAAGAATACCCTGATGTATTTCCCAAAGAAATCCCTGGAATGTCACTGAAACGAGAAATTGAGTTTACATTTGATCTGATTCCCAGAACGGAACCCGTATCAAAGGCTTCTTATCGCATGGCGCCATTGGAGATGAAAGAGCTCAAAGAGCAACTTGAAGAGTTGCTGGAGAAAGGATATATACAGCCCAGTACATCACCGTGGGGAGCGCCCGTCTTATTCGTTAAGAAGAAAGATGGAGGGTTGCATTTATGCATCGATTACAGAGGCCTAAATCATGTAATGATCAAGAACAAATACCCATTACCAAGGATTGAGGATCTCTTTGATCAACAAAAGAGAGTTGTAGTTTTCTCAAAGATCGACTTGCGATCTAGTTATACCAGTTGAGAATCACAAAAAAGGATATTCCAAAAACAACCTTTTGAACCCGTTATGGCCATTATGAGTTTACAGTAATGTCCTTAGGATTAATGAATGCACCCACAGTATCCATGAACCTCATGTGTAATGTATTTCGAGAGTTATTCGATCAAAGTGTTGTCGTATTCATTGATGACATTTTGATTTACTCGAGGAATGAAGAAGAGCATGCACAACAGTTGCATCAAGTATTGGGAATTTTGCATAAGAACCAAATCTACGCCAAGTTATCAAATGTGACTTTTAGATGAAGGAAGTGACATTCCTTGGTCACATCGTATCAGCTGAAGGAATTTCGGTTGGCCGTTGCCAAAAAAGCCAAACAGAAGTGACAGAATTAACTGGATATTATAGGCGATTCATGAAAGATTTTTTGAAAATTGCATGACCCTTGACCCAAGTGTTGAAGAAGGGCTTGAAGTATATGTGGATGGATGAATGCGAAGCAGCCTTCCAAGAGTTGAAGAAACGAGTCACTACGGGACCAGTATTAGCACTGCCATCGGAAAACGAGGATTTTGAAGTATATAGTGATGCTTCGAGGAAGGACTAGGTTGAGTAAAGATGCTACAACAGAGAGTTATTGCATACGCATCACGCTAATTGAAGCCTCACGAGGAGAACTACCCGACATGACTTAGAATTGGCAGCAGTCGTGTTTACTCTAAAGATATGAAGACATTATCTCAATGGGCGAAAATGTCGGATTTTCACTGACCACAAGAGTCTCTATACATATTTATTCAAAAGAAGTGAAATATGAGACAACGAAGGTGGCTAGAGTTAATAGAGGATTATAACCTAGATATTTCCTACCCCGAAAGAAAAGCTAATGTTGTAGCAGACGCACTAAATCTGAAGACCCGAAATGTGACAAATTCTTTAATTCTAACACCAAAATTGTATATGGAGTTTGTCAAGTAGGACATAGAATTAGTCCATTATAGCATAGCGGTGCAAGTTATTAATGCTATGGAAATTGAATCTATGGTATTTGATGAGAAGCCATGTACTCAACCAGGCGATGTAAAACTCGAAAGGGTTAAAAAGAAGATTGCTGAAGGAAAAAGCGACCGGATTTTCTATCCACGAAGATGGAAGCATTCGTTTCAAAAGAAGGAGGTATATATCACACAAATGTGGGGAATTGAAGCAGAAACTAATGGAAGAAGGCCACAACACCCCGTACTTAGTCAATCCAGGGTGTGACAAGCTTTTTAAGGACCTTAAGAAGGTTTATTGGTGGCCAAAGATGAAAAATGAGGTAGCTGAATTGTAATACCTCAAATAATGGCTTAAATAGAGTGAAATAAGCTACTCATACCAACGAGGTACCTTTCGCCATTCTATAAGAACTCCAAAGTTAAATGTGCTTGCCTTGAAGTAATTCTAGGATGGGTGACCTCCTCGAAAGTCTCCCAGGGTGTGCATGAGTGAGGTCAAAGCGCATTGGAAAGAGCTTATGTTGGTTTGTGGGTTCAACATTCACTCTGGAGCCGGCAACATTTAGAGTAACACCCTGCCGTTCCGTTGCTCCAAAAATGGGATTGTTACAGATGGTATCAGAGCCACACCGCGACTATGTGTTGTGGTATTCAGGCACCTAGTGGTATGTAAGATCCAAGGGATGTGGATGGTTGAGGAATCCAATGATGTAGATGGCCGAGCGCAACGAGGACGTTGCAATCTTAAGGGGGAAGAATGTAATACCCCGAAGAATGGCTTAAACAAAGTGAAATAAGCTACTCATACCAACAATGCACCTTTCTTTCTTGGTAGCCATCCTATAAGAACTCCAAAGTTATGCATGCTTGCCTTGGTGTAATTCTAGGATGGGTGACCTCCTGGGAAGTCTCCCAGGGTGTGCATGAGTGAGGCCAAAGCGCATTGAAAAAAACTCATGTTGGTTTGTGAGGTCAGCATTCACTCTGGAGCCGACAACATCTAGAGTACCACCCTGTCTTTCCACTGCACAAAAAATGGGGGTGTTACATGAATTTGTGGCCAGAGACTTAACATGTCAAAAAGTCAAAGCAGTACGTCAAAAGCCGTTAGGACTTATGAAACCATTGGAAATGCCAAGTTGGAAAGGGGATAGCATTTCACTAGATTTTCTCTTAGGGCTACTGATCACCAAAAAGGGATGAACAAAATCTGGGTGATTGTCGATAGGTTAACAAAGACTGCTATATTTATTCCAATGAAGGATACTTGGTCTATGGACCAGTTAGCGAGAGCTTATATTGACAATGTGGTTCGACGATATGGAGTACCACATGATATAATCTCCGACAGAGATAATAGGTTTGTATATCATTTTTGGACTAAGCTGCAAGAAGCCCTCAGTACATAGATTAAGTTGAGTACCGCACTTCACCCGATGACGGATGGACAAATGGAAAGGACGATTCAGAAATTGGAGGACATGCTGAGGGCATGTGTCCTCGAATTTAAAGGAAGCTGGGAAAATCATTTGTAATTGACTGAATTATCTTATAATAATAGCTACCCTGTTAGCATTGGCATGACACCATTTGAGGTGCTAACGATGTGATAGTGGGACCACAACTTATCGAGGACATGGCCCAACAAATCTAGCTGATCAAAGGGAAGATGAAAGTTGAAAAAAATCGGGAGAAAAAAGTTATGCTGATGTGAGACAGAAAGACAGAGAATTTCATGTTGGAGATAAGGTTATACTAAACGTATCGCTGATGAAGGGAGTGATGCGCTATGGAAAATGAGGGAAATTAAGTCCTCGGTACATAGGACCTTATGAAATTCTAGAACGATTAGGGAATCTAGTATATCGAATAGCCCTACCGCCGCAGTTGTCTCGGGTGCATAACGTGTTTCATGTTTCGCAATTAAAGAAATATGTACACGACCCGACACATGTACTTCAACTGGAAGTAAATGAGCTGGACGACAAATTGAACTATGAAGAGTGTCCAATCCTAATACTTGATGTCAAGGAAAGAGCCACAAGGAACAAGACCACGAGGATGGTTAAAGTTCTTAGGTCCAATCATGGTGTGGAAGAAGCAACGTGGGGGTTGGAGTCAAATGTGAAGAAACTTTATCCTAATCTCTTCCAAAGCGAACCGACGACAGTTATGAGGACATAATTGTAGGCTTAAGGGAGGAAGAATGTAAAAAAAAATAAAAAACTAGCCATGGTACGCTCAAGTTTTTCCTAAAGCTCTACTCCCCAACTTTTCCATATTATTATTATTATTATTATTATTATTATTATTATTATTATTATTAACACCCGAAAAATAAACCGAAAGAATCGCATTTTGCATTTCATCATCATCATCATCATCATCATCATCATCATCATCATGATTAGGAGTATATATATGTATTCTAATTATAGGCATTGTGGGACCGGCTAGGAAGTTTTTGACCATAGAATTTGGGATTTGGAATGGAGTAATGCACAGATAGGATAGTTTAGGTGTTAATCCCTTTGTCCCATTTAACTTGTCATGTTTCGTTTGTGCACACAATCCAATACACTTTTTCAACTATTAATATCTCAAAATATGTACAACAAAAAATTATGTAAATTATATATTCTGAAACTACATGATTACATAATTCTAACAAGATCCAACTCAACTATTTTTTATCAAATATATACTTGCAATAAAATTGAGTCAAAGTTAAACAATGAACAGTGCCAAAAGGTCAAACATGACAAGTAAGGTGGGACGGAGGGAGTATTATTTTTTAGTATAATTAGGAGTAGTGGAAAGGAAACGTGGGGAGTTAGTTCTTACCCTGCAGCTTTCTCATTCCATGACGTTGCCAAATTCCCAGCAGATCCGAGGAGTGGGTGGGAGAGAAGTGAGTTGTGAGTGTCTTTGGGAAACTAATCGACATTCCGACAATTCTAACTTCGGGACCAGTAAGTTTACTTCCTATTCATTTCAATTCCATGGATTCAATTTGATTCCATGTTGGTTATGGCACTGATTTCTTCTACATGTCCAAATACGCAACCACTCGGACGGTGTATTGTCGTTGTAGGCTGTTCTCCAACATTAAGGACTATCAAACCCGTGTTCTTCATCCAAAGTAGAAGTGAGTAAGTTTATTTCGTTAGATTCTATTTCGTTGAACGCGATTAAATTATATAACCCTTACAGACACAATTTCTATTCATGTTCCTAGGGTCGGATCCGTTCGAGGCATTGTTGTGTTCGTAGTTGCGTTTCTCCATCTAAAACCTATCACTCCCGGATTATCCACTTTCAAATCTGTAGATCACTAAGTTAATCCTCCCTATATTAAGTTTTGGAGATTCAATCCTTGTGTTATGTGCATCAAATTTGAAATTTATCATCCTTACCAAACCTGCAAGTCTGTCAGTTTCACTTCTCTGTAAAAGTCCATCTTTTCGAACCATTTTAGTTGTTCATTTCAAAAAACTTTCTACATGAAAGTTTTAGATCTGTGTGTCCTGGTCATGAAGTCAAACTTTCATAATATTTGGGCTATCGAGTCATTTGTCAGTGTTAAAAATAAAAACACTTCGCATTAGGATTAAGAAATATGCGATTTTAGTCCTTTTTGGAAATGATATGATTTCTTGATCTTCAACTCCAAATCTTACTTAATTTCCTTCATAAAAAATGTTCCTTATCCTGTTATGAATATTTGTGTGAAATTTCAAATTTTTTAGTGAAACAGATTGTTCTCAGGAAATTATTGATTACATGACTGTGGACCAAAATATCAATTTTTGATTCACTAACTTAATCGAATTATTTACCTTGTTTCCCTTTAAAATCTAGACTAGGTTTCTTCATAGAAAAATGTTCTCTGTTGAGTTCTGAACGCATCTATAAATCATAATTTTTGGTTGACTCGATTATTTTCAGAATACTATTCTCTGTTGTGTATTAAAAAGTTTAGGGCTTTTTTAGATTTTGTTATATCATGATATTAAGGCATATATGGATATGTTTATGAAGCTTTATGAGATAAAGGAAAATTTAAGTGATCGAAGTTTTTAAACAAAATAAAATAAAATTCTTCATATGAGTTATGAGAAAAATCTTTGATGAAAGTATATTTTTTTTTAAACCAATGCGCTAAGGTTTGAGTTGTACGCCATGTATTATATTCTTTAGGGTATTTGCACTTGGTGGAACTTTGTATTTGCAACCCCCTCTCGTAGCAAAAACGACATTCATTTATTTGTGATGTATGAGTCTATACACGTTAATGTAACCGTATGTATTATCTAGGGCTTCGGAGTGTGTTTGTATAGTGTCCACTGCATTCACCTTGCGATGGTTTTATTCCCATAGGATGGGTTAATTCCTGTAGATGATGTTGGTGTCCTCGATCCTTGAGCCAATGGTAAAAGAAATGGCTTTTTTTTATAAGTATATACTTTTTTTTGAGGAAATTGTCTTTACTCCCACAGATGAATTCGTACAATCTGGCTACACATCCCCCTACCACGCCAATTTTGACAGCCAAAGAAATGACTCAACTGAACACGAACAAACAAAAAACAACACCAACAGGCTTTACAACTACAACCAGAATAATACACCAAGAAGATACTGCTACTGTAATACCTACGATTTTAACTAAAAGAAATGGAATTAAATTCAAGATTAAAAAAAAATTCAATTCCATAAATCCCATGAGGTCGAAATAATTTAATTAAATAAATTATTGCACGGGAACCAATAGTCGACGAATTCAAAATTTCGAATACGAAATTAATTCGAGTTCGAAATAAATTTAAAAATAGGAGTTTAAAGTCCAGGAATAACCCGAAAATTTGAGCCCAAGAACGTAGGAGGATAGAAGCCCAAAAGAGAGGAGAAAAGGCCCGACGGGATGCACGACCCGCCCAGGCCGAAGCCCAGGCCGCGCGGCCCTCGGGCGGTTTATGGGCAAAAACGCCCCATGGCGCACCCTTGCGTGATTCTCTCGCCCCGACTCTGGATTTTTCGACGTTTGTTCCACTTCTTACGCCCCAAGACTCACCTAGCCTGCCCTTGGACGTGTGAGAGTGGTTAGGGGTTTTAAATACCCCATATCTAGCTCCTAGATACTCTTTAACCATTCCCACAATTCTCTCCCACCTACAACCAATCGAAAACCCTAGATCTCGAACTCTTGGACCGAATTCAGCGAGGAGGCTGACTTCTTGGACGAAATTTGACACTTCTCAGGCATAGGTTGGCGGTAAGGGAAGGTTTTAGCTTTTATTTCATGTCCTCTAGTCGAGTATAGCATCTAACGATGAGTTTTTCCTACTTTCACACCATGATTCGGAACGAAAGGAAGAGGGCGAGGAGATTCGGACGCGTTCACGGATCCCGGAGGCCATTTCAACGAATCCTAAGACATTATCCCCAGTAAGTTAACTACCTCTCATATCAATTTTGGAGTCATAGGGTCGAACAATGGTGAGATTAATCAACAAACATAAAATCTGTCCCAAAAGTTTCATCTGAGCGCAGCTTCGGTAATCTGCTTGTTAGGACCTTTCGAGTGTTTAAAATGTAACACCCCGGTTTTGGTCACCCAGGCCGGAATGCCGCCGCCACACCTCCCAAGCAAGACATGACTCATTCGAGCTCACTTGAGAGATGCAAGGTTAAGGTATTTGAGAAAATCATTTAAAAACAAGCCCTTCATAAAATGATAAAACAATACAGTCTATCTCAGGCAATATTTAAAGTAAATAGCAGCAAAAATGAAATTGGGCCGAGATGGACAAAACGTGTCGGATAAAACAAGTCCGAATTAAATCAACATAAGTAATGATATCCCAAGCCCGATGTATGCACGTGCTCACGCATATTCGCCATACTCTGAAAAAGAAAGTAGCAACGTTTTTTTCAATATGTAAAATACTAAGTAAGCTAACTTCTAACATAACAATAATGGTTTTAAAAATTTAATTAATAAAAATTCACCCTTTTGACATAATATAAAAATTGGATTTGACTGAATAATTCAGTGACATAATATAAAAATAGGATTTGACTGAATAATTCATACGAATTTATATTGCAAAATTTAAGAGCGGAATTAATTTAAAAAGGTGACAAGATACTAAATGCATAAATTATAGAGATTAGAATAAAAGCATAGACAAGAATTTAAAAGCATGTATAAATTAAATAAATAAATTGCATTTAAGTCTTTTAATTTCCCGCTACTCCACAATCGAGTTTCTCAAGTTTCTCAAGTTTTTCATGATTGCAAAGCAATCTCAAGAATTTTTCACGATTGCAAAGCAATCTCAAGAATAGGGCTGAAGCTAAATACGCCATACCTAGTACCTCTCCGGAGCCTCGGGAAACCCATACGGATACTCCCGAGAGTGTAGGCCCAAAATCTATAGCCGTTTTGGCACAATTTTTCATAAAGGGTCACCATCATCCGTTAGGCACGAAGTGAATAGTTAAAGGGGCACCCTGCAGAGCACTCACCCCCTAATTAGTATATGGATCCCACTCAACCTAGTGTAACGGGATTTTCGAAATTAGTTTTTAACATTACATAAGGGATTTCAACCATTTTACTTAGAAAATCTCATTTTCACCAAGTATAGTATGTGTGATCGTCATAGTTCGCGCCTTTTTAATTTAAAAATTCATTTCTCAGGCGAACGCCATGAAATTTATACAGTAAACCAAAAAACCCTAATGAACAACTTTCATTCTTTATGTTTTTCGAAATAAGGTGAGGCGACAAGTCAAAACTCAAGATTTCTACATAAAATACATGCTGTCAGGAATCAGATTCGGCACACTGTTTTAATTTAAATTTTCGACATATCAAACGAACTTAAAAAATTCTGAAAATTTACAAACAGATTCAAGACTTGATTATCGACAACTTTTATTTACATTACAAGAGTAGTTCTGAATGAATCCAATAGGAAACCAAGGATCAAATTCGAAGTTCTACACTTTCAGATTTAAACAGAAACGCAGGAGCAACCAAATGAATATTGAGGGAACAAACCTCAACCAAAATTCATGAAATTTTTACACGATGTTCTTTAGCATCTTAGGAACAAAATTGTAGTTTTGACTTTTTCGTTTTAAGCAATCGAGAAGGTCCGAAACTGCGCACGCACGGATATTTTATGACAGATTTTACGTTTGCTGATTAAACTTACATTCTATTCGACTTACGGCCACCAAAATTGATACGAGAGGAATTAACTTACTGGATATAAGGTCTACGGTTTTAGAATTCTTTAATACAGCCTCCGGGATCCGTGAACGCGTCCAAGTCTCCTCGTTCTCTTCCTTTCGTTCCGATTCATGGTTTCAAAGTGGAAATAACTTAATGATAGACGTTATACTCAACGATAGGACATGAATTAAAGACTAATACCTTCCCTTACCACCAACCTATGCCTGGGAAGTCTCCAATCTCGCCCAAGAGTCGGCCTCCTCGCCGAAGTTCGCTCCAAGAATTCGAAATCTAGGATTTTCGATTGGTTGAATGCGGGAGAGAATTGTGGGAATGATTAAAAGGCATCTTGGAGCTAGATCTGGGGTATTTATAACCCCAAACAAGCCCCCACATGTCCAGGGTCAGTTAGGCACGTCTTCGGGCGCAAGAAGTGGAGCCGACGTGCAAAATCCGGAGTCGGGTGGCCAAATCCCGTACATGGTGCAACAACCTGGTTTGGCGCGCACTTGGCCTGGGCCGGGCCTGCTATCTTTGGGCCTTTTCTCCTCTCTTTTTGGGCCTTTCTCCTTCTATTTTCTTGGGTTTATTCATTGGGTTATTCTTGGACTTAAAATTCCTTCTTTCAATCTATTTCGAACTCAAATTAATTTCGCATTCGAAATCTTGAATTCATTGACGACTAACTTCCGTGCAATAATTTATTTAATTAAATTATTTCCGACTTCACGGGACCCTTGGAATTTAAATTCTTTTTGATTTTTGAATTTAATTCCCATATCTTTTGGGCTTGGTCCATGGAATATTTTTGGGCTTCCTTTTCCTCTTTTATTCAATTTCCACTCGTCCAAAGTCTGAATTCGAATTTTTGAATTGATCAGGATATCATATCCGAGCAGAAATTTATGGTAATAAATTATTTTCGTCTTCTCGGAATTATTTTGGCCTTGTTCGGATTAAGAAATTAAATTTTGTTCCTTTGGACATTAATAAAAATCTCGGGTATTACATAAAACGAAAAAGTCAAAACTACAATTTTGTTCCTAAGACCTTCAACTATACTATGTTAAAATTTCGTGCATTTCATCAACGTTTGATACACCAAATTTAATCTGGTTGCTTCTACGTTTTCTTTGAAACCGAAAACCTGACAGTGTTGAACTACGAACAAGATCTGTGATTTTCTAAGTGATTCGTTCAAAACTGGACTTTGCAATGCAAACAAAAGTTATAGAAAATAATGTCTAGTATGTGTCTGTAAATTTTTAGAATTTTTTAAGCTCGTTTGATGTGTCAAAAATTTGAATTAAAATAATGTCTAGTATCTGTAAATATGTCGAATCTGAAATCTGATAGCATGCATGTTCTGTAGAAATCTTGATTTTTGACTTGACTCCTCACCTTATTTCAAAAAACGCAAAGAATGAAAGTTGTTCGTTAGAGTGTGTTTGGTTTACTGTGTAAATTTCATGGTGTTCGCCTGAGAAATGAATTTTTAAATTAAAAAGGCGCGAACCGTGGCAAACATATACTATATTTGGTGAATTTGAAATTTTCTAAACTGAACGGTGGAAAACCTTTTTAAAACGATAAAAACTTGCAATACCCGAGACTTTTAATAATAGGAAATGGAATTAAATTCGAAAAGTAAGGGAAGTTTAATTCCAAGAACCGCAAGGTCGAAAACGATTTAAATAAATAAATCATTGCACGAGAATCGAACGACGACGAATTCGACACCGACGAAATTAAATTCAATGGATTCAAGATTTCGAATATGAAATCGATTAAAGACAGAATAAAATTGAGGATAGAAATCAGAATCCGAGAATGACCCGGAAAACCGAGCCGGAAAACGCAGGAGGATAGAAACCCGAACGAGAGGAGGAAAGGCCCGACGGATCACACGGCTCGGCCCACGATGCAGCCCTACCGAGAGCCGCGCGGTGGCCGCGTGGTCTGGAGGAATTCCGCGTCAAGACCGCGCCACTCCATAGTGTGCGATCAACTTTCGGTTTTCGATGATTTCTTACCATATTTTCGACCCCGACTTTGGAAACTCAATCCCGGTTGAGGGAAGGAGTATATGGTCGGATTTGGAGGTCTTGAGGCTCATTATTTTCGAGCTCCAAACCCTAGCAGCCCCTAAACACTCTCCAAACTCTCCCAACTTCTTCCAACACCCGAAATCACCAAGTTCGAGATAGGAGAAACAAAGGCTTCAACAGAACTGTGGGGATAATCCCGCAGCTCATAACACATTTTAAAAGAAAATTTTCTGGTAATTATTTACACAACAAAAAATTCTAAAATTTGGTAGAGAGCTTCCTAACACATATATGAACAAATTTGTAGAAGAACACAAGTCCTAATTCACGGTGGAAGTAACATAAAAATGAGAATCTTTGTATATGCTTAAAACTGTCAACTCGAGTTCGGAAAGCCCAGTTCAAAGATTTAACGTTTGGTAATTCATTATTCGGCAAAAAATTCTGAAATTTTGAGGGTAGCTTCCTAACACATTTATGAAGAACTTTGTAGAACAATTAAAGTCCAAATTCATGACAGAAATACATGAAAAATGTTGATTCTTTTGGGTTAAAAAATCTGGTAGAAATTGCAAAAACCCTAATTCGATTCCTACGACTCAAGAGATGAAGCAATTTCGACCCAAACTTAGTAGGGGTGTCTTGGCTTACCTTACACCAGATTTGGGTTGAAAAAAAACATGAATTTGATGGATTGATTTGAGGGAAAAATCGTCCGCGGCCTCCTAGCTCTCCATGAAGAACGCTCTAGGGTTTTTTTTTTTTTTTTTTGTTTGATCAAGATTTTGTTTTGGAACAGAAAGTGCGTAGTGTTGGTTTTGATAGATGATTGGATAGTAAAAAGGGGTTGTTGGACGTGAACTTTGGGAGTCAATCTTCCAAGATTTGCTCCAAATATTTTAGAGCATATTTTGGAGGATCATTGGGTCAAATATTAGGGATTTCAAATGTGATATAGATTCACTACCTATTTATCTCTAATAGATATTTTTGTTATTATTATTATTCTTAAATCAAATGTTAATTAGTATGTAGGCAAATAATTACACAAGTAATTATATGGTTGCATATATAAATATATTTATAAGAAAATTAAAATGATTTAGGCTATTACATCATACCCTCCTTAAAAATCAACTTCGTCCTCGAAGTTGCTTCTCGGGTATTACATTCTACCCTACTTAGAAATCGATTTCGTCCTCGAAGTCACGTATCGTCCAATGGTAGAGAAACATGTAAGAGTTCAAGCAAAAGAGCTTGCGACCTACAAAGGTAGTTTATTAGCTCAACGTAGCCAAAATTGGCTTGCTCAAAGGATTGTTACATCTCCACAGCTTAGAATTGGACATAACTGCTTCATGATAATTTTGGAATAGATGTGATTTCGTAGCATATTAAGGTCTATATATAAAGTTATGCCCTCTCCTAAAGAATGAAGTTTAAGTTAAAAGTAAGGTACTAAGTCCACGACAGAAAAGAAGTCAAACGCTGAGACAATAGGAGCACATCTAAGTAATGAATAAAATGTTTTAAGTTACTTATCTACTGAAAAATCTAGATTCTGAAGCACGTAGCAAACAAGGAAGATTTTTTTTTCTTTTTTTTTTTAGTGAATATTTTCTTCCAATAACTCATGGAAATGCCAATCAAAAACAAGATCCGGAATGGTTAACCATTTATACCTCCAAGGCTTGGAAAGCATGCTAGTCCTCACTGCTGCTTGCATTGGCAAACGGCAGAGAATGTTTTGTATAACACCATCAGGAAGGTTGCTAATTCTATTCTCCTTAGAGTCACACTGACGCACAGGACCCCTATTCACTATGGAATTGGAAGACATCGCACGAATCCCCCAATCTGACCAAAAATTAACTTCAAATTGCGGAGTGAAGAATTGGAAGACATCGCAAGGAAGATAATGCGCAAACCAATCAAAGAAACAAATCGATGCAAATGTATGCAAATGACCCATCCCACAAGTTTGGAAAATAATTTAATGCATGATTTTAAAGCATTTTTATGCAAAAGAGAACTTTCATGTAGTTTTAGAAAAATAATAATAATACTATGATGAGTTTAAAAATAATAATATTTTTAGCTTTTATAGAAATCAGAGTTTAAAAATATAATATTTTTATAGACTTAAAAATTTAATGCATGGCTTTTATAGAAATATAGGTAAAAATATTTACTCTTAAAATTATTGGTCCGAAAGAATTGAACTGCTCTGATACCACTCTGTAACACCCCGATTTTCAAAACTCCAAAAGGGCCGGGATGCTACCGCCACATCTCCCAATTAAGCTCGTCCGAGGCTAACTTAACTAGGAAATGTTAAGGCTCACTCAAATCAAACTTTACAATCCATTGCAAAATACTTTACAAAGGATAAATAAATGCTGTAATTTAAAATAGGGCCAACAGGGCCAAATTATTTTTCTAAAAATTTAAATTAAAATGCGGAAGCTAAATACAATGATTTCTTATAAAATATCCCATGATCCCAATGAATTTCGTGCTCGCATGTGCTCGTCACAGTCTGTAAGAAAAAGAAAAAACAACATATATCAGTAAATAAATTACTGAGTAAGCCAACTCATCCCATATTAAGTTATGGGGTTTTAAAATGGATTGACTAAAAAAATTATTTTTAAGAACACTAATTTAAACGTTAAAAACTATTTAACCAATTCGACTAACATATAAATAAAGTACATTTTCACCATCGTGCATAGAACATGGGGACATCAAAAGAGCTTCAAAAATAGTGGGAATTCATCCCTCAACAATGCCAACGACTTATCTATATCGACACGCTCCCGGGGCCCATAAATAACACTCGCAAGTATTATTTAGGGATATAGACACAATCACAATAATTATCATAAGGAGGGGGGCGGCCACGCATGGCTCCACCCTAGTGCACTCGCCCTCCGGAGCCTAAATGTGGGCATACCTACCCGAAATCTAGTGCACAATGGGTTTCAAAACAAATTACACATATACAACCTAATTAAATTTCCCACGAATGATTCCACCATGAGAATACACCAAAACATGTCATCTTCATACCAAGATGCATAAAATAATCTCCTCGAGTCGTACAGGACTTCATTTCAAGTAAATCAAAATTTTACCGTAATCGAACTTGTAAGAATCTAAGAATTTTCAACACAGCTCATTGTCGACAGACAAGCATCGAAAGTTAAAGTCCCATTAATTAATTACCAAGCCAAAGTTTCTGAAAATTTTACAGTAGATTATATATTCAATATGGAACAACTTTTATGAATAATGCTAAGTTAAATCATGCTTGAGATAGGAGAAACAAAGGCTACAACAGAACTGTGGGGATAATCCCGCGGCTCATAACACATTTTAAAACAAAATTTTCTGGTAATTATTTACACGACCAAAAATTCTAAAATTTGGCAGAGAGCTTCCTAACACATATATGAACAAATTTGTAGAAGAACACAAGTCTAATTCACGGTGGAAGTAACAGAAAAATGAGAATCTTTGTATATGCTTAAAACTGTCAACTCGAGTTCGGAAAGCACAGTTTAAAGATTTAAGGGTTGGTAATTTATTATTCGGCAAAAAATTCTGAAATTTTGAGGGTAGCTTCCTAAAAAATTTATGAAGAACTTTGTAGACAACTAAAGTCCAAATTCAGGACAGAAATAATGAAAAATGTTGATTCTTTTGGGTTAACAAATCTGGCAGAAATTGCAAAAACCCTAATTCGATTCCTACGACTCAAGAGATGAAGCAATTTCGACCCAAACTTAGTAGGGGGTGTCTTGGCTTACCTTACACCAGATTTGGATTGAAAAAAAACATGAATTTGATGGATTGATTTGAGGGAAAAATCGTCCGCGGCCTCCTCTCCATGAAGAACGCTCTAGTTTTTTTTTTTTTTTTTTTGATCGATCGAGATTTTGTTTTGGAACAGAAAGTGCGTAGTGTTGGTTTTGACAGATGATTGGATAGTAAAAAGGGGTTGTTGGACGTGAACTTTGGGAGTCGATCTTCCAAGATTTGCTCCAAATATTTTAGAGCATATTTTGGAGGATCATTGGGTCAAATATTAGGGATTTCAAATGTGATATAGATTTACTACCTTATTTATCTCTAATAGATATTATTATTATTATTATTATTATTATTATTATTATTATTATTATTATTCTTAAATCAAATGTTAATTAGTATGTAGGCAAATAATTACACAAGTAATTAAATGGTTGCATATATAAATATATTTATAAGAAAATTAAAATGATTTAGGCTATTACATTATTATTTAAATTATTTATTATGACATGTTTTAAAATTATGCCTATGCCATAAATTATCATTTTTAAATTTAATTAAGCTGTGAGAATATGAGAATTAAATTATTGTCTATTTATTAGTCAAATTACATGTTCTAAATATGCATGCTTAAAAATGTATTTTTAATTATTAAATTTTAAAACCCCTTTATTGTTATGTTATGGATTGTCTTACTCAGTATTTTATATACTGATAAAACCCCGTTGTTTTGTTTTTCTTCTACAGAGTATGGAGAAATGGCATGAGCATGCACGCATATTGGGGCTCGGAATTAAATTAATATCTGTGAATGTTGCATTTTATTAGACTTAAATTACTTACTGCACTTTGGCCATGTCGGCCCAAGTTATATTTCCGCTGCGACTTATTTTATTATTGTGGATGATATTATACTATTTTAAAATTAAATCTTTTTGGGCTTGCTTTTAAATTATTTCTGAAATATCTTTAGCCTTGCATCTCTCAAGTGAGCTCGAATGAAGTCGTGTCTTGCTTGAGAGGTGTGGCGGTGGCATCCCGGCCTGGGTTATCAAATCTGGGGTGTTACATTTGGACGCCGATAAAAATCTCGGGTATTACAGTCTACCCTCCTTAGAAATCAACTTCGTCCTCGAAGTTGCGTGTTAGCTTCTCGCGAGCTCCGATAAAAGTCTCGGGTATTACACCAACCATTTTTAGTAAGCTTATTTTATACTTGCCACAGTATTATAAGCTTCTTTACGAATTAAATGCTAGCTTGTCCGTAACGTGGTTAGCATATACATTCAATTATAATATTCCGCAATTATTTATTATTAGCCTTAGCGTATTTCGGACATTCCGAAATACGTGGCGGTAGCACCCGCTCATTGTTCCCGCTCTTTGCTTCCGCAGTTCATTAAGGAAAATGAGGGTGTTACAAAGGGTTCATTGATCTATCCTACTCAACAGAATGGACATTTAAACAGAATGTAAAACAAGCAAAAATGACAACAGAAGTTAAATCTAAGCTAATAACAAGACAAGAAGCTAAATGAACTCTGTTTAGGGTTAACACTCACACAAACATGCATTCTCATAACCAACAAAAATTAAACACAACAGACGCTGGCTAAGAACAAAAAATAATGACCAAAATGGTCAGAAACCAAAATAAAGCATTAAAAATCCATGGAACATTTTCCATTTCATGATTTTGGACTCTTTTTTGTGATTAACTTCCCATATATTAAAAAATGGTTTGAAAATACCCATTATTTGGGTATTTCAAACCCTAAAAAGTGTTTATCAAAGCAGTAAAAATATAAAAACTGGACTAACTACTGTAACATAATAAGAACCACTAATCTACACTAAACAAAGCTAACTACAATGCATTAATGTAAATAATAATAAAAAAATTAAACCTACACTAAACTAACTACCTACACACCTCTAAAGAACTGCTTGTTTGCCTCCAAGTGTTGGAATGTTGTGAAGTGACTGATCATGGGAGCAACACCCCTATTTATAGGTGAGAAATCCTAGGCCCATGGGCCCATTTGATTTTAATTCTGGCCTGTGGACGACATGAACCCCTGGTTACGACGCTATCCTCTTCTACGACGTGAGCCTTGTCTCACGACGTAAGCTTCCAACTCGGAAACACAACTTGTCCCTAGCTGGACAAATTACGACGCGATCCTTCATGTACGACGTGAACCATGCTACGACGTGAAGCTCGGATCACGTCGTAAATCTCTTCGTTTGTTGAATTCTTCCTTCAGTGTTGCTTACAACGTGGGCCGTGAATGTACGACGCTATCCTTCACTTACAACGTGAAGTTTGGATCACGTCGTAAGTCTCTTTTTTTTTTTTTTTAATTATTCATCAGCTCCTACGACATGGAACAAGGGATTTAGATCGCTAGCCACAGTATACGACGTGAGCCATGCTTGGCGTCGTACACTCGACTAGCGTCGTACTTGCAACATAATGCATATTTTTGTGGGTTTTCATTTCTTTTCCCATCTTTTTCCTTCCTTTTTCTTTTCTCTTTCTTTTCCTCATGTGTTTGGATTTTTCAAACACATTTTGTAATAAAATTACATATTTTTGTGTTTTCCATTACCAGTTTATTATTATTACAAACATGCATATATCAATCCAATTCAACTGCTTTCTTATTTAATATAAGACTGGAATGCGATCAAATGCCCGTTTTAGACACGGAAATACATTGTAAATAATGAACAATTTTGGCCATTATCATGTCTTTATAGGCAAATTCGATATAAGGCAAGCATTCATCCCAACTTTTGCTGCTGGATGGAGTAATAACCCTAAGTAAATTACCTAAGACTCTATTGACTGCCTCAGTTTGTCCTAGTAGAAAACAACAGTCTAGTCCCTATTTCAGACCATAAGGATTTCCAGAAATAACTTACAAACTCGGCGTCTCGGTCGAAGAAAATGGTCCTTGGCACACTGTGGAGTCTTACAACTTCCGTGAAGAATATCTCGGCCACGTGGTGCGCGTCATTGGTTTTGGCACAAGGTATGAAATGCGCCATCTTTGAGAACCTATCAACCACAACAAAAATAGAGTCTTTAGCTCGTGCAGTACGAGGTAGTCCTAAAACAAAATCCATAGATAAATCAATCCATGGGCCCTCGGGTACGGGCAATGCTTGATAAAGCCCATGAGGTTTCGCTGTTAACTTGGATCTCAAACAGGTGATGCATTTGCTGACAAAATCAGCGATTTGCTTCTCCATTCCTGGCCAGTGGAAACGTTCTGCCAATATGCTCATTGCTGCAATTCTCCCAAAGTGACCCATCATGTCGCCAGAATGTGCCTCAGTAATCAGAAGCTCCCTGACAGATCCCTTTGGTATGCACAGCTTGTGTTCCATAGTAGAGAAAACCATTCAATTGAGTAAATTCCTTGAAGGCTATTTTCTCGGTCTTCTTGCACACTTCTCCAAAGTCAGTATCTTGAGCATATAGGTCTTTTATGTGCTCGAATCCAATTAGATGTGTTGTTGCGAATTCTGCCAGATTCAGTCTTCTTGATAAGGCATCTGCAACCACATTGTCTTTTCAGTTCTTGTAACGGATCACATACGAGAATGATTCAATGAATCAGCTCCAGCAGGCATGTCTTGCATTTTTCAACTGCCCCTGTCCTCGAATGTGTTTTAACGTCTCGTGATCTGTGTGGATAATGAACTCTCCCCCAAGCAAGTAATGTTGCCATGTCCTCAAGGCTTGCACGACCGCATACAATTCCTTGTCGTATGTGGAGTAGTTCAGTTGAGCTCCTCCAAATTTCTCGCTATGGTATGCAATAGGTCGGCCATCTTATAACAATACCGTGCCCATGCCGGTTCCAGATGCATCACATTCAATCTCGAAAGGAAGATCGAAATTTGGTAGCACTAGCACTGGCGCATGGGTGAGTTTATCCTTTAATTCCTCAAATGACTTCTGCTCTTTTGGTCCCCATTTGAACTGTAATCCTTTCATAAGCAGAGAGGTCATCGGTGCGGCGATCACACTGAATTGCGGTACGAATCGTCGGAAGAGCCCGCACATGCCCAAAAATCTTCTTACTTCGTTGATGTTGGTAGGTGTTGTCCATTCAGAATTTGCCTTGATTTTGGACTCATCTACTTTCAGTCCGCTTTCTCCAACGACAAATCCCAAAAATGTCACTTCGGGCACGTGAAAGGTGCACTTCTCGAAATTAGCATATAGCTTGGCCTTACTCAGTTTGATGATCACCTGCACAACATGCTTGACATGATCAGATTCGTTGTGGCTATAAATCAATATATCGTCAACGTACACAACAACGAATTTTCCAATAAACTCTCTTAGAGTTTCGTTCATCAATCGCATGAAGGTGGATAGAGCGTTGGTGAGTCCCAAGCCATTCATATAATCCGAACTTCGTTTTAAACGCAGTTTTTCACTCATCGCCTGGTTGCATGCGAATCTGGTGATATCCGCTCTTCAGATCAATCTTGGTGAATATGCTCGCTCCACCCAGCTCATCGAGCATGTCATCTAAACGTTGGATAGGATGACGATATTTGATGGTAATCGCGTTAACTGCCCGACAATCGACGCACATCCTCCACGTTCCATTTTTCTTCGGTACCAGTAACACAGGCACTGCGCATGGAGATAGACTCTCCCGAACCCAGCCCTTGTCCAACAGCTGGACTTCCTTAGTCTCTTCGGGGTTCATGCGGTAAGCAGACCTGTTGGGAATTGATGCTCCTGGTACGAAGTCGATATTATGCTCCACTCCTCTCGAAGGCGGTAACCCGGCTGGCAATTCCTCGGGGAAAACATCCATATTATCCTCAAGCATCCTGTGAAAATTATCAGGCACATTAAGTGCAGCAGGGGAGTTCTTAAGGACCTATTCAATAGGCTTTTCAAATGCTAGAAAACAGTGACCTGGTCGAGGTGCTCCTCAATGGCTGCTTCCAGCTCTTGCTTCATGAACAACAAGCATCGATCATGACCTAAGAGTAAAGGAGATGAATTAGAATTATCAGAATCAATTATAATTCCTTTACCTTTTTGTTTTCTCTTGATCCCCTCTTCTTCTTTTCGGATGTTTTCCACCATGTTTCGTGATCAATTTTAACAGTTTTTGGTGGTAGTGACTTCATCGTGATTCTGCTTTGCCCATCTCGGAAGGAGAGATTGTTTTCGGTGCCTATATAGATCACTCGCTTATCATACATCCACGGTCTTCCCAATAACACATGGCACGCCGTCATGGGAACTACATCGCATAAGATCTCTTCTAAATAAGGTCCAATAGTGATTGGTACCCGCGCTTGTTTTGCGACTTTTGTAGTTCCATGCTCGTTCATCCAATGTAGATGATATGGCTTCACATGGTCCTGCATTGGTATTCCTAACCTGCGAATAGTATAGAGACTCACAACATTAACACAACTACCATTGTCCACAATTAATGAGGCTACATTGCCTTTAAGTTTACCATGATAGTGGAAAAGATTCTCCCTTTGTTCCGGAGCATTGCCGTTAAGCTCTTGATGAATAATTTTCACTACTCATATTTTACCACAAACGGATGGTTGTCATCAAGTAATAAAAACCGGTGAATACCGGGTCGATCCACGAGGAATTCAGAATATTATTTCATTCTGGAGAAAATTTAGTCATTTTAAGTTCATTAATAATATATATTATATTTTGAAAAGAGTTTGTTTAATTCTAATGGTGATTAAATTAAAATGGTAGCATTTAAAATAAATATAATGCAAATTAAAAATTTAATATAATAAAAATAAAAATAAGATATATGCTTGTAATGATTTAGAACATGCCATCTTTATATAAAAGCGAAATTGCATAATGATTTAGCATTTCCCAATGTCTAAAAAGATCAGTTTCAACAGAATTAATTATTTTATAAAGATTAAAAATATGACAATTTCCTAATTTTCATAATTTGTAAAAACATACTTCATGGAAGCAAATTATCGCATCTAACATTCCGCAATGATCAATCTAGGCATAAATTTCTGTCTTTCCCAAGCATATAAATTTTCCTATTGTGATTACATGACACATTTCATTTCCCAAATCAGCGTGCCTGTATCAATTTTTAATGTGATTTATTCCCAAGACCGGTACTAAAATCTAATTTCCACGTTTTATCTCCCGATTTAGCAAAGTAGAAATCATACAGATCAGATTCCAACATTCATATTATGCAGAACAGTGTAAACAATGACAATTTATACATAGAACATATTAATACTTCCATAATAGCAATATCCGTACTTCAAAGTAATTCTGAACTCCCGTTCTAGAATACTTCTAACACGAACAACATAGAAATCCATTTACAAACATGAAAACTGTAGGAAATTATGTTTAAAAGCAAATCCTAAACATTACAAAGCGAGAAAAAGAAAGACAACACCTAGAATGCAAAGAACACAGTCAGAAAGACGTTCTGATCACTTCATCCGGCATGGTTTGGTGTTTTCGATCTCCCTCTCCAAGGTTGCAGAGATGTATGTGTCGAAATTATGAGTCTACTTGTGAAAAATGATGACGAACGGGCTTTAAAACCGTGTTCTGGAGGTTAGAAAACTTCCAAACCGCGACTGTGGCGCGCCATATGGCACTCGGAAGGGGTTTCCGGCGTCACCAAGTAGATGCGGCACATCCTGTCAACTTTCCAGGCTAGGCGCCAATGCGGCACTCGGGAGTGATTTTCGGTGCCGCCAAGTGTATGTGGCGCATCTTGGGAGATTTTTGCTCAAGTGTATGTGGCGCATCCTGGGAGATTTTTGCTTCCAAAATTTTTCCAAGTGTTCAACTGACGCATGAGTGGCGCTCCGAAGGGATTTTGGGCGCCGCATAGCACGTGTGGCGCCTCCTGAGAAGATTTCAACTCTGAATTTTTCTAAGTCCGATCTTGGCGCGTGCATTTGCGCTCCAAAGCTTGTTTGGGCGCCGCTATGTTGATCTGGCGCCTCCTGGGCAGATTTCTGAATCAAATATTCCAAATTTTCCAACATACAGCCTTCGAACATCACTTTCTCATCATTTAAATGCCTGAAACAACATTGTAATGCATTAGGTTTGCCAGAGTCTTATTAAAAACACATAAAAAAATGGTAAATTTAACCTAAATAAGCCAAATCTAACCATGATGTAATACCCGAGAATTTTGCAACATAAAATAAATAAATAAATAAATAATAAATAAATAAAATAAATAAATAAATATATAGGAAATGAGAAATGAAATTTAATTTAAAAAGGAATTAAAAGATTTAACTAAAAAGGAATTAAATTAAGTTAAATAAATTGTTACACGGGACACCAACACCGATAGACTCAATAATTCGAGTCCAAACATAAATTTAGATCCGAATAAAATGACGATAGGAAATGGGAGTCCGAAGAATAGCTCGGAAATCGGAATCCAAGAACATAGAGGGACAGAAGTCCGAAAGAGAGGAGGAAAGGCTCGACGGATCGCACGACCCGCCCGGACCGAAGTCCAGGCGGTAGCCGCGTGGTGTCCGCGCGGGGTTCCCTCATTCGGCGCGCCAACCCCGCGCCGTTGGACAGAAACGAGCAATGCGAGATTTCCTCACCCGAATCCGGATTTTTCGACTTCGGTTGCTCATCTTTCGGCTGAAGACTCCCTAAGGCAGACTTTGGACGTCCCCTAGGTCCTCCACATCTATAAATAATTGTCTTGTTCGACCCCGAACACTTTTCAAACCCTACGAAAAACTCTCTACATATCAAACCCTAATCCCGGAGTCGTCGGAGGCACGAAGGCAAGAGAGGAGACTGACGTGGACGAAATTCCGGAGGCCTTGTCATTGTGATAAGTTCTGGTTCATTTCTTCTCCATTCTTGATTCGAAAACGAATCCTAACATGATCCTTTTTCTATTCTAAACCCCGATCCGGATCTAGAACGAAGAACCCGACGAATCAAGGAGATAAACGGTGGACTGGAAGCCACGCCTCCGAATTGACGAGCCGGAACATCCGTAAACTTGTAAGTTAACCTTACTATGGTTTTGGGCGAATTAAAATACACCTAATCTAAAGATTTAATCAAGAACTTCAAATCTGTCAATACGGAAAACTCTACGGCGCAGTGTTTTTGCACGAATTTTTTGAACCCTTAAAACTGATCAAACGAGAAAACTTGAAACACGAAAAACGTTCCTAAAACATTAATCTAGGTTGTGTTAAAATTTTGGAATTTTTCATTAAGTCTTGATATCTGAAATCAACCCCAAACTGAACAGTTCTAAATTTAGATCTTGAAATCTTGACAGAACTTTAGTCCGAACTTGTAGACGTTTTTGACAATAGATCCAGGCCGATTTAGAACTTTAGTCGAACATGAAACTTGTAGATATATGTCTTAAGTATCTTCCTGTAAAAGTTCATCAAATTTGGAGTTCGTTTGCTATGGTAGATCTTGGAATTATGAAACTGTTGTTTTAAAATTCGGGCAGATTAATAACCTGATGGAAATCCACGTTTTTGACTTATTTCCTTAACTCGGATCGAAAAAGTTAAAACACGAAATGTAACACCCCGGTTTTTCCGACTCGCGGGTGTTAGCGCCACACCTTCTAAATAAGGCTCGATCTGACACATCGACTTATTTAGGGGATGCTAAGGCTAAAATGAGTATATCAAATATCCGTTTCAAACAACCATGCTTAAACATAAAAGATATAATATTTCATATAATCGAAGATCGTTTCTCAAAACAACTTACAGAGAGGAATAACAACTAACTATAATATTATACATGTGATAGCAAAATCATAATGCACATTGACAAAAAGTCTGACATCTTCAAAAAACTAATGAAACTACGTTATGCAGAAAACATGTAAGTGCAGTGCTCCCTTCCCCTGTCAGTCTTTAGTCCTACCCTGGAAGGAAAAAGAAATAAAGAAAAAAGATTATCAGCGACGGATTCGCTGGTAAGTTCCCTATACTCGGAATCAACGAAAACCCAAACAATTATAGACAGAACAAGGCTGCTGTCAGATCAATAAGCTAGAGCTTAACAATAGGGGCAACACAATAATGGTACTCTCAAATTAGCAAACAGTAAGTCAACAATATCAATATTGATTTCGGAAGCAACCCGAAATACCCAACAAGGCAATTGCCAAAATATGAATAACCATCTCAATGGTTGCATGCATGTTAAGGGGATTCAGAATGAACCTCACAACATCGATATCCTGACTAAATCTCGGGTCTCACCCGATCTCATTTAGATCAGGGGTCACTCTATATGGCATTTTTCAGCACCTACTGAACACGGGTCGTCGCACGGCAGTCAACCTCAATCATGCTTGTTATTTATTAATCAATAGATAATTACCCTTTAAGGGCGCCCGCAGGCCAAAGAGTCAATAACAAGATGGAGTACCTCACCAGGTTCCACAAAGATCAACAATGAATTGGTCTCACTCATAATATGCCATTAAACCCCTTGGCGGGATGGCTATAACCTATGTTGCCGTACTTAGGGCATATAGTCAAAGGGTTAGTTATACAGCGAGTGTCTACGTACATCAAAGGCAATCGGTACGAAGTCAAAAGGAAATTTGCGACGGAACCAAATGCAACAGGAACAACAAGGCTAACAAATAAAACAATGATCAATGAACGAACAAGTGA
The DNA here is from genome assembly GCA_030278955.1 of Hygrophila difformis. Classification (NCBI taxonomy): domain Eukaryota; kingdom Viridiplantae; phylum Streptophyta; class Magnoliopsida; order Lamiales; family Acanthaceae; genus Hygrophila; species Hygrophila difformis. The sequence continues at coordinate 43,410,996 of JAOANR010000008.1, read as the reverse complement.
TAACGGATATTGTAGGCCAATAAGAAACAATAAAAGCCTACTACTAGTAGGGAAAGAATGAAAAATAATGCCAACTACTAAAGCAGGAACAAAAATAAAGGCTTACTACTAAGGCAGAGACAACCTAATTAAATAAGGAAAGCGGAAAAAGGAAAGCCAAGGAAAGATAAATTAAATAACGAAAGCCAAAAAAAATAATAATGGCAGAAAAGCATAGAAAACTTACTCTACCGCAAGGTTTTTAACTAACATCGACCCCTAGCAGATCCTTAACGCCTCCCCGACTACTACTTTGCTACCAAAACAAAATTATTAAGGTCCCTCTTTTAAAAGAAAGACCGGGGCGACACGAAGGACATCACCCCAATAATAATAATAATAATAATAATAATAATAATAATAATAATAATATAAAAATTTAACTAGCTCACCTTTGCAGGTAAGCTTTGTACGAATTTGATTTACAAAAGAAGCACGGATATAGCTCTAAATATATAAGCATTAGCAGGGTTTCCAAAGTCTCACTTGTCCGATGTGGGATGATTTCAATTTACTCATACACTAGTATTTAAGTATTTAATATACACTATATTTCCAACCGCCTTTATTCTTATTTCTATTTATATATATACGTATACATTATAATAAAATGCTATGTAGTATAGTATCCCCTTTCCCCTTATATATGTATATATATCCAAAAGTTCTTTCTCATAAAAATAATAATGACTTTGAAAAATAATAGTGATAGATTTTAAATGAGCCTATACTCATAGTAAAATAAAATGAAACCATTCCACTTTAAAAAAATAATAATAAAAAATAAAAATAATCCCCGAAAAAAAATTACTAATGGTAATATAATCACATATTTATATAATATAAAATTATAAATAGTAATACTAATGGGTAGAATATAACAAAAATTCGGGATGTTACAATCTACCCCTCTTATGAAATGACTTCCTCCCCGAAGTCAATATTCGTTCTATAAAAGTGAGGTAAGTAACAACCGCCAACTCCAAAAATAAAATATATCAAATAAAATCATACCCTATTCAGAGCAACGTGGTAACTTAGAATGGGGTATTATGTCCTCCTCCACTTAAGATTTTTGTTATGTCCTCATAACTATATCATTTTCTGCGAAAAGTTCTGGATACTTCTGTCGCATCTCAGCTTCTGTTTCCCACGTTTGCTCTTCAGTGCCGTGATTCGACCAAATAACTCTAACCAGGCGTATAGTTCTATTCCTGGTCTTTCGTTCCTTTGTGTCGACGATCCGAAGTGGTTTCTCTTCGTAAGTAAGATCTTCATCTAAATTTATTATTTCCGGCTGGAGAACATGTGCGGGATCGTGAACATACTTTCGCAGTTGTGAGATGTGGAATACATCATGTACCGCACTCAATGCAAGTGGTAGGGCAAGTTTGTAGGCGAGACTACCTACACGTTCCAAAATCTCGTATGGCCCAATGAATCGCGGGCTCAGTTTCCCTTTCTTCCCAAAACGCATCACGCCGCGCATGGGAGAAATCTTCAACATCACTTTATCACCCACTTGGAATTCAGCATCTTGTCGTTTGGGGTCCGCGTAGTGTTGTTGGCGATCTTGAGCTGCTTTCATTTTCTGTCTGATGAGCTCGATTGCCCTTACTGTTTCTTCCAATATATCGGGACCTACTACCATTCCATCGTCGTCCTTGCTCCAACATAGTGGGCTTCGACAGCTTCGTCCATACAGAGCTTCAAATGGGGACATGCCGATACTGGTATGATAACTATTATTATAAGAGAACTCAATTAGAGGTAAATGAGTCTCCCAACTACCTTTGAACTCCAGTGCGCAGGCTCTGAGCATATCTTCCAAAGTTTGATGGTTCTCTCTGTTTGACCATCTGTCATTGGGTGGAAGGCAGTACTCATCTTGATCTTTGTACCCAATGCTATTTGTAGTTTCTGCCAAAAGTTGGAGATGAATCGACTATCACGATCCGACACTATGTCGTGTGGAATTCCGTGTCTTTGAACAACATTGTCAATGTAGGCTCTAGCCATCTGATCCATTGACCATGTGTTCTTCATGGGAATAAAGATAGCAGTTTTAGTCAAACGGTCGAATATCACCCATATCTTGTTCATACCCCGTGGGGTCGTGGGTAACCCAGAGACGAAATCCATAGATATACTATCCCACTTCCATGTGGGTATCTCTAGGGGCTGTACCAATCCGAGTGGTTTCTTTCTTTCAGCTTTGATCTTCTGGCAAGTCAAGCACCTTGCCACAAATTCAGCTACTTCGCGCTTCATCCTCGGCCACCAAAATGTTTTCTTCAAATCCTACAACTTATCTCCTCCAGGATGCACTGAATAAGGTGTATCATGTCCTTCTTCCATTATCCTCTTCTTTAAATCCCCACACTTTTGCGGGACACACCATCTTCCTTTGTATCTAATACTTCCATCGTCATGGACCTTGAATTCAATAGCTTTTCCTTCGTTTATCTTCTGCTTGACACGATCCAGCTTGACGTCTCCTGGTTGGTTTTTACGTATTTCATCGAACCAAGTAGGCTGGATTGTCATAGCGTTCAGTATAGTATGGACAGTACCCTGGTGGACAAGTTCGATGTCTAAACGCATCAAGTCCATGTAAAGCTCTGGTGGCACAATTCTTGTATTCATTAGGTGCGTCGACTTTCGACTCAAAGCATTTGCAACTACATTCGCCTTCCCTTCATGATAGGTGATGTCGAGGTCGTAATCTTTAATCAATTCTAGCCATCTTCTTTGGTGAATATTCAACTCCTTCTGAGTGAATATATACTTTAAACTCTTATGATCCGTGAAGATCTTGCAAGTTCGTCCATATAAGTAATGGCGCCAAATCTTCAGCGCAAAAACGACCGCTGCTAACTCGAGGTCATGCGTTGGGTAATTTTCCTTATGAGGTCGCAGCTGCCTTGATGCGTATGAAATGACTTTGCCTTCTTGCATTAAAACGCAACCCAAGCCACTCTTCGAGGCATCAGTATATATCTCGAACTTATCTCCTTCCGTAGGTAAAGTCAAAACTGGTGCAGTTGTTAACCTTCATTTTAGCTCATGAAATGCAGTCTCGCATTCGGGAGTCCAATCATACTTCAATCCCTTCTTCAACATCTGTGTCAATGGCCTTGCAATCTTTGAGAAATCCTTAACGAAACGTCTGTAATAGCCAGCTAGGCCAAGAGAGCTTCGTATCTCCGTTTGATTGGTTGGCCTTGGCCATTCAGACACCGCGGAAACCTTTAAAGTATCTACCGCTACTCCTTCAGCTGACACCACATGTCCTAAGAAAGCTACCTTATCTAGCCAAAACTCGCATTTAGAAAGTTTGGCATAGAGTTGGTGCTCTCTTAATATTTGCAAGACTTCTCGTAGGTGTCGTGCATGTTCCTCTTCGTTCTTTGAGTAGACTAATATGTCATCTATAAATACGACGACACACGTATCCAATAGCTTCCTAAAAACATTATTCATGAGGCCCATAAACACTGCAGGTGCGTTTGTCAACCCGAAAGACATCACTGTGAACTCATAATTCCCATAACGAGTTCGAAACGCGGTCTTCGGTATATCTTTCTCAGCAACTCTCAATTGGTGATATCCAGACCGAAGATCTATTTTTGAAAACACTTTTGCGCCTCGAAGTTGATCAAACAAATCCTCTATCCTTGGCAAAGGATATTTGTTCTTAATAATCACTTGATTTAGGCCTCTATAGTCGATGCATAACCTCAATCCGCCATCTTTCTTCTTGACGAAAAGAACCGGTGCACCCCACGGAGATGTACTAGGGCAGATGTAGCCCTTCTTAAGCATGTCTTCTAACTGCTCCTTTAGCTCTTTCATCTCGGCTAGGGCCATATGATAAGGAGCTTTAGAAATGGGTTCTGTTCCAGGCACTAAATCAATAGTAAACTCTACTTCTCGAGCTGGGGGCAAGCCAGGAATCTCATCTGGATAGACATCTGGATATTCCCTTACTACTGGTATTGTATCAATCTCTTTCTCTTCGACTTGCATGTTATATACATAACATGCATAGAGTGGGTAACCTTTCTTCAATAGAGTCCTTAATTGTAGAGATGATATTATTTTTATGCACGGCTTCATTGGTTGTGCATAATAGAATTGGCGGGATGGCTATAACCTATGTTTCCGTACATAGGGCATATAGTCAAAGGGTTAATTATTACAGCGAGTGTCTACGTACATCAAAGGCAATCGGAACGAAGTCAAAAGGAAATATGCGACGGAACCAAATGCAACAGGAACAACAGGGCTAACAAATAAAACAATGATCAATGAACGAACAAGCGATAACGGATATTGTAGGCCAATAAGAAACAATAAAAGCCTACTACTAGTAGGGCAAGAATGAAAAATAATGCCAACTACTAAAGCAGGAACAAAAATAAAGGCCTACTACTAAGGCAAAGACAACCTAATTAAATAAGGAAAGCGGAAAAAGGAAAGCCAAGCAAAGATAAATTAAATAACGAAAGCCAAAAAAAATAATAATGGCAGAAAAGCATAGAACACTTACTCTACAGCAAGGTTTTTAACTAACACCGACCCCTAGCAGATCCTTAACGCCTACCCTGCTACTACTCTGCTACCAAAACAAAATTATTAAGGTCCCTCTTTTAAAAGAAAGACCGGGGCGACACGAAGACATCACCCCACTAGGCCGGGGCGACGCAAGGGCATCACCCCAATAATAATAATAATAATAATAATAATAATAATAATAATAATAATAATAATATAAAAATTTAACTAGCTCACCTTTGCAGGTAAGCTTTGTACGAATTTGATTTACAGAAGAAGCACGGATATAGCTCTAAATATATAAGCATTAGCAACCCTAAACCGTAAGGAGGTTTCCGGAGAGATGGATGGAGGTTTCCGGCGAGATGGACGGGATGATTCTCATCGGAGGGTTCGAAGGGAAGGCAGTGGGTCATGGCGACGTCATCAGGAAGTAGCAGGGATAGCTACAAGGAGTAGAAGAGTGTTCAGAGATCTCCCCAGCGTTTTTGTTGGCAATATCCCTGTGTCTGTGGCGGTGAGAGAAGTATATAGGGTAATTGATAGTACGGCGATGATACGAGAATGGTATATCCCTTCGCGTAGCTGGCATGAGAAAGGGACCGAGTTTGAATTTTTTTAGGTTCTCTTGCAAAGAAGACGTTGTGCTGGTAATTAAAAGGCTGAATGGGAAGGAGTGGATGGGGAGGAAGATCAGAGTTGATTGGGCACTCCCAAGTTCAAAGAAGGTTAGCCCGCGTAGTACATCTTTTGGGAAGGGTCTCCCTCAGAGGAATGGGGCAGGTGGTTTTCATGCAAGGTGTGATGCCAAAAGACAATCTGGAGGGAAGGGTGGAGTAAGAGACCATCGCTCGTTCGCAGAAGTTACCAGGGGGGTGGCGGTGGTTATTCATGAACGGAGTAAACAGACGGGAGGGCAGGTGGATCTTGAAGTGGTGGAGCAAGACACCAACTGGCTTCAGCGTTCGGCTGTGGTGGTGGTAGAACAACTTGGCGTTCTGGTAGAGTTCCAAGAATGGTTGTTTAATAAGTTCAAGGGCTGCGAAGAGGTCATATATGGAGGGGGGCATAGTCTAGTGGTGGTATTTGGCAATTCAGCAGAGATGGAGGTGTTCTTAACCGATCGTGGAGACTCCGCACTGGTCCGTCGTAAAACGAGGTGGGAACTTGCCGCCATGGAGAAGAGGGTGTTAGTTTGGGTTTATTTATTTGGTGTACCATGCAACATTTGGAGTGAGAGTAACTTCCAACGAGTATTAAGTGGGTGGGGGAAACTGATCAGCATGGACAGGGATACAAAGGACAAAAAAAGGTTCGATCGTGCTCGGATTCTGGTGGAACTAAAGGAAGATAGTACTGTTCCATTGGGAGTGGAGACTTCAGTCGACGGGAAGTCACTCCGGATAGGGTGGTGGCAAATTTCTGTGAGGCAGTAGTCGAGGAATATGCCGCTAAGGAAATGCATTCGCCCAATTGGGAGAATGGTAAACAGCAGGTGGATTCTCCGGCAATGAGGTCGCCGGAAAAGCTTGAACCAAGGGTAGGCGACAGTCCGAGAACCAAAGTATCTTGGGAAGATGAACAGGCAGCCGCTTTAGTTGATGGGAATGTGCAAAATTTTCATGATGAGGCGGATGTAGGTAACAACATCATTAAAGAGTTTCGGCACGGTTCAGCAGACGAGGAAGTCAGAATAAATGAGGAGTCGTTGGCAATAGTTGGAAATTTTGGGCCAGTATCATGTGGGCTCCAAGGCCGGGTAAACTTGTCTGATGAGAATGGGCCCCTTTCATCAGGTCTCGATGGGTCATTTAGTATTGGGCCTGCTTTAGGTCCAGATTATAATGGGAATGGGGATAAGACAGTTGCTGGCGTTAACATTTATGTGGATTGCCAATCTAAGGAAAAGTCGATATCAATTGACGAGTGCGAGAGAGGACTTTCGATGGAGGGGGGAGAGTTGTCCAGTGGTGAGGATGGTGAGGAGCCTATCGTTTCGGATGGTGTGGGCAGGCTGGGTGTCATTACGGAGGTACCGGAGGAAGCTGAGGGGGCCGATGGGCAGTCTAGCCGGGAGGATTCGAAAGTGCGGTCGAGGTGTTCGGGGGTTCAGGAGGTTGGTATTCAGGAAGATCTGGCTGTCCCGGAGGCATTGAGAAAGGTTGAAGAAGCGTTGGATAATGTCATTTGTGGCAGGAAAAGGGTGCTTCACAGTAGGATTAGAAGAAGGCCGAAGTCAGGGACGGAGGGGGGAGACATCAGAGGTAGGGATAATTGGACTGGGGGGGGGGGATGTGAGGTTTGCTAAATTGCAATTTGCGACTGTGCGCCTCAGGGAAGGGGTTCGGTTGTTGGACTTTTCAGAGGCAGGAGAAGTTCTGTCACTTGCTAAAAGGCTGGGTTAAGGGTGCCATAAGGGGGATGAGGCGGCTTTGGGGAGAATTTGCAATGAGATTGTGAGAGAGCTGTGAGTCTTCGGGTTGGGATTGGTGAGAGAGGCTAAAGATCATTTATGCGGTTAATTACTTGTAATGTGAGAGGCATGAATGGGGGGGTTCGGAGGAGAGCAATTTTAAGGTTGTGTAAAAAGGAAAGGCCAGACGTGATTTGTCTCCAGGAGACTAAGATGGGAGAAGTTAGGGATAGACTGATGTTTAGGCTCTGGGGCTCTAGAGGGTGTGTGTTTCATGCTCAGCCATCGAATGGGAATGCCGGGGGTCTGTTAGCTGCGTGGGAGGGGAGTAGATGTTCGTTTGAGGTGGTGGAAAGCTCCCACAATTTGATTTGGTTGAAGGGCAGGATGCAGGGAGTAGGTGGGTTAGTTAATGTTTTAAATGTGTATGCACCTAATGATAGAAGGGAGAGGGCTTGTCTCTTGGAGCAGCTGTGTTTGAAGTGTGGGACGGGTGATGGGGAGTTGTGGTGTTTCACGGGGGATTTCAATGCGGTGAGGACTGAGGGGGAAAGGTTTGGGGCTAGTGCTGATAGTGGGTCCGCGAGGGATTTTAGGGAGTTCATCGACAACTTAGGGTTGATCGATCTACCCATGGAAGGGGGCATGTTCACCTGGTTTGGTAGGGGTGGGAGAGCGGGTAGCAGGTTGGATAGGTTCCTTGTGTCACCTGGATGGCTTTGTCTCGTGGGGAATTTTGTTCAAAGGAGAGGGGCAACCGTTCTTTCTGATCACTTTTAGATTTTTTAATTACTGGATGGATGTGAAGGGTTTCAAGGAGTTAGTTGCTGATGCGTGGTGTGAGGGTGGGGTAATTAGGGGTGCTGGGGTCATCAGAAAAATGAAAGTCTTGAAGGGTAGGAATCGTAATTGGGACTGATATGGAGCTGGTGATCTGGAGAACCGAATTCAGAGTCTCATGTCAGAGATAGGTGACTTTGAGGTAAATATGCAGGGGGACGGTATTACTGATGAGGCTAGAGAGGCTTGGGCAGAATCGAAAAGGGAACTCAAAAAAGTATTGTTGGATGAGGAGAGGAGGTGGTTACAGAAATCGAGATTGCAATGGATTAAAGAAGGTGATGCAAACACCCGCTTTTTCCATACCATTACGTCTATTAATAGAAGACGGAATCACATTGGGGCAATTTACATTGATGGGGCATTGGTGGATGATCCCAAGCTGGTGAAATCTAAGGCATTCGAATTTTTTCAACAAGCATATCATAGGCAGGAGGCCGATTTATTTTTTGTGGAGAACATTGGTATTACCAGGTTAGTTGATGAGGACAGGCAATGGTTGGACAAAGGCGTTTCCGAGGAGGAGGTGAAGTCGGCTGTTTGGAGTTGTGATGGCAACAAAGCCCCTGGCCCCGATGGGTTTAATTTGTGTTTTTTCAGGAATTTTGGGAGCTGTTGAAAGGTGATATTCTGGACTTGTTCAAGCATTTTGAGGAAGATGGCTCACTTCCGAAGGAAATTGGGGGTTCTTTTATAACATTGATTCCGAAAATAGATTCGCCAACAGGTTTTGGGGACTTCAGGCCGATATCCTTAGTTGGGAGTTTGTACAAGATTGTCTCTAAAGTTTTGTCTAGGCGACTCCAGGATGTGATTGAAAAATTGGTTGGGGCATCCCAAATGGCATTTGTCAAAGGCAGACAAATCATGGACGGTGTATTAATAGCTTCCGAAGTCATTCATTCAACGAGGACAGCAGGCCGCAATGGCTTCGTGGTTAAACTAGACTTCGCCAAGGCCTATGATAACATTTCTTGGGAAGCTCTTTTCCGGGCTATGGAAGCTATGGGATTCGGGGGTAGATGGATGCTATGGATCAAGGAGTGTGTCACAATGGCTACGGCAGCGGTCCTAATCAATGGTTCGCCAACAAAATTTTTCAAGCTTCAAAAAGGGTTGAGACAAGGGGATCCTTTGTCGCCATACCTATTCTTACTGATGGCTGAGATAGTTAACAAATTATTTATGCAAGCAGCTGCATTAGGAGAATTTAAGGGTCTGTGTTCTGGGAGGAGGGGTCCGTTCATCACCCACTTGCAATACGCGGACGACACTCTCTTGTTTTGCGAAGGGAATCTCGATCAAGTCCTTATCATAAAAAGAATCCTGAGATGTATTACCCTGACCACAGGGTTTAGAGTGAATTTCAATAAAAGCACTATCTATGGGATTAACTGTTCAGGCGAGGAGGTGATAGATGTTGTTGTAGTCCTCGGATGCAAGGTGGGGAGCTGGCCTATGACTTATTTGGGGATACCGGTTGGGGGAAGAATCAATGGTACAGAAATTTGGAAACCGGTAGTGGCTAAGGTTGAAAAAAGATTGGCCGGTTGGAAGGGAAGACTCCTTTCCCAAGCGGGTAGACTTTGCCTCATCAAGTCGGTGATGAACTGTATACCGGTTTATTTCTTGTCTATCTTTAAGATTCCAAAGGCGATTGCAGAATATTTGGAAAAATTAAAGCGAAGATTCTTCTGGAACGAGTGGGAGGGTGTGAGAAGATTACACTCGATTAGTTGGGACAAAGTGTGCTCCCACATGGATGATGGTGGGTTGCATGTAAGGACTGTTCAGGGTTTTAATATGGCGTTGCTCTACAAATGGAGGTGGAGGTTCGGTCAAGAGGATTCGCTATGGAAATCGGTAATCAACTCAACGTATTATAATAGCCAAGGTCCATTGCTGCCTAAGCCAATAATTGATAAGTCCTTGTGGGGCTATATCTGCAAGACATGGGAGGATGGCAATGTGGCCAACCTGGAGCATAAATTTAAAATCCTTGTGGGGGATGGTGGCCGTGTACGCTTATGGCTGGACAAGTGGACTGGTGAAGAGGGGACTTTGAAGGAAAGATATCCAAGGCTGTTTGCTTTAGCCATACATAAAGAGAGCACTATTGCGGATGCAGGGCTGTGGCAAGGGGGAGATTGGGTTTGGAATATTCAACTCCGGAGACATTTGTTCGACTGGGAGGTGGATGTGTGGAATGATTTTATGATTGAGATCAATAGGAGACCGGTAAACAGATTCATGAGGGACAGGGTTTGCTGGAATGGCGAGGGGAATGGTAGGTTTTCCACGCGTTCCTGCTGGAATCGCTCAACTAGGAATGGCACAGGTATGGTTGGTCGATTGTGGAGGTTTATCTGGAAATTAAGTTGCCCCAACAAAGTCAAAATCCTTGGTTGGAAGCTGCTTCACGGCGGGCTCCCTGTTCGTGGAACTCTAGCCGCCAGAAATTGTATCCAGGTACACAATGCTTTTTGTCCCTTGTGTGAAAAAGTAGTAGAGACGGAGGATCACTTGTTTTGTGGATGTGAATTTACTGGAGTTATATGGTATCATTGTGTTGCTTGGTTTGGACTAGATTGGGTTATACCAAAATCAGTGCCTCAGGTGTGGGGGTGGTGGTTCAGTTATGATCCTCATAAAAGTTTGCTGGAGGTGTGGAGGCTTACGGGGGTGACAGTAGTGTGGACGGTTTGGAAGTGGAGGAATGATTTGATATTTAAAGGAAAGCGGTTTTGTTGTAAAGAGGTGTTGGAGGAGATTAGATGGAGAGTCTGTTCTTGGTGGGAAATCAGAAATAAGTCAGTTGATATTAATTTGGCATGTCTTGAAAATAATTTTCCTTGTAGTTTGGCTAGCTCAAGCAGGACAGTTAGTAAAATTCCTCGCCTTGGCCTGGTGTGGGAAAAGCCGCTAGAGGGGTGGTGGAAAATCAATACGGATGGATCGTCCTTGGGTAACACCGGGCCTGCCGGGGTGGGTGGAGTTATTAGGGACGATAGAGGAGCAGTTCTTTACATTCTCTCAGATTTTATTGGTTCCACTGACTCGTCTGAAGCCAAGCTTGTTGCTGTCAATAGAGTTTGCGGTGCTTTGATTAAAGGTGAAGGGTTCCCTCTTCCCAGACTAGTCTTTGAGTGTGACTCTGTTAATGTGGTTAAATGGTTGAAGGATCCAATGTCGGTCCCTTGGCGTTTGAATCATCTCATGGCACAGATTGTGGAGGTGTTGAGCTGTGCAGGTTTAGTTCGTATTCAACATATCCTTCGCGAACGCAACAACATGTCCGATTGGTGGGCTAGGTAGGGTGCACAAGGTGGGCTCAGGATCAAAGAATGGAGATAGAGATGTTGTTCGAGGGTTGCCTTGCATGTATCCGAGAGTGGTGTAGAGGTCCTGTGATGGACTGATTTACAATTGGGTAGTGATGGTGCAAAGGAGGAAGGGCAGATATTCAAACATCATTTCCTGTGTCCGAGTCTGTGGAGAAAAGTTGTACCATTGAAGTTGGGGAATCGACATAGTTATCGTTCTATCTTTATTTTGGGTTTCTCCCTATTGGTAGCCTCTGACCGTTTGGCTTTGTGTTCTATTTGGCATTTTGCTTTTGATATAGGTTAGTGATTGAGAATGTAGTATTTTAGATGATGTAAACAGCTAGTGCTTTCCTATATTTGGATAATGAAAGCTTTATTTCCTCAAAAATATATATATATATATATATAAGCATTAGCAGGGTTTCCAAAGTCTCACTTGTCCGTTGTGGGATGATTTCAATTTACTCATACACTAGTATTTAAGTACTCCCTCCGTCTCATTCCAAATGTCCTACTTACTATTTTTGGATGTCCCATTACAAATGTCTTCTTTCTATAAATAGAAATAATTTTCCCCTCCAACAACTATGTGGACCCCACCATATACTCACAAACCAACTCTATATTAATTCTCGTGCCCAACAGTAACAAGACACTTGGAGTGGGACGGAGGGAGTATTTAATATACACTATATTTCCAACCGCCTTTTTTCTTATTTCTATTTATATATATACGTATACATTATAATAAAATGCTATGTATAGTATCCCCTTTCCCCTTATATATGTATACTAGGAAAAATGTGTTGTTCTACGCACAACATATTTGCACGTACAGCTGCCCATAGCTAAAGAAGAAACAAGTGTAAGTGAATAAAAGTGAGTTAAAGATAACCAATTGATTTGATAGGTCAAGGTAGCTAATTCCATATTTTTTTGATGCATGCATTTCATTAATCATTGCTGCACACTTTCTTTCTGAATAAGGTAGCTAATTCCATATTTTTTGATGCATGCATTTCATTAATCTTTGCTGCACACTTTCTTTCTGAATAGTCTGAGCTCCAATAAAACCCATCTTATCATCTTATCAAGTTTTCCACTTGCTCTCATTATTTTAGATATGGCCAGCGAATTAAAAAAGGTTCAGGGTTCGGTTCAAAGTGGTATTCAAGATGGGAGCTGAAGAAATTGGTAAACTCAACAGAATCACTTACCAGCACAATGCCCTCAAATAAAAATGACAAGTGAAAGATAAAAACTCACCCTTACGCCATTGTTCTTGGATCTGGGAGAGAGAGACAGCAATCTAAGCACCTAGCCGTGCATTGTTTTTCACAAGAGCTATGCCTTACATAGCATTAAGGAAATTTAAAAGTAAACAAAATGAATAAAATGTGAGTGTTAAGGAACTTTGCCATTTCAGCTAAATCTGCAAATTTTCTGAAATATAAAAGGCCAATTCAAAGCCAAGTAGCATAAAACTCTCTAGGATTCTCACCAAACAACCTCCACAAGCTACAGATTGTCCCAATACAGATTCCAATTTTGCAAAAGAATTAACAGAACACCGAAGCCGACAAAACTTTCACAACATTCAACCAGCGGATCAAAATTGGAATAAAGCAGAGTATAAACCTGATCAGGGAAAACACCACCAACCTTCGTCAGAATCAGAAAACTGAATTAATATAAGACAAAGAACCAACAATGAAGCATAAAACCCAAAATTGAAGAACAACTAAGCAAGCAATACAACATCACCACCACCTCTAAACAACGGCCCAGCTGAAACCCAACTCGGTTTTAGATTCCGCTTGACACGGAACAGAAAACAGCTAACTGAAAACTGTAGAGATCGCGAAGTCCGAACGAAAGCAGCAAAACCGAATAAAAAGGAGGGAAAAAGCTAACACGCTAAAAGCACCCCAAACTTGAAATTTTTATAATTGGATCCCTTTCCTTTTTTTTCCGGAACAACATACAGCTAGGAAAGAGGTGGTAAGAGCTCAGGCCACATAAATTACTAAGAGAATAAATGGGAGGAATAAGAGACTGACTGGGGATTGAACCCCCAACACTGCGCATATGCCTTGCTTGTTCGATAAGGTGAATACAATTAAATAGAAATAACAATTTAAAAGCATCTATATGACAAAGTTGCAATCGCTAAAGTTCTAATATACTACAATAAACAGTTAAGATTTTAATGGGATCATCAATAGGATTAATTTAGTGTTGCTTCTTTCAGAGCAAATCAATTCAATGAACTTCAATTAATAGAATTAAATTAGTATCAGAGAATAAATTTCAAATTTTGTGGACTGCTTTTATCTATGATATCTCAACATCAGAGGAAATGGTCATTTCAAAAACCTGAGGTGTGTTTAGAAGTCATACAAACCTGAATAAAATTACAAATATATAGATTAGAGATTGAGACCAACTGGCAGGATTCTTTTAGTGTTCAAAAACAACTGGCAGAGATTGAGACCATGATCTTGGGTAACATTCTCACCAACTGTTGTACCATATGGTGGCCCTCCTTTACAAGCATCAAGAAGATAAATTAGTGAAATCAAGAACTCCTAAAAACCGAAAGGAATTAGTACAACCAAAGCTAGCAGTGCACGATGACACAAATCAGGGAAAAAGCATCGACTGCCTTTCCTGAGTGTAGTTCTGTATGGGATAAATCTTCCCGCAGGGGATAAACAGAAACATCAACATACACTACCAAATAAATATAGATACATACATTACATATAAACATGTCAAAGCCAACAGCGAAGGAATTGCTTAAAGAATTCAAATTTGGTGATATATGTGAAAGCAATTTGTTTAAGCAATTTTTGTTTATTTAATAAAACACTAATTGCTTAAACACAAAACTGCCTATCTGAAACAAATTGCAATTGCTTAAAGAATTCAAATTTCTGTTCGTGTCATCACGAAGACAACATTTGTAAAAATTGGAATTTCTCTTCGTGTTTCTCCCACAAACAGCAAAGCTCAAGTTATATCTCCAAACAAATGTTAAGGACCAATTTAATAAAAATACCATATTTACAGGAAAGAAGGTATCATATTTACATGAAAATCCAAATCAAGAAGCTAGTCTGTCACAGAGTACAAGCATTGTTATAAAGAAATAAAACATAGCATAATTAACATACGGAAAAAAGGATAAATAGGTCCTTTTTCTTTTCAAAAAATTCAAATCAGTCCTTTTTCTATTTTATTACCAAAACAGTCCTCTACAAATGCTAATTATGTTCAAATCAGTCCTTTTTTCACTAATTATATTCTAATTGCTGACGTGGCAAGGGTTTTAATTTAAACCTGACACGTGTGCATAATATTAGTCCTTTTTCTTTTATCTTTTGCCAATTCAGTCCTAAACTTTTATTTTGTTCTATTTAGTCCTCTACCCCAATCACTCATTTTTATATTAATTGGCCTCAAACCTTTCAAATTATTTCATTTTAGGCCCAGAACCTTCAATTTTTTATTATTACTAATACATTTATCAAATAAATGCCCAACATACTTCCGTAAATAAAATTAAATACCAAACCTCATACATTGGGTTTGACCGCCTTGTTACCGGGTCTTCGAAGTTCCGAATTTTACGGACTCTCTCTAACCACCCGACCGTAACGATGGTTCATTGGTTCTGGTTTTCTTCAACAACAATCAGCACAATTATACTTTGTGGACAATAAAATTCAGGCTATTTTTTTAATATTTTTAATAATATTAATATTTTTCAATAAAACTAAGGCTTCCTGTATCCATAACCTTCCAAAAATTCAAGTTAAATCATTTACTCAAATATTGCTACATCCTAAGGTAGGACACAAAGTAAGATTCTGTTGATTGTTACTGAAGGAAACCAAAACCAATGAACAATCGGTTGCGGTCGAGTGGTTATTAGAGAGAGTCCGTAAAATTCCGGTACTTGAAAGACCCGATAACAAAGCAGTCGAACCCAATATATGAGGTTTGGTGTTTAATTTTATTTATGGAAGTATGTTGTGCATTTATTTGATAAATGTATTAGTAATAATAAAAAATTTAAGGTTCTGGGCCTAAAATGAAATAATTTGAAAGGTTTGAGGCCAATTAATATAAAAATGAGTGATTGGGGTAGAGGACTAAATAGAACAAAATAAAAGTTTAGGACTGAATTGGCAAAAGATAAAAGAAAAAGGACTAATATTATGCACACGTATCAGGTTTAAATTAAAACCCTTGCCATGTCAGCAATTAGAATATAATTAGTGAAAAAAGGACTGATTTGAACATAATTAGCATTTGTAGAGGACTGTTTTGGTAATAAAATAGAAAAAGGACTGATTTGAATTTTTTGAAAAGAAAAAGGACATATTTATCCTTTTTTCCATTAACATACCCTTGATTGAAGCACCATCCATCAATTTAATCTTTTCAAGTGTCTCTATCTCCACACGACTGTTTGACCCTGAATGTGTTAAATCTCCCCATCTGATCTCAAGGTCCATGTATTAAATCTTGATTCTTATCAGTAGGAATTATATTTTCCCAACAATTACATCCTTAACATGGTACTTAGATATCAAAATTCATGAGCAAATCAACTTTAAATATCACTGAAAAGTACAAAAACTTATGAAAATAAGAGCCATTTTACTGAATATAGGGTTTCGACAGAGCAGAGGAATTAGAGCTACTGAGAAAGCCCATATGAGAAATTGTCTCCGAAAATCCAAACCAAATAATGCAACAGGAAATGCATCAAGAGATTTTATGATCTCAACCATTCAATGAAAGCTTCTTTTGTGAGTGATTTTCTTTTTCTATTTAATTTTATCATAGATTTAGACAATGCCATTGCTTATCCCAGTTACAGACAGGTAAAAAAAATCAGACACCACAGTTTCAACTGTCAACTTTCAAGTATTATTATTCCCACTCAGAAGATATTGTATCTGTACCCAGTGAGGAGTTGAACCAAGCCAATGCCCAAAAAAATTCAGCTAAAATGACATAATATAACCCACAAAGAGGATTTTTGGTTCTTTCACATTTATGAAAAGTACAAGAGGTTACTGTCATCATGTCCCCAGGAAACAGTTGAAGGGAAGCCGCGGAACTCATCCATGAATCCTTAGTGGAACTCTGTGAGACGGGATATAATGGTTGGTATTCTGTCCTCTTGCGGTAATATTGTGCACCTGAAATGCCATGTTCCTGGAACTTGTGCATCCATTTGCAGATAAGATTAATCATAGTTCAGCCAATGTCTGCATTGAATATGCAAAAAGAAAAGGATGCAGTGGATGTCATAATTCAGTTTGTCTAGAGAACTTACTTGTCCGAATCCAGATCCAGGAACAACCACTATTCCTGTGGAATTCAGCGGACGATGAGCATAGAATGTATCCGGGGCTGTATTTATCCCTTCTCTGCAGAATAAGACTCGTAGGATTCATCTCCAACCTGCATCATGAAACAATAATGTCTTACTATGGAAATACAGGAAGATCTGTCTGAAATGAAACATTATAGCCATTATTGTACACTTTCACAAGATATGAAACAGCTCGCATCACAAAAGGATTCTATAATATTGGGTTGTCAAGTAATTTCGTAAGTCGACACAATAGCACCCTAACCTTTGGGGGTTCATGACAAGGCTCGCAAGAATCTGTCCGGATATGTTAGAGCAGAGGTTTACTGATGCTACTTTATATATTTGCTCCCTTATCTCTGGACTAAAACATGTGACTTCCATGTAGCCTCCTCGTTTACCACATTCTCTATAGTACCCTGGTGCAAGACAAGAATAAGTGCTATGTACTCCCACAAACTACAAAGAACACAATAAAACTACCACAAGCAATAAATCCTCATCATCTTACCTTTTGATACAGACTGGAACGATACCAGAGAAAAATCTTTCTCCCCATATCCCATAGATCGCGCAACTTTCTTGAAAGAGTGAAATTGCTTATCAGGAACATATATATTTTCCTGGTACACCTGTTACAGTCCAATAAAGATAATCAGAGACTTTCTCCATCCAACATAAACTTCCCTTTTTTACTGTTGTATTTTACTGCCCGGTAAAGAAATTTGGAGTAATCAATATAGAATTGGCACTTCAGAATTCAGTCACCTCATCTGCCAAAAGAACAAGCCCTTCTTTCTTGCAGAATTCTGCAAGTTCTCGTTGATTGTCTTTAGACAGAACCTTTAGAGGAATAACCAAAAAATGAGAGCAAGTCTTGAGAGACAAAACAAAACAAACAAAACAAAATAAAAACAAACAAACTAACTTACCTGGCCCGTAGGATTGCCAAGATTTATGACCACCAAGGCCCTGACATTAACAACCCCTGATTTTGCAGTTTCCAGCTGTTTTTTTAGCTCAGAAACCTCCATTCCCCATCCAGTTGCCTCATCAAGATAATATGGGACCTGGAAATAGCAAAAGATAACATATATTCCTAAAAAACCTGGATAGAGCCTACATCAAATGCTAATTTAAATAAGAGAGATACAAAGCGAGTTTCTCATATACATTATACATAGGCAAAATACATACAAGGGTACCACCATGGAGGGCAATGGAAGCAGAGTAAAGAGGGTATTGCGGGATGGGACAGAGAATGCCATCATTAGTACCAAATCAATAGCTGCATCATCACGTGAACATGAAACAGGTAATGGGAGGTGTCATCCCACATTCGAGAATGTTCTCTGCCATCTGATATAGTCTCCTTCATCTACATCATGTGTATGATAACATTACAAAGTAAACTATCCTCACCGCAGGGCTTGCACCATCTGCCAAGAAAATATCATCAGGATTAGAAGGGAAACCATCACGAGCTTCAATTCCAGCAGCAATTGTATCACACAGCCCTTTGATGCCCAGGTTTCAAGGAGTAACATAGAAATTGAATATATCAGCAAACCAGTATAAAGTCCCTTTGATAAATAAATTTGGTCCAGTCCATCATTACCTGACTGTGACTATATGCCCCCGTTGCTCATCCAGGAATTTGATTTAGTATTTGAATGCTCGCTCTATGGAATCAACACTGGAAATTCAATAAATCAATGTATTACTATCATATAGAAGAAAATCTGACAATAAGAACGTCAAGAGTCCTTCATCCTTCTGGTTTTTCCACGGGTTCTTCGAAATGTCTTCAGATTTCATTTAAAGTTAAAACATTGTAGAGATTGGTAATATCAATGGAATTTCAGACATTTTAGAGATTGGTAATATCAATGGAATTTAGACATTTTAGATATTGGCAATATCAATAGAATTTTAGACAGGGGATATCTTACGCTTTTGCAACACTCAAATATATATCACTATCACATTAGAAACAACATACATTAGACACACAAGTCACAACCTGATTATAGCAACAAAATCTCTAATCTCTATCCCATCGACAATAAAATAAATATATTTAGCTTTCCTAGCCTAGAATGATTATGTTCACATATTACAATTATGTTTACCTAAATAAACCTTGCGTTTCAGATTTATCCAAAATAGCTGGATGATCACACAGAGAAAGTACCTGAATTTAGAATGTAAGATGTAACAATGTTATAGAACTGAATATGTAACGTTGCAACGTGCATTTGACACACACCTCTTGGAAAAAGGTAATTGGCTGTTGGCCAAGGGATTGAGGATTCCCAATATTGCAGTACAATATCTACAGAGACAAGAAAGAATTAGAACTACAATAATTCCAGTACAGGAGATATGAAGTACAAAGATCTCAAGCCACTTATACTGAAATTACTGATCAAAGCTGAAAGGAAGTCGTTCCCATGAAACACAAGCAATAATACATAAGATAGTGACAATTACACTGACAGTGTTGCATGAGCATAGAAGTACAAAAGTTGGAGTTCTTAAATGGAAATCAGGTGGCTGGTATTTATCAAGCGGGGCATGCATCCAAGGGAATTGTCGCCTCTCTTAAACATTAAGTAGCGCCATAAATCATGCTGGAGCTTATATAAACTAAACTTGCCCTCCATAAATATCAGACTTGCTCACTCATCCTTTTCCATTGAGATCATGAACCAGAATTATCTGCTTTTGCCATATTCGGATATGTTACATCATATTTTCGCAATCATGATGTACATGGGTCACATGCCTGATTAAAATTAAGGGTTTCACTTCTCAAGAGAGAATAATTACCTCATCAAAAGGATGAGAATCAGGGTTGTTATGCAATTCCTCTTGTAATTTCTGTTGAAAGAAAAGAAACAGGATAGTCAATAACCCCGAGAATAAATAGCAGATGACAAATATGCACGACCACACGTACATGTGCTCCAGAGCTTATGTAATGTCTTGCTAGAAAATGCTATGGGAATTACCTGCGCAAGGGTAACAATTTCACCTCGAACAGCATATTCACACTCCAAAACCTGTAAAAGAAGTATAATAATCAATACAGTTCTTTTTCCATGAATAGGGTATGTGCCATCATGCATAATTTTTCTTTGAGCAAATATAATCAACTTTTGATTAATTAGGAGTACCAGGGAAGAAAGGCGGATCTAGAAGTCTAAACATAAAAGATCAAATTTATAATCTCAAATACATTAATTACTGAAGATTCAGCCAAAATTGACGACTGTTCCACATACACAGCAATCCAAGATTAGATCAAGATAATTTAAAGATCACCCAATAACAAAGAAACAAAAAAGGTATACTCTTTAAAAGTACTCCATCTAAATATAACATCCCAAATCTTTCTATTTTAATCAATACATACACCATCTAGATTCTCACATGCTGTGTCAAATCTTGCATCAACAACCTAAAGACTCAAAAACACAGGCACCTTTTCCAGTCACTGACAAGACAATTCAGATAAGATTTCAAGAAACGACCAAATCCACTCAAGAAAGCCACTAATGACACAAAACATTCCAAGATCCTAACTTTAAGTCGATAAATTACAAGGGAAGCATTAGAATAACATACCAATCGCATCTGGGATGCGAACCCTAATCGGAATTGAGGTCTAGAAAACCAAAGAGATTCTTGCATTGGATACCGGCACGAACCGAAGAGATCGTGAGGTCGGCGGCGGTGCTGAGGGTGGACGAGAGGGGGGTGGTGCGAATGGTGGTGGTGGGTGCGAGGCAACCGAGAGAGATGGATGGAGGGCGAGAAAAGCGATTAAATCTGAATGGGGTGAAAGAAACGAAGAGGAGAAGTATAAAGAGAAATCCAATCCAACGGTCCCAATTCCAATTCAATGTGCAATCCAACGGTTGAAAACAAAATAGGACTTGTAGAGTTTTTTTTACGTACCGCTCTTATATAGTATTAGATAAATAAAAACATAAATATTTACAAAGTTGTTGAATTTATATGTTGTAGTTACTAATACAAATTTTCAACAAAAAGCTCTCAGCAGTCTACCAAACTTATCTTAAATATCATCAGTCTTTCCAAAACGAATGCTTAATGCCTTTAAATCATTCCCATATCGAAAAGCTAATATTTTTGGCAAATGAGATGTTGTCTCTTTGCAAAGTACGTATTTACAGCCGATATGAGCTCAGTTGCAGACATAAATGATCTTTTACCAATCTGGCAGCCCTGCAATTCAGTAAATAGTATGATCCTCTAAGTGAGAGATATTCAAGATGAATTACTGGTAATGAATACTTTGAGAAAAAAACAATCATGTGAAACAAGGAAGCGCTACACAAGAAGGATGTGGTAGGAAACATGAAAGACATGGAAAATATTAGCTGGTCACACCTTGTTTTCAATCGTTCACTCTTTTCTCTTTTTTTTTGGGTGCTCCCTCCACGGGCATGCCCATAGGATGTTTGAATTACTTGTATAAGAATGTTTATTTGACTGCATCAAAGATTTCAGATCTAACAAATCCCTGGATAAAAGAATTGGCAAGCCTAACCTTGAAAGGACCATCGTTTGTCCTGAAACTAATGCCCGAAACATACTTAAGCCAAACAGAAAACCCTGAAAATTGAAAACAAGAGGTAAACTATATAACTCTTCTATTAAGGGAAAATCGTCACTATGATTTATAAACTACAATTCAAATTCAACTGAGTGCATCAATGATATTTTATGATGTCAATAAAAATACCAAAATCGAAAAAAAAAAAGGGTACTATATGAAGTTATGAACATAGAATTGAGATTGGTCTCGAGCGAATAATTAGGTAATGAAGTTATGGTTTTGCACGTGTAAAGTCTTGCACCATGTTGACATCAAACTATGATGGTTCTGATGGAGCTTATGGCAAAAGCTTGGATTATAGTTATACTGGACTAATTTTTAACTCATATGTCCTCGTTGTTGTTAGCTAGCCTCAAATAACATTTCACTCATATATACCACAATTACTTTCAGGAGGTAGCGCTCAAAGAACTGATCAAAAAGATTACCATATATGAAAGTAATACGACACAGCCGGCTTGGTAAAAATAGAGATAGAGTAAAAGACCAAAGGAAATAGAAAAGAGCAGCACACCTGTATGTTAACTGTGGCATTCACAACAAATTTTTGCTCCATAAGAACTACATCAAAATATTTTCTTAGTCGACCTTCAATCATTTTATCTATGGCCATCTGAGACTTCCCTGTACTCTCTGCCTGAAAAGATTGCAACAAATAGCCAGAATTGAAGTTTGACATAGCTGAAAAAGAATGTTGAACAACAAAGAGAATTTGGAAAGGGAAAAAAAACAAAACAAAAAACAGACAAACAAACTGGAACCCTGGGAAAGCTCTGAAACCCAAGAAAAGCTCCATAACTTAATACGGGACATGTTTGACTTAAAGTAAACATGCAATATTTTAGTAAATAATAATCAAGTTATTATTGTACAGATAAGAAAACAAAGAAAGAAACAGCACATATATCCCAAGTTAACCTAGCGCAGAAAACAGTGATCAAATCAATCTGCTCCGGAAAGCAGACGCTCATTTGCAAGGTTTTATTTTTCCTAACCAGTCCATTGTCATTTTCATGCAATAACAAACCAATGAGGATTATTCATAAGGCCAGAAATCTATACTCAGAATGAAAAGTAATGCATCTGCAACTTAAGAAGTTGTAAACTCCTATACTAATTCCATTCCAAGAAAACCTCTAATATCAGCCCACCCAGGTTACATGCCCAAATTTCTTTGTAGGAGCAAGCCCAAAATGCAATATATTACATTGTCCACAAGCCCAGCACCTTTTTCTGGCTAGTTCGGGCCAACTTTAATCGACCAAGTTATTACAGCCAAAAAAGATATAGAACATAATGTTATCAGTCCATGTACTACATGGATCAGAGTCTAAATCTTCATAAACACTGCTAAAAATCCAATTACCTGAGACCTTAAGACGTCACGCTCATTCCCTAATGCGTCAGATGAGACATCCTCCCTTGTCAGGAATAATGGCCTTGCTGCAACAACATGCATTGCCAACTCTGCTCCAACACGTTCCACAGTATCGAAAGGAGCATCCCTACCCTCAACTTTAAGTGATAAAAGACCAGCAATACGTCCTATACCTGAATCACCAATTGAGATAGAATTAGAAATGAAATCAATTATTGTTATCACACAGTGTTACTCAGATTTCTGTCTTAGATATGAAATCAATTGCAGTTTCCTTGTATGTGAGACAACTTGAATGCAAGATTTTTGTCTGTGGCTATTTTAAGGAAACTTATGAGTGTTGCTACCTGGTTGGGGACTTGTATGAAGATATGCGGACAAGACACCATGGGAAGGGGCAGACATTGCAAAACCACCTCCAACTTTGACATTTTCCCCCATCATTGCAGCCACTTCTGTAATTGCACCTTGAACAGTCTTCTCTCCATGGAATTTTGGATGATCAAAACTCATCTTCAAATTCTATATATAAAAACATTGGAACCATGAGCTTACTTAATTTCATCGAAATACGAAATACAAAATACAGCTCCATTGTGAGGACAGAGGAAAAAACTGCATGGCTCCCAATTAAAAATAAGGAGAAAATGAAAAAGAATGAGCTAATCTAAAAATCCACAAACATGATCAATTGAGCTAGCAAAAAGAGACACAAAAACCAGGCCTTTCGTAAATACTAACAGAGAATCCTGCATATAAAGGAAACTGGGTTGAGACGAATAAAGCATTCAAGATACCTGATTTTCCTGCTCAAGTTCTTCCAACAATTCCAACCTGATTAGTGCTAGGTCAAGTAGTAAAATCAATTTTCATGCACTATTTGGAGCAAAGAAGAATACGCAACTAAACAATAAATAACAAACCTGGGTTCCTCCACGTACTGAAAAAGAAACATCTAAAAATGCAGGGGGCAAAGATGGCATATATCGTAAGGTCACATTTTGGAATTGTATGTCCCTTCAGATGGCCAGGTTTTATCCACAGAATATTCTCCTGTTAGTGTTTTCTGAGGCATGTCCATGTACTGGGATGGGCGAAAGGAATTGATGCTTTAGTTTATTGTAAGTCTGACGTGCTATAATTTCGAATCCAACTCACCTGAAGAACCCGCTCAATAACAACCATCTCCTTCTCTGGTTCCGTGAAGCTAGTCAAGAAGCTTCCCAGCAATGATACGATTGGTGAAGCATAAGAAAGACCCAATCCAACCTATGGAAAGAGGACTTTTCTTAGCATTGCACGGGTTTGTTCAATAGTCAGATGAGCATATAAAAGATTGGTTTGTCTCAAAATGTCAAAATATTTACCAGCCCAAGTGTGCCTATATTCTGACGGAGATGTCCTTGTGTTCCAACTATAGCCACCACAGCAACAAATGAAACAATAAATGCTGCCAACGACTAAAATTGAGACTCCTTGTTAGCACTTGTAACCTAAATGATGATTAAGATGAATCTAAATGTATATAGGTAAGAAAGTTCAACTTCCATAAATGATTTCCTCTTGAAGCTTGAGTTTTGACATTAGAGAGGATACCTAAAGGCGCAGTGAGAGCCACAGGCTTGCAATGATTTCTGTGTAAGAAGTGCGTTGATATATTCCTATTTCTTGCATGGATCTGATCAAGAAAAAGTCCTGCAGACAAACATATCCAGTTGAATGCTCTAAAAGAAACACGCGCCATAATCATGAAATCACTATTATACGAAAACGGTTTGCCGTCCAAGGAAACAAATTCATATTTACTGTTGCGCTGAAATATACTCTCAAAACTATGATTGTGTTAAAGAGAGGAGTGCCAAAGAGTGCCAAAACTCAATTTCAATCTGGACATCAACAGGGCTACGGAACGCAATTTTTTAGATTGCTCAACTACAGAATGTCACCGTGTCGAGGAGTCAATGGAACAGACGCCGAAGAGGATCGCCGGCTACTTGCAGCCTTTCCGTTGCTGATGCACCTTGAGCTTGACCCTGTAATGCCTACACCACCCATGTTCAATTTGATAAGCAGCCACAACAATTTTCTGATTTTTTGTTAATTAGAAATGATTCTGTATATAACCTCTGCTTCACCCTCGCCGACTATGCACAACATAATAAATCGATATCCGTACGGATTTTTCCCATCAAGTTCACACCAAGAACGCATTAGAAAACATTCTCAGAACACATTAATTTAACGTAACAAAGCCAAATTTCACGGGTTCGACACAAAATCTAAAAAAATTCAAATCAAGATACACAAATGAACTGTAGATTCACGCCTATTAACAAAATTGAGAAAAAAAGGCCCAGTTTGCACAAAGACAAAACATCAAATCCTAATTGACATAATCAAGAACATAGAGTGAGAATTAACCGCCCCTCCCAGAAAGGGAATTTTTGGGGCAACTAAACAAATCCCGATTCAGACCAAACGAACCCGGAATGAACAGTAAAGGCGAGGAGACCAAACGAGCAATGACTATCCAATGACTATGGAACGAGCAATATCCCCAATTCGGAACCGACCCAGCTCCCGGAAAAACTCAACCCAATAAAATTTGAGAAAACTTAGCTCCAAACCAGACGAAGAAATCAAAGCCCTAGGCGGTGGCCGGAGCTCTCGCGTGGTCCCTCGCTGCAATTTCCGTTGGGGAATTGTCTTCGTTGCCCCGGGAGTTTCGACGGCTTGGTAGACGAAAAACTTTACACAATGGAGCGGGTTCGCGAGAGCTCTGCGCGATACAAGCCATTAAATCTGAATGGGTGAAACAAGCGATTGAATGGGTGAAGCAACCTAGGGCAAGAAAAGAGATGGAAACGAACGGAAGAGATGAGTCGCGAAGTGGAAGGCAATCTGTCTACAGAGAGAGGGGAATGAGAACCGATCTGTAAAAACTCTCCAGAAGCATTTTCATCCAACGGAGACGATTTTAATTGGATTTAAGATCCAACGGTCAATAATGGAATTCCATTTGGATTGTTTTGGAACTACGGCTCTTATATAGTAGTAGATAGATATATCCAAAAGTTCTTTCTCAGAAAAATAATAATGACTTTGAAAAATAATAGTGATAGATTTTAAATGAGCCTATACTCATAGTAAAATAAAATGAAACCATTCCCCTTAAAAAAAATAATAATACTAAAAAATAAAAATAATCCCCAAAAAAAATTACTAATGATAATATAATCACATATTTATATAATATAAAATTATAAATAGTAATACTAATTGGGGGTAGAATATAACAAAAATTCGGATGTTACACGAAACTTGTTCGTCTCTGTGTTTTCGAGTCACTGGTAAAATTTCAGAATTTTCTGACTTAAAACAGATTTTTAATTAATTTTGGAGTAAACAGTGTTTTGTCGAAGTCAAATTTTAAAAATCTTGTTGAAACGGTGAAATTGGCCTTTAAGGTTTAAACGAGTAGAAATTCTTGAAATAAAATACATGAAATAAGAATTTTTTTAAAAAAAAACCCCTTACAACTTGATTAATTAAAATTAGGGGGTGAGTGCTCTGCAGGGTGCCCCCTAACGATTCACTTCGTGCCGTTATGGACGATGGTGACCCCGCACGAAATTTTAGATATATTGCCAAAACGGCATGAGATATATGGCCTACACTCTGGAGAATATCCATATGGGTTTACCAAGGCTCCGGAGTGGTACTGGGTATGGCGGATAAGGCTGCGGCCCGGGGGCTACCGACTAAACTTGACGAGATTGCGATGCAATCGTGAAATACCTGAAATACTAAATCTTGGTGTAATGGGGGGATAATTAAATTAATTATTTATTGTCCATTTAAATTATTTAGTGCTTTATTTAAATTAACTATGGCTTTTATTTTAAATTATGTTAAATGCATTATTAGTTAGAGTCCATGAATTAAATTATGCAAATTAATTAGTTAGTTATATTAAATTGTTTATGATTTATTATCATGCTTTTATTTAAATATTAATTAATGGCTTTGAAACCCCACGATCATGTATGCGTTAATTTACTCAGCAAGTTGTGCTGACCCAAAACCATTTCTTTCATTTTTCTACAGAGCATGTGGATTATGCTTAAGCACGTACATGCATGGGATTTTTGAGAACACTTTATTTTTAAATTTTGCATTAGACTATAGTATGAACGAGCCTGTTTAACCCGTGTTTTGGCCATATTGACCCTATTTACATTTTCCGCTGCGATACTTATACTTAGATATTATTTTTCCGCTGCATTATAATATTATTTTTGAATTTATATTGTATGGGCTGTTTTTAATTGTTTTAAATATTTTAAGTACTGCAATACCTAGCATTGCATCTCTTTAGTAAGCTCGAAGAAACCGTGTCTTGCTAGGGAGGTGTGGCGGTGACATCCCGACCTGAGTGATCAAAAACCGGGGTGTTACAAGTTGGTATCAGAACCCGACTATTTTTTAACTATTATTTTTTTAAACCATTATTATTTTAAATTGCTATTATTATTATTATTAATATTTTTAAAGGTACACTTAATTTTAAAGGTATTACCTTATAAAGAGCCAAATTATTATTTTATTTAAATTTCCTAGCCCCAAATCATTTTTAGCCCAAATATTTTTGAGCGCAAATGTTAATTATTTTTGACCCAATATAGAGGTCCAAGAATTTTAACTAATATTTTAAATTTTTAAGAAGTAGTTCCATGGAATAAATTTTATTTTTTTAAAGCCCATAGAAAAAAAAATATATAGATAATGCATGAATTATTTTTGGGGGGAATCATCATTTGCATGTGCATACTTGTAACACCCCGGTTTTTGGTCACCCAGGTCGGGATGTCACCGCCACATCTCCATAGTAAGACACGGTTTCTCCGAGCTTACTACAGAGATGCAAGGCTAGGTATTGCAGTATTTAAAAACATTTAAATCATTCAAAATAGCCCATACAATATAATTCGAAAATAATACTAGCATAGCGCAGCGGAAATAATTGTTTTAGTATAGTATCGCAGCGGAAAATATAATTAGGGCCGACATGGCCAAAACACGGGTTAAACAGGCCCGTTCATAATATAATCTAAAGTACGAATTTAAAAGCAAAATAACAATCCCCAAAATCCCATGCATGATTCGTGCTCACACATGCTCATTCCACATATTCTGTAAGAAAAGGAATAAAAACGGTTTTGGTCAGCAAATTTGCTGAGTAAGTTAACACATGCATGATCGTAGGGTTTAAAAGCCATTAAGTGAATAACTTACTAAAAGCATGATAATAACATAATATTTAATTTCATCTAACCAATTATCCAATAGCATAATTTATCTCAGGGCTCTATTTAATAACACATATCGCATGGTTTAAGACAAAAGCCATAATTTAAATAAAGCATTTAAATAATTTAATAGGACAACAACATAATTTAATCTAATTTAATTTAATTTAGAATCCCCATTACATCCCCGATTTGGTATTTCAAAGTTTCACGATAGCATCGCGATGTCAACAAGTTTAGCCGGTAGCCCGGCGGCCGCAACCGTATCAGCCATACCCAGTACCACTCCGGAGCCTCGGGAAACCCATACGGATATTCACGAGAGTGTAGGCTCTATATTTCGCCGTTTTGGCAATATCACATTTGAAGTTTAGCGCGCGGGGTCACCATCGTCCATTACGGCACGAAGTGAATCGTTAGGGGGCACCCTGCAGAGCACTCGCCCCTAATTTTAATTTATCAAGTTTGCAAGGGGATTTAATTTTTAAAATCTGACTTCAATTGTATTTATTTAGAAATAATATCTCAACTCGTTTCAACCCTAAAGGTTAATTCCATCTTTCAACAAGATTTCAAGATTTTGTTTCCGTTAAACCACAGTTTACTCTAAAATTCGTCAAAAATCAGATTTAATTCCAAAAATTCCTAAATTTCATATCTGACTCAGAAACGTCAATATCTACAACTTTTGTGTTTTAACTTTTTCAATCCGAGATACCTAGGTAGGTCAAAATCACCAATTTTCGCAGAAGAACAAATCTGTCCGAGTTTAACGTGTCACAGTTTAAAGATTTCGAATTCTACCATATCAATTCAACTCCAAATTTAATGAAATTTGACAGAGATCATCTTAAGACAATTATCTATGACTTTCATGTTCGGCCAAAGATCTAAAACAGTCTAGATCCTATGTCAAAAACGTGATCAAGATCATTCCTAAGTTCTGTCCAAGATTTCAAGATCTAGATTCAAACAGCTCGGTTCCGGTGGGTTTTCACATACCAAATCGACTCCACAAATTCTCAAAAATTTACAGTAGCTAGATCTAAGTCTTAGGAACGTTTTTCGTGTTTTAAGTTTTTCCGTTTGAGTTCGTTTTAAGGTTCGGAAAAATTCATCAAATCTGTTGCGTCGGTAGAAAGTTTAGAATGACAGATTTTCGGTTTCTTGTTAATCTTTTAGTTTTGAATGTTTTAATTCATCCCAAAACCATGTAAGAGTTAACTTACGGAATTTATGAACGTCCGGGATCGTCTATTCGATGGCGTGGCTTCCAGTCCACCGTTTCTCCTCTCCGTTCGTCGGGTTCTACGATCTAGATCCAATACGGGGTGTAGAAAGAAAAAGGAGATGATTAGGATTCGTTTTCGAATCGTTTATTGAATAAAGATTGGATCGCGACTTACCACGACTATGGAGATCTGTAGAGAAATTCGTCCAACATCGTTCGTCTTGGTTTCGTGCCTCCGACGACTCCGGATTTAGGGTTTCGAATGTGTAGGAGGTTGTAGGGTTTTGTAAACTTGTTCGGGGCTCCCAAGGGGTTTATTTATAGATTCCCCAAGCCCTAGGGCGTCCAACATCTGACCTAAGGGTCTTGGGTCGAGAGATGTTCAACCGAAAGTCGAAAAATCCGCGTTCGGGCGAGAGATTCACGCAACGGGCGAATCTGTCGTGTGGCGCGGTCGTGGCGCGCTGTTCCGCCTTCCACCGCGCGGCCACCGCGCGACACTCGCCTGGACTTCGGTCCAGGCAGGTCGTGCGATCCGTCGTGCTTTTCTGCCTCTCTTTCGGGTTTCTATCCCTCTATGCTCCCGAATTCCGATTCCCGGGGTATCTTCGGGTTCATACTTTCTCTCTAAATTTTTACTCGGGTCTAATTAAACGTTTGGACTCGAATCCTCGAGTTCATTAGTGTCGGGTTTCGGTGTACAATTTATTTACCTTTAATAATTCTTTTTATTTAATTAAATTCCTTTTTAAGTTAAAATCTCATTTCTCATTTCCTTATCTTTAATTATTTATGGTATTTATTTTATTTATTATTTATTTATTTAATTATTGTTTTATTTTATGATGGAAAATTCTCGAGTATTATAGTCTACCCTCCTTAAGAATCAACTTCGTCCCCGAAGTTGTGTTTCGGCTTTTCTCGTGCTAAAGGTCTTGTGTTTGTTTTATTATGTTGCGACTGAACTTAGAATTAAAACTTCTAAGCTGCCTACGTACCCGGTAAAGGGATCAAGCCATAACGTAGTTCAGCAATTTACAAAAGTGCACGAAAAATAGGTGGTATGACATCCTCTCCCCCTTAAGATTGCAGTTATGTCCCCATAACTGTGTCGGTATCGGTTTGGAACAATGTCGGGTATCGTTCTCTCATGTCGGATTCTACTTCCCAAGTTGCCGTCTCACTTTCGTGGTTTGACCAAAGAACCTTGATCATTTTGACGGTTTTGTTCCTCGTTACTCGTTCCTTAGTATCGAGAATACGCACTGGGACTTCTTCGTAAGTCAAGTCTTCATCGAGCTCAATTATCTCCGGTTGAAGTACATGTGTCGGGTCCGGCACATACTTCTTTAGTTGCGAGACATGGAAGACATTATGAACTCTATCTAAGTGTGGCGGTAAAGCCAACCGGTAGGCTAGAGTTCCGACTCGTTCTAGAATTTCGTAAGGTCCTATGTATCGAGGACTTAACTTCCCTCGTTTGCCAAAGCGCATCACCCCCTTCATGGGTGATATCTTTAGCATGACTCTATCTCCCACTTGAAATTCTAGGTCTCGTCGTCTCACGTCGGCATAACTCTTTTGACGGTCTTGTGCGGCTTTCATCTTCCCTTGAATCACTTTGATTTGTTGAGCCATGTCTTCGATAAGTTGTGGTCCCACTACCACGGACTTATCGTTTTCTTCCCAGCTCAATGGGCTTCGGCACTTTCGTCCATACAATGCCTCGAAAGGTGCCATGCCGATGCTAGCATGGTAACTATTATTATAGGAAAACTCAATCAAGGGTAAATGAGATTCCCAATTTCCTTTAAATTCCAACACACATGCTCTCAGCATGTCTTCTAGTGTTTGGATTGTTCTCTCGGTTTGACCATCCGTCATCGGGTGGAATGCGGTGCTCATTTTGATTTGAGTACCGAGAGCTTTTTGTAACTCCGTCCAGAAATGAGAGACAAATCTACTGTCTCTATCGGAAATGATATCATGTGGTACTCCATGTCGTCGTACCACATTATCAATGTAGGCTCGGGCCAATTGGTCCATAGTCCACGTGTCTTTCATTGGGATAAATATGGCTGTCTTCGTTAGCCTATCCACAATCACCCAAATCTTGTTCATGCCTTTAGGTGATCGGGGTAATCCCGAGACAAAGTCCATTCAGATGCTATCCCACTTCCAACTTAGAATCTCTAGTGGTTGCATCAATCCTAAGGGTTTATGTCGCACTGCCTTAACCTTTTGGCAGGTGAGACATCTCGCCACGAAGTTCGCCACTTCCTTCTTCATTCCCGGCCACCAATAGATCTTCTTCAGATCCTTGTATAGCTTGTCACCTCCGGGATGTACGGAATATGGCGTGTTGTGCCCTTCCTCCATCAACCTTTGTTTCAACTTGGCACATTTAAGAGGCACACACCATCTCCCTTTAAAACGGATGCTTCCATCCTCGTGGACAGCAAATCCTATTGCCTTTCCTTCGGCAATATACCCTTTTATCTTCTCGAGTTTCGGGTCGCCCGGTTGAGCGAGTCGAATCTCGTCTAATATTGGAGTTTCTACGACCATGGCATTGACCGTTTCTCTCACTGTGCCAGGATGCACAAGTTCTAACTCCAATCTTGCCAACTCCATGTACAATGCCGGCGGAATTACCAACGAGTTTGTCACGTGTTGGGTTTTCCGGCTTAGGGCATCGGCTACCACATTCGCCTTCCCCTCGTGGTATGCTATCTCTAAATCGTAGTCTTTAATAAGTTCCAACCACCTTCGCTGTCTCAAATTCAACTCCTTCTGAGTGAATATATATTTCAAGCTCTTGTGGTCGATGAACATTCGACACTTCCGCCCATAAAGATAATGTCTCCATATCTTTAGAGCGAAAACGACCGCTGCCAACTCCAGGTCGTGGGTCGGATAGTTTTCCTCGTGAGGTTTTAGTTGGTGTGATGCATAGGCTACGACTCTCGAGTCTTGCATCAAGACACAACCTAAACCTTCCTTCGAAGCATCGCTATATACTTCGAAGTCACCATTCTCTGATGGTAGTGTTAATACGGGTGTGGTTGTGATTCGTTTCTTCAGCTCTTGAAACGCAGTCTCACACGCTTCGGTCCACTCGTATTTTGCTCCTTTCTTCAGTAGCTGGGTCAAAGGACGTGCAATCCTTGAAAAGTCCTTCACAAATCGTCTATAATATCCGGCTAATCCAAGGAAACTCCTTATTTCCGTTGAACTCTTCGGAGTTGCCCATTCCCTCACGGCAGAAACTTTTGCCGGATCCACTGATACTCCATCAGCGGTTACTATGTGTCCGAGAAATGCCACTTCTTTCAACCAGAAATCGCATTTGGACAGCTTGCCGTATAGCTCATCGAGTAAACAGTAGAAGGTAAATAAAAAAAACAATTTTTTTTTTTTAGGCTCGCGCGGTGGCGCGCGGCGACCGCGCGGCCATGGCAGTTCGAACAAAAGGGCTCGCGCGGAGCGCGAGCCATTCCGCCCCATTTCCACTTCCGAGGCTTCTTCTAGTTTTCTCTCAAATTCGTTCTCCCATCCCCCGATTCTCTCATTCCCGGCTTCGATTTTCCTTTGCAAGGTATGCGTCTACTACTTCTACTTGTCAATTTCAGATTTTATGCCTTGTTTAGCCTTAATCTTTGGGTGAATTTAAAAATTAAGGTTTAGGGACAAGAATTGGGGGTTTGTTGTTTTTAGACTTAATTTGTGCAATTAGCGAGTTTGGACGATACTTGTTGTTATTTTTGTTGATTAGGAAGTATTTGTGCAACAATGTATGCCTAGTTTGAGGAAGTTTTTACTAGATTCCATATTTTAAAGAAAGCATGAATTTCCCGATTTGTATTGGTATTGTGGGCATGCGGATGGGTTTGTTGTCGTTGTTTTATGCCCTATTATGATGATGAGTTATTGCCTAAGCAATTGTTTTGGTTTGGGGACGTTCCCCATGTGTTTACAAGTAAACTTTGGTCTTGATTTATTGAGCACTTAACGTGTTTGACGAAATGTCCCAAAGAGGTTTGGGACTTCTCTAGACATAGTCTTGTTTTGGTTATCTTCTTGATTGCTCGTGTTAGAGCTCACACTTCATGTTCTTGTGTTTTCTAGATTATGCTTAATGTAATCGCCGTGTAGGATTTATCCTTACATTTGGTATTGGTTGGATATTTGCAGGATGCTGCTTTTTCTGTGGGTTGTTTTGGCGTCACTCATGTGTCCCCCGAGGACCAGGAGACGAGTTGCTCAGCGCGATGAGGCTGGTCCTAGTACTGCCGCTCCGGCGATGTCTGATTTTGATGAGAGCGAGTCCGAGGAGGACGAGGAGCAGCGGGGCCCTAAGCTCAAGGGTCTTCCCGACGAGGTGCGTCCCCATCGACACGACAGGTATCGGTTTGCTACTATGGCCTCTCAGGAGTTCTATTTCGACGAGCTTCGTCGGAACAGGTCTTATGTCCCCCAGAGAGGCATGTATCCTCGCCATATGGACGACGACAGGGTTAGTCCAGTTTTGGGTCTTCTTCAGTGGACTGGACTTGCGCGCCATCCCGAGGGCATCGCTTCTGGGTATTTAGCTATGGAGGTCATCGCCAACATTGGCGGTCTCGGGGAGAACAGCGACTTGTCTCGAGTCTGGGTTCGGGGTCGCCATCTAGATTTCAGTGCTCGGGCGATCAACGTATACTTCGGCCTTCCTGACGACGGCGTATTCCGGCCACAGCCTGAGGGTCGTATACCCCCGCCTGCGTGGGGTGTTTTATGTACCTTGATGGCTCCTCAGCTCGAGCATGATCATGAGCTGCGGTTGACGACGATGGACTCTCCGTGGCGCGAGCTTGCTCAGATATGGTTAGGCCGTGTCCGGCCGATCACCCGGAGCCATATTGTTATAGACCACGTCTATGAGACCATCTGCTTTCTCGCCCGAGGTGGTAGGGTGAATGTTGGGGCTTGTATCGCGGACAACCTGAGGGGTATGCGCCGAGGACGAGGGAGCAGGGTGATTACCCACGTTCATCTTATTTGCGGCATGTGTGCGGCTCAGGGGATCCGTACGTCACCAGAGACGGATCCTTACGAGCTATCCGCGGGCGGCTACTACCGTATCCCTACCTACGCCCCTTGACGCAGTGCTCTCCGACGTGGGGCTCCTCCGGCTGTCCTTCGCCCGGAGCCCAATGGTGATGGTTTGATTCTAATTGTCCCTCCTGAGCAGCCACCTCCGCCTCCCGTGGTTCCCCAGCAGGGTGCGGAGATGCCGCAGATAGTTCAGATGCTACAGGGTATGCAACTTAGTATGGATGCGGGGTTTGATCGTATGGACGCTGGGTTTGCAGCCGGGCAGGCTCGCTACGACGCTCTGGATGCCAGGATGGATCTATACCAGGCTCGTATGGATACGATCACTACGAGACAGCTGGAGCAGCAGGCCTCCATGACTGACATGTATGCCTACCTGCGTCATATGGACGAGTATATGCGTCGTCAGTTCCCGCCTCCCGACCAGTGATCCTTTGTTTCTGCGTTTCTATCTAGACTTGCAGTAGTAGTGTTTTATTTAGTTGTTTTCTTATGGACCGTACAAGGATGATCTTGCTGACTATGTTTCGCAGTTTATGTTCCCGTTGTATCCTTGTTGACTGATTTGACTGTTATCATTTAGCGAAAATGCGGTGGAACTGTTCCGTTTTTTTTTTTTTTTTTTTTAGCTGAAGAATTCCAAAAAAAAAAATCAACTCGCATTTCATTCCTTTAAAAGAAATTTAATACAAGTAATAGGATGCGCAAAATAAATGTACTATCTAAGATAAAGTATCTAAAAGATCTCTGCGTCCTCTGGCAGAGTAGCGGGGTCTTCCATAGGATCATCCTCATCAGAGACCTGGCCGGTGCCCAAGGGTCCATGAAACACTGGGGATGGTGGATCGACGGCTTCCGGAACTGGGTCCGGTGTCTCCTCCAGATGGTTCTCCACGGGGCTCGGGTTTGGCGATGGGCGGACCATGTGGGGCCAGAGCCCAAGGGTTCCGTAGCGTCCATGGATAAGGCCGGATGGGCTCTCCACTGGGGGTGTCGGGCTTCGTGGTCCCATCAAGTGGTCTTCCACAGGGCTATATGGTACTACTATGTCAGTGAGGTCAAGCAGGTCCGTCCCTAGATCCTCGACTCTATCTATCACAGCATCGCTTCGTTCGGTGAGTTTTTGCACTTGAGTTTCTAAGTCTTTTATGCGATCTTGATCAGCGGCCCTCAAGTTCAGGAAGTGCTGGAGGTCAGCTTCCCTTAAATCTCCCATTTGGTGCAGATTTGCCTCCAAGTGAGCTATACGATTTTTCATTTGTTGTATGGTTTGTTGGGTGTCAAGGTGGGCGTTCATCATCTTGACCATCAACTGCATCATGTCTTGACTAGCCATCTAGCGCAAGCAAGAGATCTAAGTTAATATTCGCCAAGATTCTAAGTTCAATTCGCCAAGATTCTAAGTTCAAGTTTCGCCAAGATTCTAAGTTCAAGTTTCGCCAAGATTCTAAGTTCATAGGAGAGATGCAATATGCAAATGCCAATGATGATCCCCCCCAATAATAATTTAATGCAATATATATATATATATATATCTTTTTTTTCCATGAGTTTTAAAAATAACAATTTCTCCATGGAAATAATACTTTAAAATTTAAAGTAATAGTCGAAACATTAATAGTACTTTAAAAATAATAATGGTTTAAAATAATAGTTTAAAAATAATAACGGTTTAAAAGTAATACTTTAAAAATAGCCGGGCTTTGATACCAACTTGTAACACCCCGGTTTTTGGTCACCCAGGTCGGGATGTCACCGCCACATCTCCATAGTAAGACACGGTTTCTCCGAGCTTACTACAGAGATGCAAGGCTAGGTATTGCAGTATTTAAAAACATTTAAATCATTCAAAATAGCCCATACAATATAATTCGAAAATAATACTAGCATAGCGCAGCGGAAATAATTGTTTTAGTATAGTATCGCAGCGGAAAATATAATTAGGGCCGACATGGCCAAAACACGGGTTAAACAGGCCCGTTCATAATATAATCTAAAGTACGAATTTAAAAGCAAAATAACAATCCCCAAAATCCCATGCATGATTCGTGCTCACACATGCTCATTCCACATATTCTGTAAGAAAAGGAATAAAAACGGTTTTGGTCAGCAAATTTGCTGAGTAAGTTAACACATGCATGATCGTAGGGTTTAAAAACCATTAAGTGAATAACTTACTAAAAGCATGATAATAACATAATATTTAATTTCATCTAACCAATTATCCAATAGCATAATTTATCTCAGGGCTCTATTTAATAACACATATCGCATGGTTTAAGACAAAAGCCATAATTTAAATAAAGCATTTAAATAATTTAATTGGACAACAACATAATTTAATCTAATTTAATTTAATTTAGAATCCCCATTACATCCACGATTTGGTATTTCAAAGTTTCACGATAGCATCGCGATGTCAACAAGTTTAGCCGGTAGCCCGGCGGCCGCAACCGTATCAGCCATACCCAGTACCACTCTGGAGCCTCGGGAAACCCATACGGATATTCACGAGAGTGTAGGCTCTATATTTCGCCGTTTTGGCAATATCACATTTCAAGTTTAGCGCGCGGGGTCACCATCGTCCATTACGGCACGAAGTGAATCGTTAGGGGGCACCCTGCAGAGCACTCACCCCTAATTTTAATTTATCAAGTTTGTAAGGGGATTTAATTTTTAAAATCTGACTTCAATTGTATTTATTTAGAAATAATATCTCAACTCATTTCAACCCTAAAGGTTAATTCCATCTTTCAACAAGATTTCAAGATTTTGTTTCCGGTAAACCACAGTTTACTCTAAAATTCGTCAAAAATCAGATTTAATTCCAAAAATTCCAAACTTTCATATCTGACTCGGAAACGTCAAGATCTACAACTTTTGTGTTTTAACGTTTTCAATCCGAGATACCTAGGTAGGTCAAAATCACCAATTTTCGCAGAAGAACAAATCTGTCCGAGTTTAACGTGTCACAGTTTAAAGATTTCGAATTCTACCATATCAATTCAACTCCAAATTTAATGAAATTTGACAGAGATCATTTTAAGACAATTATCTACGACTTTCATGTTCGGCCAAAGATCTAAAACAGTCTAGATCCTATGTCAAAAACGTGATCAAGATCATTCCTAAGTTCTGTCCAAGATTTCAAGATCTAGATTCAAACAGCTCGGTTCCGGTGGGTTTTCACATAACAAATCGACTCCAGAAATTCTCAAAAATTTACAGTAGCTCGATCTAAGTCTTAGGAACGTTTTTCGTGTTTTAAGTTTTTCCGTTTGAGTTCGTTTTAAGGTTCGGAAAAATTCATCAAATCTGTTGCGTCGGTAGAAAGTTTAGAATGACAGATTTTCGGTTTCTTGTTAATCTTTTAGTTTTGAATGTTTTAATTCATCCCAAAACCATGTAAGAGTTAACTTACGGAGTTTATGAACGTCCGGGATCGTCTATTCGAAGGCGTGGCTTCCAGTCCACCGTTTCTCCTCTCCGTTCGTCGGGTTCTACGATCTAGATCCAATACGGGGTGTAGAAAGAAAAAGGAGATGATTAGGATTCGTTTTCGAATCGTTTATTGAATAAAGATTGGATTGCGACTTACCACGACTATGGAGATCTATAGAGAAATTCGTCCAACAGCGTTCGTCTTGGTTTCATGCCTCCGACGACTCCGGATTTAGGGTTTCGAATGTGTAGGAGGTTGTAGGGTTTTGTAAACTTGTTCGGGGCTCCCAAGGGGTTTATTTATAGATTCCCCAAGCCCTAGGGCGTCCAACATCTGACCTAAGGGTCTTGGGTCGAGAGATGTTCAACCGAAAGTCGAAAAATCCGCGTTCGGGCGAGAGATTCACGCAACGGGCGAATCTGTCGTGTGGCGCGGTCGTGGCGCGCTGTTCCGCCTTCCACCGCGCGGCCACCGCGCGACACTCGCCTGGACTTCGGTCCGGGCCGGGTCGTGCGATCCGTCGTGCTTTTCCGCCTCTCTTTCGGGTTTCTATCCCTCTATGCTCCCGAATTCCGATTCCCGGGGTATCTTCGGGTTCATACTTTCTCTCTAAATTTTTACTCGGGTCTAATTAAATGTTTGGACTCGAATCCTCGAGTTCATTAGTGTCGGGTTTCGGTGTACAATTTATTTACCTTTAATAATTCTTTTTATTTAATTAAATTCCTTTTTAAGTTAAAATCTCATTTCTCATTTCCTTATCTTTATTGATTTATGGTATTTATTTTATTTATTATTTATTTATTTAATTATTGTTTTATTTTATGATGGAAAATTCTCGGGTATTACGATACTGCATTTCCTAAACTTAGAGAACTTAGAAGCGTGTCACGATCTAACTTAGATCTTTTGCTTGCGCTAGATGGCTAACCAAGATATGATGAACCTAATGGTCAAAATGATGAACGCTCATTTTGATTCCCAACAAACCATACAACAAATGAAACATCGCATAGCTCAATTGGAGGCAAATCTGCACCACATGGGCAACTTAAGAGAGGCGGACCACGACCGCATAAACCATCTCGAACACCAAGTCCAAACCCTCACTGCGCAAAACCTAATTTTGAAGGAACTTGTCGATGCTCATGGGGAGGACTTGAACCACATTTTTGACGACCTACTGCCGCCAAGCTCGATGGAGGAAGACCCGGAGGAGGATCCTGCTACCCTGCCGGATGACGCTTAGAGGAGATAGAAAACTCTATTTTTAGTAAATGCTATTTTTGCTAGGGAAACATTTCCATTTTTTTATATCTTCTCACTTGTACTAAAAATTTCTTTTAAGGAAATAAAATGCAAGATTTATTTATATATATATATATTTAATCGAAAAAAAAATCTGGACAGAACACTGTCCGACAAAAAAGAAAAGGATCGAACCCTACACCCTAACCTTGAACCCTAAACCCTAGAACCCTAAACCCTGAACCCCAACCCTGAAAAAAAAATAAATAAATAAACAAAATGAAACAAAACCTTGCGTCACTTTTAAGCCCAATCGAGCGCTATGTGTGAAAATACAAACACATTTATAGTGACTTGTCTAGGCAATATATTACGTTCTCGTGTCCTAATTTACACCGTTAGTAATAGAATGGCACCAAGAGGTAGACCAAGAACCCAACCTGCTTCCCAAACTACTACTGAAGTGCCGCCAAATGTCACAGAACCTGCTCAACCTGTAGGAGCATAACACCAAGGTGCGCAGGACGCCCCCGCACCGAACAATGTGGGCGATCGTCTTCGGACGATAGAAGAGGTCTTGGTTGCGCTAGGGAACGCGCAAGTCAACGAAGGGCAAGCTGCAGCTGTACCTCCGCCCCAAGCTCGCCCCAATTATCTGGTGATGGTGAACCCTTACCAGCTGCCCCACTACGCTGGTGAGGAGGATCCAGCAAAACTGGAGGAATGGATCCGGACCTTTGACAAGCTGCTGGGTGCAGTCAAGTGTCCGGAATGGGAGAGAGTGCACGTCGCCTCGTCCTACTTGGGAGGCGAAGCGGACGACTGGTGGCAGGCGACGCAAGCGAAGCTGACTGAAGATGACGAGCCCTACTCTTGGGCGGAAATGATGGAGTTGCTCAGGGATAAATTCTATCCCCTGAGTACTAAGGCAGCGATGTACGAAGAATTTCTGTCGCTGAAGCAAGGAGGCCAGACCGTACAAGAATATTATACTCGGTTCAAGGAGCTGGTGAGGTTCGCACCAAGATTAGTACCCACGGACGCGGAGAAAGCTCAAAAATTTGAAATGGGACTGAACCTGGCAGTGCGCGAGGTGATCACAGGAGTGCACTACCCCGACCTGCAAGCCGTGTATAACCGCGTTGTGGCAGTGGCGCGGGTACAACAACTGAAAAGGAGGGTGAGGGGGGAGTCCAGCCGGGGCCCCCAAGACAAGAGGAACAGGGACGCGAGGGGCGAAAACATTACGGCGCGGAATGAACAACGGGGAGGGCCGAATAGGCCACAACAAACAAACAATGGAAGGAGGTTTAACCAGGAAGGATCGGTACCACCCTGCCCGAGATGTGGACGACCCCATCTGGCGAGGGGATGCCCTCAGCAGGGCGCATGCTTTCGGTGTGGTCGAATGGGCCACATGCGTCGGGAGTGCCGAACGAGGATGGAGAACATAGCGAAGAGGGAAGATTTGATTACGGGGCCGGAACAGCCTCAGAACCAAAATGGACGGAACGGCAACAACCAGGGGTATAGACCCCCTCAAAATCAGTATAGGCCGCCAAATCAGAACCAGAACCAACGCCCTCCGCCACCTCAGAACCAAAATCAGCAGCCAAACCAGCAGCCGAATCAGAATCAGCAGGGCAATCCAGGACGCCCTATGGGGAGGCTCAACGTGGTTAACCAAGCAGACGTGCCTGCACAAGGAGAAATGATGGCAGGTACATTTCATGTCTTAAATACACGCCTTAGAATTTTATTTGATTCAGGAGCTAGTTGCTCAATCATAGCATCAAGAATAGTTCCTGAGTTAGATCTACCTAAGTGCGAGATAATTAGCTTAGGAATTCAATTGCCTTCAGGAGAAGTAGTAGCTTGCTCTAAATGATATAACGGAATTCCTATAGTGATCAAGAACAGTAGAATTCTTCGCAAACTTAGTAGAATTTAACTTAAGGGACTTTGACATTATACTGGGGATGGACTTGTTGTCCCAGTATAAAGCGGTGATCGAATTCCAGAAACAAAAGATCACCCTGTCGAAAAGTAGGGGAAGGAGAGTTATCTTTTACTCTCAACCCCCTAAGAGGAGCAACAAGATTGTTAGCGCCCTCAAACTGAGTAACTTGATGCGTAAGGGGTATGAATTATATGCGTGCTACGTTCACAACCTTGAGGCGGAAGAGAGCAAGGTTGACAGCATTCCAGCGGTGAGAGAATACCCGTACGTGTTTCCCGAAGACATTCCGGGGACAGAGCCCGTCTCAAAAGCTCCGTACCGGATGGCGCCGTTGGAGATGAAGGAGTTAAATGAGCAACTCGAGGAACTGTTAGGAAAAGGATACATAAGACCGAGTACTTCTCCGTGGGGAGCACCGGTCTTATTCGTCAAGAAGAAAGACGGAGGACTACATCTCTGTATAGATTATCGAGGGTTAAATCAAGTAACCATCAAGAATAAGTACCCCCTGCCGAGAATTGAGGATCTGTTTGATCAACTGAAGGGAGCTTCAGTATTCTCGAAGATCGACTTACGATCTGGGTATCACCAGTTGAGGATCGCCGAGAAAGACATTCCGAAGACGGCGTTTCGAACTCGATATGGCCACTACGAGTTCATAGTGTTATCATTCGGGTTAACAAATGCTCCAGCAAAGTTCATGAACCTCATGAACAATGTGTTTCGAGAGTTGTTAGATCAGTGCGTAGTGGTGTTCATTGATGATATCCTGATCTACTCGAAGAGGAGGAAGAGCATGCCCAACACTTACATCAAGTGTTAGGGATTTTGCGAAAGAATCAATTATACGGCAAATTGTCCAAATGCGATTTCTGGTTAAAGGAAGTAGCATTTCTTGGACATATAGTATCCACTGATGGAGTATCAGTGAACCCAGCAAAAGTTTCTGCCGTGACAGAGTGGGCAGCGCCGACGAGTCCAACGGAAATAAGTAGTTTCCTTGGATTGGCTGGGTATTATAGACGTTTCGTGAAGGACTTTTCGAAAATCACACGTCCTTTAACCCATCTACTAAAAAAGGGAGTCAAATACGAGTGGACTGAAGCGTGTGAGACTGCGTTTCAAGAGCTGAAGAAACGACTCACAACTACACCCTTATTGACGCTACCATCAGAGAATGGTGACTTCGAAGTTTACAGCGATGCTTCGAAGGAAGGTTTAGGTTGTGTCTTGATGCAATAATCGAGGGTCGTTGCATATGCATCACGCCAACTGAAACCTCACGAGGAAAATTACCCGACACACGACCTGGAGTTGGCAGCGGTTTTTTTCGCTCTAAAGATATGGAGACATTATCTTTACGGGCGAAAGTGTTGAATGTTCACCGACCACAAGAGCTTGAAATATATATTCACTCAGAAGAAGTTGAATCTGAGACAGCGAAGGTGGTTGGAACTTATCAAGGATTACGATTTGGAGATATCCTACCACGAAGGGAAGGCGAATGTGGTAGCCGATGCCCTAA
This sequence comes from Hygrophila difformis, assembly GCA_030278955.1. NCBI lineage: Eukaryota > Viridiplantae > Streptophyta > Magnoliopsida > Lamiales > Acanthaceae > Hygrophila > Hygrophila difformis. The sequence continues at coordinate 43,368,591 of JAOANR010000008.1, read as the reverse complement.
GCCGGAAGACCCAACACATGACAAACTCGTTGGTAATTCCGCCGGCATTGTACATAGATTTGGCGAGATTGGATGTGGAACTTGTGCATCCGGGCACAGTGAGTGAAACGATCAACGCGATGGTTGTAGAAACTCCAATATGGGACGAGATTAGACTCACCCAACCGGGCGACGCGAAATTGGAGAGGATAAAGGAGTATATTGCCGAGGGTAAGGCAATAGGATTTGCTATCCACGAGGATGGAAGCATTCGCTTCAAAGGGAGATGGTGCGTGCCCCAGAAGTGTGCCGAGCTGAAGCAAAGATTGATAGATGAAGGGCACAACACACCATATTCAGTGCACCCCGGAGGTGACAAACTTTATAAGGATCTGAAGAAGATCTATTGGTGGCCGGGGATGAAGAAGGAAGTGGCAGACTTCGTGGCGAAATGTCTCACCTGCCAAAGGGTTAAGGCAGTACAACATAAATCCTTAGGGTTGATGCAACCACTGGAGATTCCAAGTTGGAAGTGGGATAGCATCTCGATGGACTTTGTCTCGGGATTACCACGATCACCTAAGGGCATGAACAAGATTTGGGTGATTGTGGATCGACTAACGAAGATGTCCATATTTATCTCGATGAAGGATACGTGGACTATGGACCAATTGGCCCGAGCCTACATCGATAATGTGGTACGACGACATGGGGTACCACATGACATCATTTCTGACAGAGACAGTAGATTTGTCTCTCATTTTTGGACGGAGTTACAAAAAGCTCTCGGTACACAAATTAAAATGAGCACCGCATTCCACCCGATGACGGATGGACAAACCGAGAGAACGATCCAAACACTAGAAGACATGCTGAGAGCATGTGTGTTGGAGTTTAAGGGAAATTGGGAAACTCATTTACCCTTAATTGAGTTTTTCCTATAACAATAGCTACCATGCTAGCATTGGCATGGCACCATTCGAGGCGTTGTATGGACGAAGGTGCCAAAGCCCTTTGAGTTGGGAAGAAAGCGATAAGTCTGTGGTAGTGGGACCACAACTTGTCGAAGAGATGGCTCAACAGATAAAGGTCATTCAAGGGAAAATGAAAGCCACTCAAGACCGTCAGAAGGGTTATGCTGACGTGAGACGACGAGACCTAGAATTTCAAGTGGGAGATAGGGTCATGCTAAAGAGATCGCCCATGAAGGGGGTGATGCGCTTTGGCAAACGAAGTTGAGTCCTCGATACATAGGACCTTATGAAATTCTAGAATGAGTCGGGAATTTAGCCTACCGACTGGCTTTACCGCCACAATTAGATCGAGTTCATAATATATTCCATGTCTCACAGCTAAAGAAATATGTGCCGGACCCGACACATGTACTTCAGCCGGAAATAATCGAACTCGATGATGATCTGACTTACGAAGAAGTCCCAGTGCGAATTATAGACGTTAAGGAAAGAATAACAAGGAATAGAACCGTCAAGATGGTCAAGGTTCTTTGGTCGAACCATGAAAATGAAACCGCAACTTGGGAATTAGAATCCGACATGAGAGAACGTTACCCGACACTGTTCCAAACCGACACCGACACAGTTATGGGGACATAACTGCAATCTTAAGGGGGAGAGGATGTCACACCGTGTATTTTCTGTACATTTTAGTAAACAAGCAAACAAATTCAAATTGTTTTGAACTACGTTATGGCTTGATCCCTTCACAGGGTACGTTGGTAGCTTAGAAGTTTTAATTCTAAGTTCATTCACAAAATAATAAAATAAACAAAAGGATTAGTTCTTAACACGAGAAAAGCCGAAACACAACTTCGAGGACGAAGTTGATTCTTAAGGAGGGTAGACTGTAATGCCCGAGAATTTTGCAACATAAAATTGTAACACCCCGGATTTGATAACCCAGGCCGGGATGCCACCGCCACACCTCCCTAGCAAGACACGAACCATTTCGAGCTTGCTAAAGAGATGCAAGGCTATGGGTAATGAACAGAGTTTTAAAAGCAAGTCCGGAATTACTTAAAAATAATAATGTAATATCATCCATACATGACAATAATAATAAGTTGCAGCGGAAATTAAAATATAGGGCCGACATGGCCAAAACACGGGTTAACAAGCCCGTATGCAAGTCATGTAAAATAATTAACTAAATGTCCAAAGTGATCCCCCGATGCATGATCATGCTCCGTACTCTGTAATAGAAAAATAAACAACGGGTTTTATCAGTATATAAAATACTGAGTAAGTTAATCCCTAACGTAACAATAAAGGGAGTTTTAAAAATTATTTAATTAATTTAAAAATTATACTTTTACTCGGGCTTAATTGAAATATTAAAAATTCATAATTTAACTTGCAGCGGAAAAGCATAATTAATTATACAAGACTAGAATGTAAAATTTAAGGGTATAATTAAAAAGCGTAATTTAAAAAAAAACGTGATAAATAAATACAGCTTAATTAAATACAACACAAGTCTTTTTATATTATCCCGATAACTAAGAAGAGGACACCACACAAGGAGATCACTAACGAGGCAATCTCAATAATCATAATCAGTTAGCTGGTGAGCCAGCGGCCGCAGCCATGTCAGTATTGACTGCCGTTTTGGCTAGCCATGTATTTCGATTGCCATTTCGGCAAGCCATGTGTATCGATTGTCATTTTGGCAAGCTGTGTATATCTACTGTCAATTTGACAGGCGTGTATATCGACTGCCGTTTTGGCAGGCCATGTGCACAATTGCCGTTTTGGCTTAGTAAGGAGATCACTAACGAGACAATCTCAAATAGTAGGGAGACCACTAACGAGGGAGTCTCAAAGATAGTTGTATGAAGATCGGCTCAGCCTAGTGAACGGGATTTTTCGAAAGTTTATGTTTTGTCGTATAAAAAGATTCGACGTCGCATTTCATAGTTCGAGATTTCTCAAGTCCGAAAAATCCAATTCGTCACAGGTTACGCCTTTTTAATTTAAAAATTCATTTCAAAGTTAAAAATTCTGAAATTTAAGCAGAAGCTTAAACACATCTTTATAAACAACTTTCATGTTTTAAGTTTCTCGAAATTAGTAAGGAAACAAGTCGACTTTTACAATGTTCTCAAAAAGTGAAATCTGTCAACTTTCCGGTATCAGCGCACTGTTTTTGAAACACATTTTTGTCCTAGCAAACGAACTCCAAAAATTACGAAAATTTGCAGGAACGTACAAGACACGAAAATGAACAAGTTTTATTAGAGGCATTTTATCCTAAAACACTCCGGATAAGATCAGTTTCGCTCATCAAGTTAGATAAGAAAATCTGTTCAGAAACTTCATTTTAAAATGATGTCTGTTCAGACCGATTTTGAAGGCCCAAACGTTAACGAAAACTCGCGAAATTTTACGGACACAATATTTAAACAGTTAGCTACAACTTTTGTTTTTACATCAAAGTTTAGTTTTGAAGGAATCCATTAGAAAAACGTTAAAGAAGTCGGACAGGAAATTCTGTCAGCTTTTACGGGTTTGGAGAATAACTCAGAAAATACAAGATCGGATTTGACAGACCAAACGTCGACGAACAATTCTGAAATTTTAACACGATACACTTTAACTCATTAGGAACAAGTTTGTAGTTTTAAGTTTCTCCGTTTGAAAGCTCGAAAAGGGCTTAAAAGTTGGATTTCAGAAAACGCGTGTAGATGAGTTCTTGGTGACAGATTTTAGTATTTTGTTTCGATCTCTCGAAACACTCGACCAAGGGACTCCGAAATTGATACGCAAGGAGTTAACTTACAGTGTTAGAGTTTAGGATCGTCACAGGGCTCTCTCGGGTTGTCTAGGGTCGCGACGAACGGCCAACTTCTCCGATCTCTTCTTGTTCGTCCCCCGTCGTGAGTTTGTAACAAGGGAAAGAATGTTAGATTTCGAGTTCTTGGGATCTATGGACGAATTAAACACTATAATACAACTTACCAAGGCTTCGCCGGAATCCTTGCCGGAAAGTGCACTCGAAGGGTTTTTGGCTTGGAGAGGAAGAATGAAGGGAAGGACTTGTGGTTTCTGTGAAAATGGGGATGGGAATGATGGTTGAGTTTTTGGAATCTTGTAGAGATGGGGAAGAAGGACGAATTGGATGCTTGTTTAGAAATTACAGGCTGTTAATGAATGGAATAATTATCATAATCAATTCTTTTCGGTTGAGTATTTGGGTGGACAGATTTCGGATAGATACTAGAGAATATTGGATGATAAATTTGCTACTAATAAATCCCAATTACTCTTTAATTCACTCCTGGCAGCCTGGCCTTCCAAAGAGGAAAAATTTTATCCACTATGTCCTCATGAAGTGACCAGGCGTGGCAATGAAGCCAATGAGTGATTACAACCAATTAATTGCTAATGAAGAATTCCTTTTAAATAAAATATCCAGCTAATCCAACACACTACTATCCTCATTTGAATTGGTATATATCCTGCATTACTCCATTCCAAATTCTAACTTCCATGCTAAAGTAGTGATCCCACTTTGTTTAGTGGAAATTTGGATGGTGCCTATATACATCAACTAATAATAATAATAATAATAATAATAATAATAATAATAATAATAATAATAATAATAATAATAATAATAATAATAATAATTAGAAGAAGATGGGAGTAGTAGGGATTGAAACCAATTGGAATGTTATCAAGTAATTGGAAAAGTGGTCATTAGAATAAATTTAGCAATATATATATATATATATATATATATAATGATCTTTTTTTTATTATAAATTTAAACATTGAAACTATTGACAATAACTTGGATTAATATGAATATGATAACGCGATCATCTATTTAAAATAACTTATTGGTAGAATAATAATTATAATATTGATAAAACGAAAATTAGTAATAGTAAAAATAATAAATTTTTAAATATGGAATTATGGGGTATTACAATCCACCCCGCTTAAGAATCAACTTCGTCCTCGAAGTTGCATGCTAGCTTTTCGCGAGATTAGAATTAAGGTTCTATCGTTCATTTCTATATTGCGTTATTGCATTATTGTGTTATTATATATTATTATATGATATTCTTTGTATTATTTTATTATATCCTTTGACTGAACCCATAATTAAAATTTCCAGGTTGCCTACGTACCCCGTGAAAGGATCAAGTCATTACGTAGTTCAAAACAATTTGAATTTGTTTATTTATTGATTTGGGATACATAATACTCGGGTTGTTACATCCTCCCCCCCTTAAGATTATAGTTATGTCCCCATAACTGCCTATTCATTATTCTCTAGAAGGTTCTGATTTTGGTCTTGTTTCTGAGGGGATCGATGCCCTTGGTTGTTGCCGTTTCGATCGTCTGGGTTCTGTGGCTGCTTAGGTCGAGTGGTCACATCCTCTCTCTTGTTGATGTTCTCTATCCATGTCCGGCAGTCGCGCAGTCGGTGACCATGTCGACCGCACCGAAGGCATGCTCCAGGCTGAGGGCATCCTCTCACATAGTGTGGTTTACCACACTTTGGACATGGTGGCGCATAGTCACCATGGTTGAAGACTATCCCCTTGTTTCTTCCATTGTCGTTTTGATGTGGTCGATTCGAGTTTCTACGGAAATGGTCCTTATTCCTCTTGTATCGTCCTTGTGGTCCTTGGTTAGTCCCATCTACCGGTTTCCGTTTTAGTCCTTGAACTCGTGCAACCGCTACTGCACGATCATACACAGCTTGTAGGTCAGGGTAGTGCTCACCCGTGATCACCTCTCTAATAGATAGGTTCAGTCCCATCTCGAACTTCTGTGCCTTCTCTACATCAGTTGGCACCAGTCTCGGCGCGAACCGCACCAACTCCTTGAAACGGTTATAGTATTCTTGGACCGTTTTTCCTCCTTGCCTCAGTGTTAGAAATTCCTCGTACATGGCAGCCTTCGTGCTCATGGGATAAAAATGATCCCTAAGCAGATCCGTGAATTCTGACCATGTGTAGGGCTCGTCGTACTCCGCCAGTTTCCCTTGGGTGGCTTGCCACCATTCATCCGCCTCGCCTCCTAAGTAGTATGAGGCTACGTGGACCTTTTCCCCTTCGGAATAGTTTACGGCGTTCAACAGCTTATCGAGCGTCCGTATCCATTCCTCTAGCTGAGCCGGGTCCTCTTCGCCGGCGTAGTGGGGTGGTTGGTAAGGGTTTACCAAGGCTAAGTAGTTGACTCGGGTTACCGGTGGTGGTACACCCGTTTGTGCACGGTGCACTTCAGCATTTCCTAATACTATGAGAACTTCCTCAACCTTCCTTAGACGCTCATCCATATTCTGAGGAATCTCATTGTTGTTAGGTTTCATTCTGTCATAACGCACAGGGATTAAATTTCTAAGGATTTAATAGTGTTGCAGAAATAATTAAATGGTGTTGGTTCAATTTTTTTTTTTTTTTGGTACGAGGATAGGAATGCCAAAGGCCGAGATTTGATATGGGCGCGCTAAGCAAGAATGACGGAGATCTAAGACTAAGGCAAGATTAGTCTCTAGTTAGCTTCTAAGTCGATGTCATGTCATGTTTTAAAATAGGAATGTTACTCATCACATATAAAAGGGTTAGCGCAATGTTCAAGTGTGTATGTATGCGAATGCATTTCCCCCCCTCCAAAAAAAAAAAAAATTATGCATATGCGTGTTTATATTTATTTTCCAAGGGTTTTAAAATAAACATTTAGCCCATGGAAATAATATAAAAATTTAAAATAATAATAATAGTAGTTAAAATTTTGGGCCTCTATATTGGGCCACGAATAATAGTAATAATATTTAAAAACTTTCCGGGCTCTGATACCACTCTGTAACACCCCGGATTTGATAACTCAGGCCGTGATGCCACCGCCACATCTCCCTAGCAAGACACGAACCATTTCGAGCTTGCTAAAGAGATGCAAGGCTATGGGTAATGAACAGAGTTTTAAAAGCAAGTCCGGAATTACTTAAAAATAATAATGTAATATCATACATACATGACAATAATAATAAGTTGCAGCGGAAATTAAAATATAGGGCCGACATGGCCAAAACACGGGTTAACAAGCCCGTATGCAAGTCATGTAAAATAATTAACTAAATGTCCAAAGTGATCCCCCGATGCATGATCATGCTTCGTACTCTGTAATAGAAAAATAAACAACGGGATTTATCAGTATATAAAATACTGAGTAAGTTAATCCCTAACGTAACAATAAAGGGGGTTTTAAAAATTATTTAATTAATTTAAAAATTATACTTTTACTCGGGCTTAATTGAAATATTAAAATTTCATAATTTCACTTGCAGCGGAAAAGCATAATTAATTATACGAGACTAGAATGTAAAATTTAAGGGTATAATTAAAAAGCGTAATTTAAAAAAAAACGTGATAAATAAACACAACTTAATTAAATAAAACACAAGTCTTTTAATATTATCCCGATAACTAAGAAGAGGACACCACACAAGGAGATCACTAACGAGGCAATCTCAATAATCATAATCAGTTAGCTGGTGAGCCAGCGGCCGCAGCCATGTCAGTATTGACTGCCGTTTTGGCTAGCCATGTATCTCGATTGCCATTTCGGCAAGCCATGTGTATCGATTGCAATTTTGGCAAGCCGTGTATATCTACTGTCAATTTGTCAGGCGTGTATATCGACCGCCGTTTTGGCAGGCCATGTGCACAATTGCCGTTTTGGCTTAGTAAGGAGATCACTAACGAGGCAATCTCAAATAGTAGGGAGACCACTAACGAGGCAGTCTCAAAGATAGTTGTATGAAGATCGGCTCAGCCTAGTGAACGGGATTTTTCGAAAGTTTATGTTTTGTCGTATAAAAAGATTCGACGTCGCATTTCATAGTTCGAGATTTCTCAAGTCCGAAAAATCCAATTCGTCACAGGTTACGCCTTTTTAATTTAAAAATTCATTTCAAAGTTAAAAATTCTGAAATTTAAGCAGAAGCTTAAACATATCTTTACGAACAACTTTCATGTTTTAAGTTTCTCGAAATTAGTAAGGAAACAAGTCGACTTTTACAATGTTCTCAAAAAGTGAAATCTGTCAACTTTCCGGTATCCGCACACTGTTTTTGAAACACGTTTTTGTCCTAGCAAACGAACTCCAAAAATTACGAAAATTTACACGAACGTACAAGACACGAAAATGAACAAGTTTTATTAGAGGCATTTTATCCGAAAACACTCCGGATCAGATCAGTTTCGCTCATCAAGTTAGATAAGAAAATCTGTTCAGAAACTTCATTTTAAAATGATGTCTGTTCAGACCGATTTTGAAGGCCCAAACGTTAACGAAAACTCACGAAATTTTACGGACACAATATAAAACATTTAGCTACAACTTTCGTTTTTATATCAAAGTTTAGTTTTGAAGAAATCCATTAGAAAAACGTTAAAGAAGTCGGACAGGAAATTATGTCAGCTTTTACGGGTTTGAAGAATAACTCAGAAAATACCAGATCGGATTTGACAGACCAAACGTCGACGAAAAATTCTGAAATTTTAACACGATACACTTTAACTCATTAGGAACAAGTTTGTAGTTTTAAGTTTCTCCGTTTGAAAGCTCGAAAAGGGCTTAAAAGTTGGATTTCAGAAAACGCGTGTAGGTGAGTTCTTGGTGACAGATTTTAGTATTTTGTTTAGATCTCTCGAAACACTCGACCAAGGGACTCCGAAATTGATACGCAAGGAGTTAACTTACAGTGTTAGAGTTTAGGATCGTCACAGGGCTCTCTCGGGTTGTCTAGGGTCGCGACGAACGGCCAACTTCTCCGATCTCTTCTTGTTCGTCCCCCGTCGTGAGTTTGTAACAAGGAAAAGAATGTTAGATTTCGAGTTCTTGGGATCTATGGACGAATTAAACACTCTAATACAACTTACCAAGGCTTCGCCGGAATCCTTGCCGGAAAGTGCACTCGAAGGGTTTTTGACTTGGAGAGGAAGAATGAAAAGGACTTGTGGTTTCTGTGAAAGTGGGGAGGGAATGATGGTTGAGTTTTTGGAATCTTGTAGAGATGGGGAAGAAGGACGAATTGGCTGCTTGTTTAGAAATTACAGGCTGTTAATGAATGGAATAATTATCATAATCAATTCTTTCCGGTTGAGTATTTGGGTGGACAGATTTCGGATAGATACTAGAGAATATTGGATGATAAATTTGCTACTAATAAATCCCAATTACTCTTTAATTCACTCCTGGCAGCCTGGCCTTCCAAAGAGGAAAAATTTTATCCACTATGTCCTCATGAAGTGACCAGGCGTGGCAATGAAGCCAATGAGTGATTACAACCAATTAATTGCTAATGAAGAATTCCTTTTAAATAAAATATCCAGCTAATCCAACACACTACTATCCTCATTAGAATTGGTATATATCCTGCATTACACCATTCCAAATTCTAACTTCATGCTAAAGTAGTGATCCCACTTTGTTTAGTGGAAATTTGGATGGTGCCTATATACATCAACTAATAATAATAATAATAATAATAATAATAATAATAATAATAATAATAATAATAGTAATAATAATAATAATTAGAAGAAGATGGGAGTAGTAGGGATTGAAACCAATTGGAATGTTATCAAGTAATGGGAAAAGTGGTCATTAGAATAAATTTAGCAATATATATATATATAATGGTCTTTTTTTATTATAAATTTAAACATTAAAACTATTGACAATAACTTGGATTAATATGAATATGATAACGCGATCATCTATTTAAAATAACTTATTGGTAGAATAATAATTATAATATTGATAAAACGAAAATTAGTAATAGTAAAAATAATAAATTTTTAAATATGGAATTATGGGGTATTACAAAAATAAATAAATAAATAAATACAATAAATAAGTAAATATAAAGGAAATGAGAAATGAAATTTAATTTAAAAAGAAATTAAAGAGATTTAACTAAAAAGGAATTAAATTAAGTTAAATAAATTGTTACACGGGAAACCAACACCGATAGACTCAATAATTCGAGTCCAAACATAAATTTAGATCCGAATAAAATGACGATAGGTGACAGGCCCAATCTAAAATGAAAAACCCTGCAAGGGTTGTTTTAGCGATGTCACAACAACCTGCAAACCACAACCAAAGGCAAACACAGAAACAGAGTGCGGAAAACATAAACAAGAACACAAGAGTTTGATCACCCAGTTCGATCCACCGATCTACATCTGGGGGCTCCAAGCCAGGATTCACTAAATCTCCAACAAACTGATCGAACAAGAGTCAACCACACCTTACATACCCTTACATTCCAATGAACTCTCCTATCTACCCAAATAGACTAGAAGAACACAAGGGAGCATCAACTATCTACCCAAATGCACAAAATTCACCGGCAGGTATTAAGGTGGTGTTTGTGGAATCTAGTTAATCAACAAGATAAGCTCAAAGGTGCTAAGAACACCTACAATACATCCAGATTGTGTTTACAAACAATAAACCCAGAAATGCATAAACACAATCCCAATTACCCCATGAATAATAGAAGACACAGCAGCTAAAAGTATACCAGTAGCAGAACAGTTGTTGATGCCTTCTGCAAACAACGAAAACCAGGGGTTTCTTCTTCAGCTCTCAATCCGCCATAATCACAGCTTAGGAATCTGTTAATGCTCTGTAAAATGAGCTGTGATTGCGGCTAGACTCTCTCACAATCCCTCAAGGACGAAGGTAGGTATTTATATGGGTTTTAAGGCCCATCTAAACCCTTCTAAGGCCTGCTAGGGGAAATGCCACGTCACTGTACTATTCTGTGCTTTTTCCAGTGAAGAGAATAAAGCGTTGTTGGCAAGATGTTGCAACAACGGTAAATATCACGAACATCTTCACAATAAAATATCCCTAACAATCTCCCCCTTTGTGGAGATGATCGGGCCAAGTAGTCAAAACAGTGGAGGAAGCACAGAATGACAATATCATAACAGAGAGCATCAAAAACACAACAAGCACTTATGCCACTAAGAATAGAAGCAGATGTAGAGTAGGCATAATCAAAAAGCATCCATCCATACGAGATAATCTCACAATCAATATTCAGAGAATATCCATCAATAAGCCAGAATACTATTACAGACCAGAAAACCAGAATCCATCATCAAAAACCAGAAAAACCACAAAACCAGAATGTTGTTACAGAAAGTCCAGCAGAAATAATCAGCACCCTTGCAATCCCTTCCACTGTATCTCCCCCTTACTTGGCAGATCAGGGAGTACCCTCAGAGTCATTCTCCCCCTCAGCTGGAGCATCAAAAGAATGGGGAAGCAGGGCCACCAGCTTTCGAACCTTCCTCTTTAATCCCATCTGCTTATCGTTCAGAATGCCCAACTCCTTCTCCACTTGTTGCAGCTCACTGCGGATATGATCAACAAGAGCAGAGCCAAGCTTTTGGGGTCCAAGCTTGAAGTCATTATGGAACCCTTTAAGCTTATCAGAAGGAAGATGTTTCTTGACCTTAATGAAGGTTTCATTAGGGGCAAGCAGATGGCAAGACTGGGCAAACAAGGTGATGAGAGCAGGGTAGGGCAGTTGGGTATTCTTCTCAATTGTCACATGAGAGAACTTCAACATATGCTTAATGATCAGGTAACCATAGTTGAGAATCTCAGGACATTCATCAATCGAAAACAGAAATTTACCCATATGAGAACTGAGCTGGCTAGCATTAGAAGTGGGCAAGAAATTCAAAGCACCAATTCTAAAAAGGCAATTAAACTTCATAGAAAGATCAGATGGACTCATAGCCTTTCTACCAAAAGCAAATTTCTTAGAAGTAGAAATAGTAGAAGCAATGGTGGCTAGCTCAGCATTAAGCAGATCAAAAGGATTGTTCATGTCAGTGTTGGAGGGAAGTTCCAACAACTCATTTAAGACAGAGGGGGTGAAATCAAGCAGTTCTCCACGAAGATAAATTTTGCAGTACCAAGGGGACACAGGATCAAGGATATCAGGGTGCAAATTTGCATAAAACTCTCTAACAACAGTAGGAGAATATCGTTTCAGAGTAGTAGCCCAAACAAACAAATGCTTCTTCTCTAAGTACTCAGAAAAACCAATTTGATCATAGTATGGATGCACATAACACTCTTCAGAAATGAAACCTCTAGAGTGAAGGGTTTCCAAGGCATACCTTTCTCCATCAGCAGAGAAATACAGAGGAGAATGGGCATCCGATTCCTTAAGAGCAGGGATAGACTTCTTCCTAGGAGCTGTCTTCCGAGACTTCTTCTTCGAAGGTTGTTTGGGCGGTGTTGGAACAGCCTTACGCTTTCCTTTCTCACGGACTTGCCTTCTGAGTTCATCCAGAGGGGTGTCATCAGGATCAACCTGGGATGGTTGTCCTTCAGTGGTCGGAACATCCTCAGACGGAGAACCTCCAAAAGGAACTTGTTGAGCAGCCCCAGAATGGGGTGGAGCATTTGACTCAGGATCAAGCATAAGCAAACCATCCCCAGAAGCAATAGCAGATGGCGACAAAGGGGAACTGGAACCAGGAGGGACAGGAGCGGACGGAGCCACATCGGGGGCAGGGACCGAAGGGGATGTCGGACTTGCAGCACCCGTGCTAGGGTTTGCTGGTGTCGGAACATCCGCTTTTGGATCTGCACCATCCGAAGGTGTCTCAACATTGTCCGTAGCAGTGTGAGGGACAGAACCCTTCTCCGGAGTAGGATCAACCTCCATATTTGCGTCAGAGGGGTCAGCAACAAAATAGTTGTCGATAACATCATCAACATCTTCCTGCGCATCCTCAAAATGCTCATCGATAGGAGATTGTTCAGCGGTAAGGCGAGCGCGATAGAGTGAATCATCAACTGCAAGGGGTTGAGCATCCACTACTTCATCAGGATTGTTATGGGAGCTTGAAGGAGACGCCATTGTGCGAAAATTTCAAATGCGCAGAGAAGAGGGGAAAATAGAAAAAGCTGGAGACGAACTGCAGAGACGCACTGGGGAGAGAGAAAGAAGACGTGCAGGAGGTTGTGAAAACCGGCAACCGTCTTGATCGGTTAAGAACAACTCCCCCTGGGCTTGGGCTTGGGCCAGAAAATATTATTCCATGAAATGCAGTGGCCCACCCGAGACATAGCCCACTAGTGAGAAAAGCAGAGGCCCAGACTGCGCCTCAATGATTCAAATCGAGAAGTCTCCAAGTTCTTCGTAAGGATGTCTGCGAGTTCTTCCAACGACGAAATATGCTGAATCTTGCATAAACCATCTTCCACCAAATTTCGAATAAAATGAAATCGAATGTCAATGTGTTTACTCCGATTATGTTGTACAGGATTCCTGCAGATGTTAATTGCACTGGTGTTATCACAGTGTATAAGAAAGTCATCCAAGGAAATTCCATAGTCCAAAAGCATTTGACGCATCCAAATTAATTGGGTACAACAGTGAGCAGCAGCGATATACTCAGCCTCCGCAGTAGATAAAGCAACAACATTTTGCTTACGGGAATACCAGCTGACTAAATTTTGACCAAGATAAAAACAGCCACCAGTGGTTGATTTTCGGTCGTCAGAACAACCAGCCCAGTCAGAGTCTGTATAGCCAGTGAGTTCAAGAGAAGAGCGTTTAGAATACCAGAGACCAAGGCCAGGAGTACCTTTAAGATATCGAAGAATCCTTTTCACAGCACGAAGGTGAGATTCTTTGGGGTCGGACTGATATCGAGCGCACACACCAACACTGAAAGAGATATCCGGACGGCTAGCAGTGAGATATAAGAGACTACCAATAATACTTCGATACATCTTCTGATTAACTGAAATTCCAGATTCATCTTTGGTAATCTTGTCATGCTGTCCAAGGGGTGATCTAGCAATCTTGCAATCCTCCATTTTAAATTTCTGAAGCATGGTGCCAACATACTTCTCTTGATTAAGGAAAATCCCATCGGAGGTTTGCTTCATTTGAAGTCCTAAGAAAAAGGTAAGTTCACCCATCATGCTCATCTCAAATTCAGTCTGCATAGAGTGGACAAATGCATCGCGAAGAACATCTGAGGTCGAGCCAAAAACAATGTCGTCCACATAGATCTGTGCGACTAAAAGATGGTTGTTTGTACGTTGTACGAACAACGTCTTATCAACATTACCACGCACATAGCCTTTATCCAGGAGATAGGTAGACAAGCGTTCATACCAGGCACGGGGAGCCTGTTTTAGACCATAAAGTGCACGCTTGACCTTATAAACGTAATCAGGATGATCAGGACACTCAAAACCGATAGGCTGAGACACATAAATATCTTCCTTGATATAGCCATTCAAGAACGCAGTTTTGATGTCCATTTGATAAAGTTTGAAACCAAGAGAGCAAGAGATAGCAAGTAATAACCTGACAGCTTCGATGCGTGCAACAGGAGCGAAGGTCTCATCATAGTCCAAGCCTTCGATCTGAGTAAAGCCTTGAGCGACCAAACGAGCCTTATTGCGAATGATCTTCCCATGCTCATCAGTTTTGTTCCGAAAAACCCATTTAGTGCCAATAACATTCACTCCGGTTGGTTGTTCCATCAACTCCCAAACATCATTGCGCTGGAATTGGAGTAACTCATCCTGCATTGCAGCTATCCAGAACTCATCTTGTAAAGCTTCATGTGCATTCTTAGGTTCAATAGATGAAACAAAGCAATTCATAACATGAAAGCACATATTGGCTAATTCAGAGATGTTGAGTTGAGGACCTCGAGTTTGTCTAGGACCAGAGGGATCACCAATAATATCATCCGTAGAGTGATACTTAGGTGCTCGTGGACCACGTTTTGGACCTCTCCTTTTGGGAGAATCTGGAGCTGATGGTTGTTCACCAGGTGTGTCAACAACCGGATCAACATCTTCAGTATCAGAAACTTCAATAGGAGTTGAGGTAGGAACAGCTTCAGGAGGTGCGCTAGAGGAAACATGAGGGATAATCCTAATAGGATCATCATCATCATCACGAGAAGAGACAGAACCTGCAGAGAGATTAGCATCATCAAAAACAACATTAACAGTCTCAATAACCTTGGAAGTCCTCTTCAAGTAAACACGATATGCCCTTGAATCCACTGAATATCCCAAGAAAATAGCTTCATCGGATTTGGAATCAAATTTTCTAACTGTGGTACGATCCTTTAAAGCATAGCATACGCTTCCAAAGACATGAAGATGAGAAATATTTGGAGTCTTTCCTCTCCAAATTTCATACGGAGTAGTAGTTGTCTGAGGTCGCATGTACACACGGTTAATAATATAGCATGAGATATTCACCGCTTCAGCCCAAAAACGTTTCCCAAGTTTACTGGCATGAAGAAGAGAACGAGCCATCTCCTGAAGAGTACGATTCTTCCTCTCTACCACACCATTCTGTTGTGGAGTATGTGGGGCTGAATATTCATGAGCGATACCAAGGTTGTTGCAGAGTTGTGCGAACATCTGATTCTCAAACTCCTTTCCATGATCAGATCGGATACGCCCTATCTTGAGATCCTTTTCAGCCATAATCTTTAAAGATAGCTTCGAGAACACTGAGATAGCCTCATCTTTGGATTTTAAGAAATCAACCCAAGTGTAACGAGAAAAATCATCAACACATACAAAGATGTACCTCTTACCACCAAGACTAGGAACTTCAGTGGGTCCCATCAAGTCCATGTGCAATAGCTCAAGACACTGTGAAGTCTGAATGGTATCCACAACCTTGTGAGAGGAGTGAACTTGTTTACCCTTAGCACAAGCACCACAGACTGTCTTGTCTTTGCTCCGTAGTTTGGGCAACCCTCGAACAACGCCAGACTTGCTAAGTTGAATAAGTGATTTGTAGTTCATGTGACCACATCGTTGATGCCACAACTTTGCAGTTTCAACCTGAGACAGAAAAGCTGTGTCCATGGCAGGCTTCAAGACATAGCAATTGTTAGAAGATCGGACCCCTTTAATAACACAATTATAGGCAGGATCAATGACCATACAATCTTCATCAGTAAAACCAACAAAGAATTTCTCATCAAAAAGTTGACTTATGGAAATAAGGTTAGTAGACAGATCAGCAACATAGTAGACAGTGGTTAAGAAACCCATATTAGCACCTTTAGCTTTACCATAACCACAAATCTTACTACGAGCTCCATTTCCATAAAGTACTTCTCCACAGTCAGATTCCACATAATCAATGAGAAAATCTTTCTTACCAGTCATGTGACGAGAGCAACCACTGTCGAAGTACCACCTACCATCATTGGGACCTTTCTGAGCAGAAAGAACCACTAGGCACATCTTGGGAATAATCTTGGACTTGGACATCCACATCATAGTGAGTTTAACCTTTTTCTGTAGTTCCTGGGATGGCCAGACAACCGGTCGACCACCAAGAAGATCTTGGGTAAGTCTTTGACAGAGGTGAATAGGGTGACCTTGGAATCTACAGTAAGGGCAATCTTTGTTCTTCTTGGGAGACTCTGGATTATCAGATATCACAGGGGCTTTGGATGCACTGTTTTCAGTGGTACCTGCACGCACAAAAGTAGGTGCAGATTTCTTGTTAGGCTTAGAATTGTGCTTATAACCAATACCTTCTCTGTTAGATGGTGATTTCCCTTGACTGATAATCTCATCCAGCTTGTTTTTCCCTTTAACCATGTTGTCTATCTTTTGGGTCTTAGCAAGCAGAGCAGCATTTTCCTCCAACAGAGTATCCCTCTCAGTAGACACAGTAACCAAAGATTGTTTGAGACTAGTAATCTCAGCATCCTTCTCATCAATGAGCACCAATAGATCTCCCTTCTGATCGAGCAACTTCTTATTCTCAGCAACAGCAACTACATGATCCTCTTTCACCAATTCATAACCTGCAAGAAGTTCATCATAATCATATCGGCTAGCTTCACCATCAGATTCATAAGTCTCTGTATCAGACAAATGTTCGGACAGAGTATCATCGGTTGTTAGAACAACGTCCTTTACAATAAAAGCTATCATCTCTCCATCTTCACTGTCAACTTCCTCCTCCTTGGAAGTTGAGCTGGCCTCATCATCACTCAAGGTAGCTTGAAGAGCTTTTCCAACTCTTCTCTTAGCAGTAGGACACTAAGAAGCTTTATGGCCAACACCTTCACAATCATAGCACTTCAAATTCTTAAATGTGTCAGGTAACTCCATCTTCTTGTACCCTTTCCTCTTATCATAGGATTTGTCTGACTTGTGCATGGAAGGTTGTTCACGGGATGATGAAACACCTCGCTGATAACGTCCTTTATCATCTTTCTTGTAATTCAGCTTCTTGGCTCTCTTGTCCTGTAGAATCTTTGACAATTTTTTGGTTAGATAAGCTTTCTCTTCTTGGTCAACACACTGAATTTCATCCTCAACTTTGAAGGCCAGATTACGAGTAGGCTCTTCCTCCAAGTAGTTCATCTCAAAAGCCTGTAGTGAGCCAACCAAGGCTTCAAGAGTGAAGGTCTTGGTCTTCTCAAGTTCTTCAAGAGTAGAGACTTTTGGTTGATATCTACGATTGACAGTCCTCAGCATCTTTCGAACCAACTTTGCATTATCATACTTCAAGCCAAAGGACTGAGCCTCATTGACCAACTTCTTAAACCGAGCATGATAGGCAGCAATATTCTCATCCTCATGCATCCGGATGCTATCAAAGGCAGACTCAATTCTTTGAAGCTTCAGGGCTTGAACATCAGAAGATCCTTCATAGGCTGCTTCCAAAGCAGTCCAGGCTTCATGAGCTGTCTCACAGTTTGAGATAATGTGATATTGCGACTCCTCAACAGCATTAAACAAGCAATTCAAAGCAGTGTTGTTCCCTTGTTCCTTGTTCTTCTGAGCAGCTGACATTTCTTCTTGTGTAGCAGGAACAAAAGTAGTAATGGCAGCAGACGTTTCAGTAGCAGGCGTGCGGACCTCTTTCATAGGTTGTTCCCAGGGTGTTAGAACAGCGTTCCAGACATCTACACCAGAGTGCTTGAGAAATATCCTCATTCGATTTTTCCAAAATGGATAATTCGAACCATCAAACAGGGGAGGTCTCGAAACAGAACCACCTTCTCTACTCATCTTGGACCGGACTCAGCTAAACCTTAGAGCCCTGCTTTGATACCAATTGACAGGCCCAATCTAAAATGAAAAACCCTGCAAGGGTTGTTTTAGCGATGTCACAACAACCTGCAAACCACAACCAAAGGCAAACACAGAAACAGAGTGCGGAAAACATAAACAAGAACACAAGAGTTTGATCACCCAGTTCGATCCACCGATCTACATCTGGGGGCTCCAAGCCAGGATTCACTAAATCTCCAACAAACTGATCGAACAAGAGTCAACCACACCTTACATACCCTTACATTCCAATGAACTCTCCTATCTACCCAAATAGACTAGAAGAACACAAGGGAGCATCAACTATCTACCCAAATGCACAAAATTCACCGGCAGGTATTAAGGTGGTGTTTGTGGAATCTAGTTAATCAACAAGATAAGCTCAAAGGTGCTAAGAACACCTACAATACACCCAGATTGTGTTTACAAACAATAAACCCAGAAATGCATAAACACAATCCCAATTACCCCATGAATAATAGAAGACACAGCAGCTAAAAGTATACCAGTAGCAGAACAGTTGTTGATGCCTTCTGCAAACAACGAAAACCAGGGGTTTCTTCTTCAGCTCTCAATCCGCCATAATCACAGCTTAGGAATCTGTTAATGCTCTGTAAAATGAGCTGTGATTGCGGCTAGACTCTCTCACAATCCCTCAAGGACGAAGGTAGGTATTTATATGGGTTTTAAGGCCCATCTAAACCCTTCTAAGGCCTGCTAGGGGAAATGCCACGTCACTGTACTATTCTATGCTTTTTCCAGTGAAGAGAATAAAGCGTTGTTGGCAAGATGTTGCAACAACGGTAAATATCACGAACATCTTCACAATAAAATATCCCTAACAATAGGAAATGGGAGTCCGAAGAATAGCTCGGAAATCGGAATCCGAGAACATAGAGGGATAGAAGTCCGAAAGGGAGGAGGAAAGGCTCGACGGATCGCACGACCCGCCCGGACCGAAGTCCAGGCGGTAGCCGCGCGGTGTCTTCGCGGCGTTCCCTCATTCGGCGTGCCAACCCCGCGCCGTTGGACAGAAACGAGCAATGCGAGATTTCCTCGCCCGAATCCGGATTTTTCGACTTCGGTTGCTCACCTTTCGGCTCAAGACTCCCTAGGGCAGACTTGGACGTCCCCTAGGTCTTCCACATCTATAAATAATCGTCTTGTTCGACCCCGAACACTTTTCAAACCCTGTGAAAAACTCTCTACATATCAAACCCTAATCCCGGAGTCGTCGGAGGCACGAAGGCAAGAGAGGAGACTGACGTGGACGAAATTCAGGAGGCCTTGTCATTGTGGTAAGTTCTGGTCCATTTCTTTTCCATTCTTGATTCGAAAACGAATCCTAACATGATCCTTTTTCTATTCTAAACCCCGATCCGGATCTAGAACGAAAAACCCGACGAATCAAGGAGATAAACGGTGGACTGGAAGCTACGCCTCCGAATCGACGAGCCAGAACATCCGTAAACCTGTAAGTTAACCTTTCTATGGTTTTGGGCGAATTAAAATACACCTAATCTAAAGATTTAATCAAGAACTTAAAATCTGTCAACACAGAATACTCTACGGCGCAGTGTTTTTGCACGAATTTTTCGGACCCTTAAAACTGATCAAACGAGAAAACTTGAATCACAAACAACGTTCCTAAAACATTAATCTAGGTTGTGTTAAAATATCGGAATTTTTCATTAAGTCTTAATATCTGAAATCGACCCCAAACTGAACTGTTCTAAATTTAGATCTTGAAATCTTGACAGAACTTTAGTCCGAGCTTATAGACATTTTTGACAATAGATCCAGGCCGATTTAGAACTTTAGTCGAACATGAAACTTGTAGATATATGTCTTAAGTATCTTCCTGTAAAGGTTCATCAAATTTGGAGTTCGTTTGCAATGGTAGATCTCGGAATTATGAAACTGCTGTTGTAAAATTCGGACAGATTAATAACCTGATGGAAATCCACGTCTTTGACTTATTTCCTTAACTCGGATCGAAAAAGTTAAAACACGAAACTTGTTCATCTCTGTGTTTTCGAGACACTGGTAAAATTTCAGAATTTTCTGACTTAAAACAGATTTTTAATTAATTTGAAGTAAACAGTATTTTGTCGAAGTCAAATTTTGAAAATCTTGTTGAAACGGTGAAATTGGCCTTTAAGGTTTAAACGAGTAGAAATTCTTGAAATAAAATACATGAAATAAGAATTTTGAAAAAAAAAACCCCTTACAACTTCATTAATTAAAATTAGGGGGTGAGTGCTCTGCAGGGTGCCCCCCTAACGATTAATTCGTGCCATTATGGACGATGGTGACCCCGCGTGAAATTTGAGATATATTGCCAAAACGGCATGAGATATGTGGCCTACACTCTCGAGAATATCCAATGGGTTTCTCGAGGCTCCGGAGTGGTACTGGGTATGGCAGATAAGGCTGCGGCCGCCGGGCTACCGGCTAAACTTGACGAGATTGCGATGCAATCGTGAAATACATGAAATGCTAAATCTTGGTGTAATGGGGGGATAATTAAATTAATTATTTATTGTCCATTTAAATTATTTAATGCTTTATTTAAATTAATTATGGCTTTTATTTTAAATAATGTTAAATGTATTATTAGTTAGAGTCCATGAATTAAATTATGCAAATTAATTAGTTAGTTAAATTAAATTGTTTATGATTTATTATCATGCTTTTATTTAAATATTAATTAATGGCTTTGAAACCCCACGATCATGTATGCATTAACTTACTCAGTAAGTTGTGCTGACCCAAAACCATTTCTTTCTTTTTTTCTACAGAGCATGTGGATTATGCTTAAGCACGTACATGCATGGGATTTTTGGGAACACTTTATTTTTAAATTCTGCATTAGACTATAGTATGAACGGGTCTGTTTAACCCGTGTTCTGGCCGTGTTGGCCCTATTTACATTTTCCGTTGCGATACTTAGATATTATTTTTCCGCTGCATTATAATATTATTTTTGAATTTATATTGTATGGGCTGTTTTTAATTGTTTTAAATATTTTAAGTACTGCAATACCTAGCCTTGAGATACACATGAAATACACCTAAAGGTAATATAATTTAAGGTAAAATGCACTCATTTTGGATATATTTTGGTACAATTCAAGCTTGTATAAGTGTGGTTTCACAGGGTGCATCAACATCCTCACACTTAAACATTGCTCGTCCCTTGAGCAATAAAATTGAATAGTACATCAACATGCCAACCGAGATAATAAAGATAAAGTCTTAATTGTTAAGCCAAATCCAAGATTTCAACAACACAATGAGCTAAATTGATTCAGAAGTTTAATGTTTTAGAACAAAGTAAACTGTCATGCATCAGCTGTCAAAACCAGGTATCCAAAACACTTACAGTACAAAAAGCAAATTAATCACACATAGCTACTCGAAATGGGAGAGCATATAATGTAAATATGCTTTTCTATTCCCGTCTTCAAATATGCTCAATTAATGACTCGGTTTCACAATTACCCAAAGACACTTTGGCTGAGTTTTAGACGGTTGAATTCCAAAAGCTACTCATGTCAAAGAGCGTGTGCCAGTCATTTAGTCAAGAGTTTATTTATTTTCTGTTTAATACCCCCTTTTTATTGATTTTTTTTTCTTTCTTTTCTTCTTTTTTTTTTTGATCTTGCATTTTGGAATGTTTTTGCTTTTCTTTTCTTTTCTTTTTGCAAGATATATAGATTTTTTGTTTTTGTTTTGTTTTTTTTTTTGGTAAATATATAGGGGCCTACTCTGACTTTATGCAACTAAGCATTTAGAAAGATATGGAACGAGCATATTCATACAAAAATAATGATAACTCTCCACATGGCAAGAAAAACCAGTCTGAATAATCATAACTTTCTGCAAAGTAAATAGTATCGTCACCACAATTCAAACAACGAGCATGGCAGTTTAATAAGTTCTAAAACTTTAAATTAGGAATCACAATTCTCATTAAATTGTAAAATCAGATTAAAGCAGAATAATCTAACTTATTGAGATTTTCTCAAGGTTGGCAGTGATGTAATATTTTATAAAATAGCACCCAAGTGAAAACACACTCCAACATTAACATGTTTAACATATCCAAACTTGTAACATATACCAGTTTTATTAAAAAGTACATAAATACTAGAAAGCAGTCAAATAGGTTCTTACTATGATATCTCATTTGTGATAACTAAAACATAGAGTTTGAAATGATAGAACCTGGAGTGTTTGAGCAGTAGCATTAATCTCTTCAGCACTGTCATCATGTTCCTTTGTTGGCAAACCTGCTACTGTATATATATAATATTCACTCGAACAAATATGATATTTAGTCCTCATTAGCACTTTTAAGGAAATTCACAAGCTATTATAACATTAAAATTCAGAATGACAAACAAGTGTAGAGAATTTATAATAAAAATGGATAAGCATATTTGTATTTAATCTCCCAAAATCTAATCAAAATCAACACATCATAAGTTCGACTTAAACTTCATACAACAACATGCCACAAAATAAACAAAATGACTAGCAAATATGCAGATCATGATTTTACATTTAAGCCCGTAAACTAAATCAATCCTTAATATTTAGAGATATCCAACAAATTATGCACTATATCAGCTCACCCATCATCACTTTTTAGCTGCTCTTGAACATTATCTTATAATGGAATGCATCTAAGAGGCGCTTCGTTAGAAAATTTGGAAGATTATACATATATTAACCTAATTGATGAAGGAAGTATTGGGTTATATCAATATATGTATTGCCTCCTCATCCTCAGACTGAAACCATAGGTTTAGTTTAAGTGCAAAATCAAATGTGCAACAACACTCACCAACTTAGAATGTGGGACTTTATCATCTTGTTTAAAATAAGTTTATAAAAACACGCTTTAGTTGAAAATATGTCTTACCACACACCTAAAGTAGTTTAAAAACATGTGTTCAAAAATAATTATGTGGTCTTCATAAATGACAATGGTATAATAAAATGTTATCACAATATTGTCTTGATTCAAAAGTATTAATCTCAAAGTTCGAAAAACCTCTATATGTTCATAGTTAATATAGATATTAAGTAAGCCTTCAAAAATCTTTTTTCTCAAATTCTCAAAACAGTTCCAAATTGTTTTTAAATAATTGGCTCACTTGTTTTAAGAAATATGAACATGTAGTATTTTAAGGATTTTCAAAACACAGAATTAGGAATCAAGCTCAAGAGTAATAATTTGTCATTAAAATTCCTAAATTCCCAATACTTGAATTTAAACAATGTTTATACTACATGATTTGAAAAGTTCATTTTCAAATTAGAAAAACATAGGTTTTTTTTTTAATTTTTTTTTAAATCCAAATTTGAATCAAGACATGAGTTTTACTCTCAATTTCATATACCAAAAGTCACCCATTAACAACCAATTGCTTAAGCTAAATAGATTATACAAAAATGAAAGCCCACATTCTAACATATAATAAAAAACCCATAAATTCCTTCAATCAACTATCAATAAAAAATTCAAAATGCATATGAATAATTCTCATTAAAACAAAAAGAATCAGTTATTTTTACCAAGATTGAAGCTCTAATAGATGAGAAGAATAATTTTAAAATGTTCGATCTTGCTGGAAACTAGCTGCTCGCGGCTCACAAGGAACAGAGAACAAGATACAAACAATGACGAAAATCTAAAGAAGTGGTGGTGGAAGAAAAGTAAGGGTGATGTCTGCAATGGTGAGGTTCAATAGAGAGAGGGCGTATGAGAGATAGAGAACAAGAGAGATGACTATTTATTATTTTTTTTTAGGGTTCAAATTTAATGGGTAGATTTTTAACCCAATTAGAAGAATTGGAATGGATTTGGAACATAAAAGTTTGTAAAAATTCAAGTTTGGCAAAAACCCAGTGGTTCCCGTTTGATGCTACATATGGTACTCAAACAAGTTTTCACGCATCATTGGTGAACATGACGCCCAAAATGCCTTGTTTGTGCTACTTTCGGTGCTTAACTGAGTTTTTGAAAACCATTTACGAAGAGTGGCATCTTAAACTCAGTATTTGTACAAATTTTGTAGCAAAAATACGTGGCGTGATTTGTTTAATTGAAACCTAATATTCCTCATCCACATTCCTATTCATCTGTTTAGAAAAACTACCCTTATTAGTTCTAATCATCCCCTATAAATATCTATGAAATTCTGTTCATTTCAATCAAACCCCTCTATCAATTTATTTCAGCCTTTCTCCTATTCTAATTAAATCACCACAAAAATTCTTTCAGTTATTGATCACTCCAATTCTTATCTCGTCTCAGTTCAATTGTTTAAGAATCACTTCAAAATTAAATATCATGGAAATCATGCAAGAACCATTTTCTTTTTGGTAACAAGAACCATTTTTTATTAAAAAGTAAAGCATATAAACTAAAATAAAAGAAAATCAAACATATTAAGCAAAAGACATAAATAACTATTACTAAGCATGCAACGGCAGTATGTGAATTCTCTTCCCTAATTAGCTTTCAAAGACAAATGCACCATTTTCTAAAAAAAAAATTAAAACTTTGAATGGTGGGTGCACTTCCAGGATCCTATCATTGATGAGTTATAAGGTCAAATTGCACATCTTTATAAAACAATTTAAATAAAGGTAATGCAATCATAGGAGGATTATTTATAAACAATATCAGCATTCCCTTAAAAACAACTCATTAAAGTTGTAATGTTATCAAGAGGCGGAATTTAATCTCAAACTTTAGCTCTGGCATCCATTCTCAACACTTGATGTAATGCAATTAATTAAAAGTCATCAAATTTATTAAGAAATACGTACCTCAAGTATGTTGGTATTACCTTTAAATAAAGTGTAGGTGGCTTTTCAATCGATGCTATCTACTTGAAATCCTTATTTATATATGCTGCATACAACTCGCCGCCATCCTCACACTTGTTCTCTTGCAAATCCTCCTCTTTATTTGATGAGAACTCAATATTCTTTCAACTTTCAGGATCATACACTGATTTAACTCGATGCCCTTGCACGACATAGAATAGCAAAAAGTTTTAACAATATTTAAAAAGTAGAAATAACATAAATATATTTAAATGAACTTAAAACAACATAATTTTCACAATAATTCCCTGGCAACAGCGCAAAAAACTTGATGAATGATTTTCACTACTCATATTTTACCACAAGCGGATGGTTGTCATCAAGTAATAAAAACCGGTGAAACACCGGGTCGATCCACGAGGAATTCAGAATATTATTTCATTCTGGAGAAAACTTAGTCATTTTAAGTTCATTAATAATATATATTATATTTTGAAAAGAGCTTGTTTAATTCAAATGGTGATTAAATTAAAATGGTAGCATTTAAAATAAATATAAAGCAAATTAAAAATTTAATATAATAAAAATAAAAATAAGATATATGCTTGTAATGATTTAGAACATGCCATATTTATATAAAAGCGAAATTGCATAATGATTTAGCATTTCCCAATGTCTAAAACGATCAATTTCAGCAGAATTAATTATTTTATAATGATAAAAAAAGATGACAATTTCCTAATTTTCATAATTTGTATAAACAGACTTCATGGAAACAAATTATCGCATCTAACATTCCGCAATCACCAGTCTAGGCATAAATTTGAGTCTTTCCCAAGTATACAATTTTTCCTATTGTCATCAAATGACACATTTCATTTCCCAAATCAGCGTGTACATGCCAAGATCCATTTTTAATGTGATTTATTCCCAAGACCGGTACTAAAATCTAATTTCCAATAGTTTTAAAAATAATGGTTTTAAAAAGAATACTAGTTTTTAAAATAATAGTTTAAAAATAATAATACTAGCTTTAAAAATATTCCGGGCTCTGATACCAACTTGTAATACCCCGGATTTGATCACCCAGGCCGGAATGCCACCGCCACACCTCCCAAGCAAGACACGACTTCATTCGAGCTCACTTGAGAGATGCAAGGATAATGGTATTTCAAAAATAATTTAAAAACAACCAAGTCCGGAAGTACTTATATAAAATAATATTCATCCACATACGATAGTAAATAAGTTTGTGCAGCGGAAATAAAGTTTATGCAGCGGAATTTAAGTAAAGGGCCAACATGGCCAAAACACGGGTTAACAAGCCCGTATGCAGTCATAATAAAGTAATGTCCAAAATAAATCCCCCCGGATGCATGCTCATGCTTCATACTCTGTAATAGAAAAACATGAAACAACATTTATCAGTATTAAGGAATACTGAGTAAGACAATCCCTCACATAACAATAAAGGGGTTTTAAAATTTAATAATTAAAAATTCATTTTAAGTATGCATATTTAGACAATAATATAATTCATAATTTCTCATAATCGATCAAATTTAAAAATGGTAATTTCAGACATAGGCATAAATTTAAAGATATAATTAAAAATGCATAATTAATGACATAAATAAATAAATGAAATTTAAGTCTTTTAAATTTTCCCCGTTAACTAAGAAGAGGACGCCACAACCAATTTCTCAAGTATCACGTTTCTCATATGTCAAGTTTCGGAAAATTGCCGAAGCAACCCGCTTATCAAATTTCGGAAACTGCCGAAGCACTCCGCTTATCACGCCATACAGTACCATTCCAGAGCCTCGAGTAACCCATTCGGATACACCCGAGAGTGTAGACTAATTTCAATGGCCGTTTTGGCACAATATCACAGTATTTCACATTTTGTCCACTCGGACACAAATTTCAAGATAGAGGGGCACCCTGCTGAGCACTCACCCCCTACTTAATGTGGAGATCTAGCTCAGCCTAGATTAACGAGATTTTTAAAAATAATTTTTTATTGTTTAGACATATCTCACGAATCATGTGTTTCTCAAAAGTCGAGTTTTTCAACATTTCAACCAAGCCATTGTCACGGTTTACGCCATCTCAGTTTAAAAATTCATTTCAAAGGCAATCGACTTGAATTTATACAGTAGCTCAAAAACACACTAACGAACAACTTTCATGTTTTAAGTTTTCCGAAACTAGGTGAGGAAACAAGAGAAATTTCACGATCTTTGCAAGACATAAAATCTGTCAACTTTTCTAACACAGCGCATTGATTTTCAAAAGGGTTTTTGACATAGCAAACGACCTCCAAAATTTATGAAATTTTACAAGCACTTAAAAGACACCAAAATAAACAAGTTTTATTAGAGGAACTTTATGCAAAATCATTACAGATTAAGTCAGATTAATTCAACAAATTCGGACTCGAAATCTGTCAACTTTTTCATCAAGACACAGTATGTTCAAATCAGATTTTGACAATTTAAACATAATTAAAATGCACGAAATTTTACAGAAACTATCTTTAGACAATTATCTACAATTTTTATGTTTACACCAAATATTAGTTTTGATGACAAGTGATAGAAAAATGTTCATCAAGTTCGACCATGTAAATTGTCATGATTTTTGAAAAGTTCATGCATCACAGAAAATGTTCGACACGGTTTGGGGTATCAAATCTTAATGAAATTGCATGAAATTTTGACACAACCTAGACTAAGATGTTAGGAACAAATCTCTAGTTCAGAGTTTTTCATTTTGGATTCTCGAAATAAGGTTTTTTGGCCAATCTCAGAAAACGCGTAAAGATTGAATCTTTTATGTCCGATTTTAGTGTTTGATTTAAAACTAATGTTTCGAACGGTTCTAAGCCACCAATGTTGATATGTAAGGTATTATCTTACTTGATATGAGTCCTAAACAGTCTCGGGGTTGTCCGGAGTCTATGGATCGTCACGAACGGATCTCCTCAACACGATTCTTCCTCCTTTGGCCACGAATCGGAATCGAAAGGAAAAATCTAGGGTTAGATCGAATTTTTGGGTTCGAAAAGATGAACGAAAGCTTAAAGAATACTTACTAACAACCTGGAATATTCAAATCCTTGTTCTCCACGCCTCCTTGGTCGAATTTTGTCGCCGGAAAATGATTGGAAAGCAAGAACTTGGTGTTTTCGGGTTTTGGAAGAAGTTTGGAGAGAATGGATAGGAGAGGGGCTGCTAGGGTTTGCTTTGGACAAGAATAATGAGTTCTAAGACTCAAAATCCGTCCATATACTCCTTTTCTTGACTGGGATTGAGTTTCCAAAGTCGGGGGTCGAAAATAAGGTAAGAAATCGTCGGAAAAAGAAACTTGATCGCACACTGCCGTCCCACGCGGTCTCGGCGCGGTATACCTCTAGACCGCGCGGCCACCGCGCGGCCTCCGGCTTAGCTGCGGCCGGGCCGGGCCGTGCGATCCGTCGGGCCTTTCCTCCTCTCGTTCGGGTTTCTATCCTCCTACATTCTCGGGCTCGGTTTTCCTGGTCATTCTCGGATTACGATTCCTATCCTAAATTTTATTTCGTCTCTAATTGATTTCGTATTCGAATTCTTGAATCTATTGAATTTAAATTCGTCGGCATCGAATCCGTCGAACTTCGATTCCCGTGCAATGATCCATTTATTTAAATCATTTTCGACTTCACGGTTTTTGAAATTAAAAGTTCTCCTGCTCTTCGAATTTAATTCCATTTCCTATTATTAAAAGTCTCGGGTATTACAAATACGATCGACTTGAGACCACCAAAATTGATACGAAAGGATTCGACTTACATTGCACGAATTCTAGGATGTTTTTTGGATGGTCGGGGCGCCTATGGTTTGCTACGGACGGATCAACTCACCACGTTTTCTTCCTCCTTTGGCCATGCAGCGAGAACGCAAGAATAATTCATAGTTAGATCGTATTATCGACTTGAAAAGGCGAAGAGAAATCCTAATCTATACCTTACCCACAACCTACAACTCTGAATCTTGCTCTTCACGTCCTCCTTGCTCGGGTTCTCCCGTCGGACAGTCCACAAATCAAGTGTTTCGGGGTTTTCGGGTTGAATGAAGGTGGGGGAGTGGTGTAGGATGGTAATGAGGATTTTTGGGGCTGTAATGGGGTATAAGATCAGTCCAAATCCAGCCCCAATCTTCCTCTTCTCTTCACATGGTAAGTTCCCATCGTCAAATCACAAAATCTGGCAAGAAATCGCCTTGATCGCGCATGCACCGCTTGTAATACCCGTAAATTTTAGAATATGAAAATAGGAATTAATCCAATAGGAAAGAAAGTTTCGTTCCGAGAACCCATAAAATCGGAAATGCACGGAAGTCAAAAGACGACGATTTAGAACCCGACAAACCCGAACACATGAAATCAAAGGGAATCGGAATAAATTTATGATGAGAAGCATAATCCGAAAATGAACCGGAAAATCGAGCGCGAAAACGTGGGAGAATAGAAGTCCGAAAGAGAGGAGGAAAAGACCCGACGGATCGGATCGCCCGGACCCGCCCGGACCGCAGTCCAGGCGGGAGCCGCGCGCTGGCCGCGCGGTCTTTGGACGTTCAGCGCGCCAACAGCGCGTGGCAGCACAGAACACGGCCAATTACGCGTTTTCGGCGATTTCTCGCCATAATTCGACCCCCCGACTATGGAAAGTGGATTTTGGACGGGGGAAGGTGTATTAGGTCGTGGGAGGCTTGTCTCTCACTCCATTGGCAGCCTCCAAACTCTCCCCATTCACTCTCAAACACTCCCAAGCCAAAACACTCTCGCGACGAACTTCCGACGGCTTCCGGTGACTTTCCGACAACCATCGACGGCCGTATGAACGTGTAGATCAAAGTTCACATCCCTTGGATCATTGGTAAGAAGTATCCAGATTCGTTTTCTCGTTTTTATCTCCAATCTTTAATCTAACTTTCGAATATTGGACTTGTAAACACGTTCGGGATCGAAGGAGGAAGAGAACGTGTGCAAGTATCCGTTCGTAGTATTTTTGGACAAGCCGAGCGACCCTAGGACGACTCAAGAACACCATCACTGTAAGTTGAGCCTTCCATATCAATACGGGTGGTTTAGGGGCGTCCGAATTAGTCGTAACATAACGACACGTAAAAACCGAAATTAAAAACCCCAACTCGCACAGTTTCTGAAATCTGTCTAAAACTCATATTTCGAGGATTCAATCTGAGAAACTCAAAACTAGACTTTTAATCCTAACACATAAATCTAGGTTGTGTAAAAATTTCAGACATTTTCGTTGACCGTTTGCTATTTCAAATCGCATCAAAAATAAACTGCTTTGACAAAACGTTTTTGAAATCTGCCTGTGAACATGTCCGAACTTAGTGAGCCTGTTTCTATATTTTCTAGTCCGATTTGGTCTTTGCAATCTAAATTAAAGTTGTAGATAATCATGTCTAGTATATGTGTTTAAAATTTTAGAATTTTTGGAGTCCATTTGATATGTCAAAAAGTCAATTTTCTAAACTGTGTCAAATCTGCCACTGGACAGTGAACTGTTTTTGCATTAAACTCGATGTTTGACATGTTTCCTCAACTTATTTCGAAATTGTTAAAACACAAAAGTTGTTCGTTATGGTGTTTTGGATAAACTGTGAAAATTTCAGATTTTTCGGACTTGAAACGAATTTTTAAATTAAAAAGGCGTAAACTGTGACGCCAAATGACTTTTAAATCGAGAGATTTTGAAATTTTGAAACGAACGATCAAAGATTTGAAATACGATGCATCTATACTTTTGAAAAACCCCGATACATTAAATCAAAACGATACATGAGATACTATGGTGGAGGGTGAGTGCTCTGCAGGGTGCCCCTCTAGCCTTTCTCTTCGGGCCTATAATGGACGAGAGAATTTAGATGAGATATTACGCCAATCGGCGGGAGATACATGGCCTACACTCTCGGGATTGTCCTATGGACTTCCCGAGGCTCCGGAGTGTTACTAGGTATGGCAGATACGGCTGCGGCCGCCGGATCACCGGCTATACAAGATACTTACGACACGGCTGCGGCCGCCGGATCACCGGCTATACAAAATATTAAGAAATGGTTACGTAACTGGGAAATAAAAGATTTAATATTTTAAGTATTTATTTATTTATACATGTCTTTAAATTATGCATTTAAATTATGTCTTTGAATTTCATATCTTATTAAATTGTTATTATGGTTAAATGCATGTGCAAGTACACAATTAAATTAGTAATTCTTTTAGAAATTGTAAATGCATGTTTAGGAGTGAAATTTTAATTATTTAATTAAACCCCTTTATTGCTATGTTAGGATCGACTTACTCAGTATTTTATATACTGATAAAATTGTTGTTTTCTTTTTTTTTCAGAGTACGGAGAAAATGCATGAGCATATGCATTGGGGGATGGAAAACTTTAAACATTATTTTTTATCGCTTTTTATGACACTTGCATATCGGGCCTGTATAACCCGAGTTTTGGCCATGTCGGCCCCTTTACATTTCCGCTGCAATATTTTACTTTCCGGTATTACTATGTGTGGATAAAATATTATTATTATTTTTAAATAGATTCCGGACTTTTTTTTAAACCTTTTTGCATTACCTATAGCCTTGCATCTCTTTAGCAAGCTCGAAGAATCCGTGTCTTGCTAGGGAGGTGTGGCGGTGGCATCCCGGCCTGGGTTATCAAATCCGGGGTGTTACACCGCTGCTGTCATGGTGGCGCGGTGGTGGCACGTTTTTCGCCAAAAACGTGCGAGGGCCGCGAGCCTGGCCTGGGCCGGGTCGTGCGATCCGTCGGGCCTTTTCTCCTCTCTTTTGGGCTTCTATCCTCCTACGTTCTCGGGCTCAATTATTCGTGTCGTTCTCGGGTTATAAATTCCTATTTTCAAATTCATTTTCATCTCGAAATAATTTCGTGTCCGAAATCTTGAATTCATCGACTATTGGCTCATGTGTGATAATAATTTATTTAATTAAAATATTTCCGACTTCACGGGTTCTTGGAATTAAATCTCTTTTCGATCTTGAATTTAATTCTATTTCTTTTTATTAAAATCGTGGGTATTACACATACATTACTATCACATAACCATAATGTTGTTTTGGCTACTAGAGGGGGCGACATAACACGCAAAGTGCACATACCCTCAAGAAATAACAAGCATCACACTCGATCATAAATAACAAATTTTCAAAAATTCACATTCTATTAAAAAGGATATTTAAACTACGAACTTACAATTTCGCCAAAAATCATTTTTTTACAAGTAAAAATCATTTCTGCCACAGTTTACGGCAAACCGATTTAAAAATCCATATGATGTCCGATGGTTACGAAATTCGGACAGTAAGTAGATAACACATAGGCGAACAACTTTGCAGTTTGACATTTTTCAAAATTCTGTCGGGAAAGGACTCAAAAGTTCACTTTACCACAGAACATAGAATCTACAATTTAGTGCATGATTTCCAAAATGAGCAGTAACTATTTTTACGCGTTTAAATATAGCAAACGATTTTTAAAATTTCTGGAAAATTCACAGAGTGTAACACCCCGGATTTGATAACCCAGGACGGGATGTTACCACCACACCTCCCTAGCAAGACACAACTTCTTCGAGCTTGCTAAAGAGATGCACGGCTATGGTATTGCAGTATTTAAAACAATTAAAAGCAGCCCATGTAATATAATTCGAAAATAATATCATCATAGTTGCAGCGGAATGTAATACTTAAATATATTTATTGCAGCGGAATTAAAATTGGGCCAACATGGTCAAAATACGGGTTAAACAAGCCCGTTTATGCAAATCATAAATAAATGCAGAATTTAAAAATAATGTTTTTCCCAATTGATCCCATGCATGCACATGATCATGCATATTCCTCATACTCTGAAAGAAAAAAGAAAACATGGTTTGGTCAGCAAAAATGTGCTGAGTAAGTTAACTAATAGCATATGACTAAGGGGTTTCAAAGCCATTAATTAATTTATCAAAACATGCTAATAGACAGTATACAATTTAATTTATTTAACTACTAACAATTAAAATGGCATAACTTAAAACATGGATTCTAAATGATCATACATATAGCTTACATGGTAAGATAAATACATGGCATGATTTAAAAGCATAATTTAAATAAAAGCAATGAGGAAAAGTCTTTTAATTATCCCCAATTACTCCAAGATCATGTATTTCAAGTATTTCTCTATTGCATCACATTCTCTACATATTTCAAGTAACTGTTGGCCTCAGCCAAATCCGCCATACCCAGTACTACTCCGGAGCCTCGGGAAACCCATACGGATACTCCCGAGAGTGTAGGCCCAAAATATCTTGCCGTTTTGGCATAATTTCTCATATTTCAACACCATCGTCCATTCAGGCACGACGTGTAAAGCTAGGAGGGCACCCTGCAAGTACTCACCCCCTACATCGGTTTTTAATCAAGTTGCAAGGGGATTTTTCGAAAACGTTTGTTTAATAATTTCAAAAGAGTTTCACTTGTCTGTATCGTAAAGGCCAATTTCTCAAATTCCTCAAGTTTCTCAAAATATGACTTTCAAATGTCGCTGTATGCACCAATCGCATTTAAAAATTCATTTCATGGGCAAAAATTCTAAAATTTGGATAGTAACTCGACAATACAGTAAAGAACAAGTTTTGTGTTTTAAGTTTTTCAATCTGGGTTAGGGAAACAAGTCAAAAGTGTGAATTTATACACAAACAACATTGTTTCCGAATTCAGATGCAGCAGTTTTCAAAAATCTGATTTTTAACTAACAAATGAGCACCAATCTTGATGAAATTTTATAGGGTGATTCATCACATATAGATCTACACATTTATGTTCAACTCAAGTCCTAATTCGGCCTAGATCTAGTGTCAAAATCGTCAACAAGTGCGAAAAGTAATTCTGCCACCATTTCAAAATTCAAATCGAAGGCAGGTTCGTCAAGGTCTATTTTCGGGTAACAAATATTAACGAAAAAATCTGAAATTTTTATACGGTATAGATCAGGGTATTAGGAACACATTTTTGGTTTTGAGTTTTTCCGTTTGACATTTTAAATAGTTCGAAAAATTCGTGCAAAGTTACTGCGCCGATGTGAACAGATTTTTAATTAGGTTTCTTATTAGATCCATTCGTTTGGTTGTTTTTAGTCACCCAAAACCATAGTAAGTGTTAACTTACTTGAAAATTGGTTCTCCGGCTCGTCTAATTCGAAGAAGTGGCCTCCTCGTTCACCGTTAGTCTCCTAGATCCGTCGAAATCCTCCTTCTTGATCCGGATCAGGGTTTAGAAAAGAGAAAGGGGCCAAGTTAGGCTCGTGTTCGAATTTGAATGGAAATAGATGGACAAAAGCCTTACCAACAACGATGGGGAGTCTCTGAAATTCATCCAATCTTGGTCCTTGCTGCCTACGTGCCTCCGACGACTTGGGAATTAGGGTTTTGAAAGCGTATAGAGATTTCGAAGATGTTGAAAAATGTCCGGGGTCTAAGGAGAAGGGTATTTATAGACTTAGGAGACCCGGAGGACGTCCAAGAGCTGCCTTGGAGTGTCTTGGGCCGAAAGACGTGCAACCGACGTCGAAAAATCCGAAATCGGGCGAGAGATTCGCGCACGAGGCGTTGCTGCCTTCTGGCGCGCCCGTGGCACGGGATATGCTGCGCAACGCGCGGAGGCCACGCGGCCTTGGCTTGGACTTTGGTCCGGGCCGGGTCGTGCGAACCGTCGGGCCTTTTCTCCTCTCTTTCGGACTTCTATCCTCCTATGTTCTCGGGCTCCGATTTCCGGGCTATTCTTGGGCTCCAATTTCCTATCTTAATTTTTATTCGGGTCTCAATTTAATTTCAGGTTCGAATTATTGAGTCCATTTGTATTGGGTTTTCTTGGGACAATTATTTAATTAAATTATCTTTAATGTTAATTCCTTCTTGGATTAAATTATATTTCCCCATTTCATCTATTAGTTATTTATTCTCTTTTCATCTTTTAATTATTTATTTATTTATTTATTGTAATTATGATATAAAATTCTCGGATATTACAGTCTACCCTCCTTAAGAATCAACTTCGTCCTCGAAGTTGCGTTTCGGTTTTCTCGAGCTAGGAGCTAGGTCCTTTTGTTTATTTTATTATTTTGTGACTGAACTTAGAATTAAAACTTCCAAGCTGCCTACGTACCCTGTGAAGGGATCAAGCCATTACGTAGTTCAAAACAATTTGAATTTTTTTATTTTTTATTTGAAATACATATTGTCGAGTCGAACTCAAAAATACTTATACATTATTACGGGGTATCACATCCTCTCCCCCTTAGGACTTCAGTTATGTCCCCGTAACTGCCTATGCATTATCCTCAAGAAGGTTCGGGTTTTGATCTTGTTCCTTGTCAGCCGCTCTTTGCTGAAGGTTTATCAAATCTATTCTCTTTTCGATCGCCTCCTCTGGCGTTCGACATCCCCTAGTGTTGTGACAAAACTTGTCGCACATATAGCAGGCTCCAGGCTTTGGGCATTGGCGCACCAAATGTATAGGTTCTGTGGTTGGTCAGGTTTAATGGTCACGTCCTCTCTCTTGTTAATGTTTCTATCCGAGTCCGGCAGTTAGGCAGCCGATGACCTTGTCTGTAATACCCGCGAAATTAGACACATAAATAAATAAATAAATAATTAAAATAAAAATAAAAAGAGAAATGGAATCTAATTCCAAATATTAGAAAGGAATTTAAATTCCAAGAACCCGTGAAGTCGAAAATAATTTAATTAAATAAATCGTTACACGGGAACCCAACACCGATGGACTTAATAATTCGAGTCCAAATGTAAATTCATATTCGAATAAAATTAAGATAGGAAATCGGAGTCCATAGCACGAAAATTGGAGTCCAAGAACATAGAGGGATAGAAGTCCGAAAGAGAGGAGGAAAGCTCGACGGAAAGCACGACCCGGCCCGGACCGAAGTCCAAGCCAAGGCCGCGCGGTGGCCGCGCGAGGCGAAGAGAAGAGCGCGCCAGCTTCCATGAACGAACCGTGCGAGATTCACTCGCCCGATTTCGGATTTTTCGACTTTGGTTGTTTACCTTTCGGCTCAAGACACTCAAGGGCAGATCTTGGACGTCCCCTAGGTCTCCTAAGTCTATAAATACTCGTCCCCTCCGACACCGAACACTTTTCAAACCCTTCAAAAAATCTCTATACGATCAAACCCTAATCCTGGAGTCGTCGGAGGTACGAGGGCAATAGAAGACCGAGACTTGGACGAAAATCTAGAGACCCTCGTCGTTGTGGTAAGATTTCGTCCATCCCTTTCCATTCAAGATTCTGCATTACATCTAACTTGATCCCTTTTTCTATTCTAAACCCGATCCGGATCAAAAACGGAGATATCGTCGGATCTAGGAGTCAAACGGTGAACGTTGAAGCCACACCAACGAATCGACAAGCCGGATAATCTATCTCTTGTAAGTTAACCTTACTGTGGTTTTGGGAGATTTAAAATGCACCTAAACATAAGGATCCAAACAAGAATCCTAAAATCTGTCAACATAAGAAACCCTACGGCGCAGCGATCTGGTGCGAATTTTTCGAACCCTTAAAACTATTCAAACGAAAAACTTAAAACATGAAAAACGTTCCTAAGACACTGATCTAGCTTTTGTAAAATTTTTATAATTTTTCATTGTGTTTTGATAGCTCAAAATGGCCTCAAACGAACCTCCTTAAATTTGAATCTTGAAAACGATGACAGATTCTTAGTCCGAACTTGTGGTTGATTTTGACATTAGATCTAGGCCGAACTAGAACTTGAGTTGAACATGAAACTTGTAGATCTATGACTTATGTATCCTCCTGTAAAGGTTCGTTGAAATTGGAGTTCGTTTGCTATGGTAGAATTCGGATTTTTGAAACTGTTGCTGTGAAACTCGGACAGAATAATTTTCTGATAGAAAATCATGTTTTTGACTTGTTTTCTTAACCCGGATCGAAAAACTTAAAAATGAAACTTGTTCGTCTCTGTGTTTTCGAGTTACTGATAGACTTTTAGAATTTTCGGACTTGAAATGAATTTTTAAATAATTATGGAGTAAACAGCGAATTATGAAGATCATATTTTGAGAAACTTGTTGAAATTGTAAAATTGGCTTTAAGGTTTAAATGAGTGGAAATTCCTTTGAAATAAAATACATGAAATAAGAGTTTTTGGAAAATCCCCTTGCAACTTGATTAAATAAAATTAGGGGGTGAGTACTCTACAGGGTGCCCTCCTAACAGCGTCGTGCCTGAATGGACGATGAGAACAATTATGAGAAATACTGCCAAAACGGCATGAGATATAGGGCCTACACTCTCGGGAGTATCCGTATAGGTTTCCCGAGGCTCCGGAGTGGTACTTGGTATGGCGGATACGGCTGCGGCCACCGGACTACCGGCTAAACTTGTTGAGATTGCGGTGCAATCGTGAAATACTTGAAATAACAAATCTTGGAGTAATGGGGATAACTAAAATATTTATTTATTGCTTCCATTTAAATTATTGGTGCTTTATTTAAATTAATTACAGCTTTTATTTAAATTATGTTAAATGTATGATTGGTTGGAATCCATGATTTAATTTATGCAATTTATTTAGTTAATTAAATTAAATTGTATATTATCTAGTAGCATGCTTTTATTTAAATTTAATTAATGGACCCCATAATCATGCTATGTGTTAACTTACTCAGCACGTTGTGCTGACCAAAACCATTTCTTTCTTTTTCTTACAGAGCATGTGGATTATGCATGATCATGTGCATGCATGGGAACTTTTGGGAAGAAACATTATTTTTGAATTTTTGCATTAGACTATGACTTGCATGAACGGGCCTTTTTAACCCGTGTTTTGGTCATGTTGGCCCTATTTAAATTTCCGCTGCAATACATATACTTAAATATTGTTTTCCGCTGCAACTATAATGATATTATTTTCGAACTATATTGTATGGGCTGTTTTTAAATGTTTTAAATGTTTTAAATTCTGAAATACTAGCCTTGCATCGCGTTAGCAAGCTCGGAGGAGCCGTGTCTTGCTAGGGAGGTGTGGCGGTGACATCCCGAACTGAGTTATCAATAACCGGGGTGTTACAAGTTGGTATCAGAGCCCGGAATATTTTTAAACTATTATTTTTAATTATTACTTTTCAAGCTATTATTTTTAGACTATTAATATATTTAAGGAGCCCATATATTTTTAAAAGAAGCCCAAATATTTTTCTTAGCCCAATTATATACTCACTATTTTGGGCCAAACTTTTAAGCCCAATATCTATACTTTCAAATAAGGCCCAAATCATCAATACACTGTTCACGCTCGGATTCAAAAATCGGTTTTACGCAGGTTCTGTATTCGTCCGATTTGACATATCAAATGAACTCCAAAATTCATGAAATTTTATATGTATAATCTCGACACAATTACCTACAACTTTTGTTTAGAAATGCAAGTTTAATTCAGTCTATAAATGGGTGAAAAATATGCATCAAGTCGAGTCATTAAAACTGTCAGGATTTTGAACGTTCGGTTTTTACACAGAAACTTTGCGTCACGATTTGGGGTAGTTTAGAGTCTTATGAACAAAATTCATGTTGAAAAGTTTTTGGTTTGAATTCCCGAAGATGGAGTTTTAGTCGAGCTACTGAAATTGGTCGAAAATAGGGTATTTGAAAACCGATTTTAGTTACGTGTCTAGATCTTTTAATTTAAACGACAATAAACCACAAAAATTGAAGAGTAAGGTCTTAACTTACTTAGTTAGAGAATAGGGTTGATGTAAGGGCTTTTCGGACGTCCTAAGGTTGCGACGAACGGCCAACTTCTCCGACCGCTTTTTGTTCGTCCCCCGACGTGAAATCGTAGCAAAGGAAAGATGGTTAGATTTCGAGTTTTTAAGACTTATGGACGACTTAAACACTATAATATGACTTACCAAGGTTCTAGATGGCAGAGGCTTCGTCCCGATTGTCCCGTCTTCGCCGGAATACTCGCCGGAAAGTTGCACTCCAAGGGTTTTCGGCTTGGAGAGGAAGGATGGGAGAGTCTAGGGTTTGTTTTCTGAAAAGAATGGGGAATGGGCGCCCCAAATCCGTCCTTAAGCCTTTCCCTAAGGCTGTGATCGGCTTGCCACCGATAGAGGTCGGATTTTTGGCAAGAAAATCGCCATGGAAGGAAAGTTTACACCTCCTGCACTTCTGGCGCGGTGGTGACGCGCACATATAGCTCTGTCCGCGCGGAGCACGCGCGAGCAGTCTTGGGACGCGTCTCCCTCACTCCGCGCGGTGGCCGCGCATGTGCGCACGGAGGGCACGCGGCCTCTGAACCGGCCGGTTCGGGCGGTTCGTGCGGTCCGTCGGTCTTTTCTTCTTTTCTCTATCGGGTTTCTATCCTCTACGTTCTTTTGTTCAACTCTTCGGGTCATTTCCGGTTGAAATTTCTATCTTGAATCTATTACTAACTCGGGTTACGCTCGTAACATCCCCGTGCAATAATTTATCTTAGTTAAATTAGTTCCGATCTTTCTTAACAAATTTCCCGGGTATTACACTCCTTAGGACTTCAGTTATGTCCCCATAACTGCCTATGAATTGATCTTCAAAGGTTCAGATAGTGTCGCCTCAACTAAGTCCAATGATCATTCCTTAATTTTCAAAAATCATTAGGGAATATTTCTCTCAATCCAAATTTTTATCCAACTTCATCTTAAATCCAAATGGGTGCTCAACCCTCATATTCAATACTAGGTTTCTTGATAAGTCAATATATAACGTACTAGTAAAGATCTACCTAATGGGAACGATAAAGGCAAGGACTTGACATGGGCACGCTACGCGTAGGTGATAAAAATCTAAGACTAAGGTAACATTAGTATTAGGCTAGCGCTTCTAAGTCAGAGTCATGTCGAATTAAAGGATAGGAAGTGTTGTT
This sequence comes from Hygrophila difformis, assembly GCA_030278955.1. Lineage (NCBI taxonomy): Eukaryota > Viridiplantae > Streptophyta > Magnoliopsida > Lamiales > Acanthaceae > Hygrophila > Hygrophila difformis. The sequence continues at coordinate 43,328,592 of JAOANR010000008.1, read as the reverse complement.
ATCACCGATAATTCATATAGAAAGAGTTAGAGTAAATATTAATCTATATATGCAATGCAAATGATGATCCCCCCCGAGGCTACTATATATTTATGTCTAACTTCCATGGGTTTAAAAATAAGTTTGTTCCATGGAGATAATACTTTAAAATTAAAAATAATAATAATAGTTAAAGGTCTTGGGCCTCTATATTGGGCCAAAATAATATACATGATTTTTGAACATCTAAATCTCATTATTTCCAAAAACTTAAAACATGAAAGTTATTCATTAAGATGTTTTCTAAAACCTGTAAAATTTCGGATCAATTGGTCTTAGTATGAATTTTTAATCGGCCTTGGACTAAACTGTGTCGAAATCGATTTTCCGGGCAGAAATCCTTCCTTGTAAAGAACTCGAATTTTGACTCGTTTTGAAACCTTATTTGGAGAAACTTAAAACATGAAAGTTGTTCGTAAAGGTGTTCGTGAACTACTGTTTTAATTTCAGAATTTTTGGTTAGAAGGTGAAATTTTAAATTAAAAAGGCGTAAACTGTGACATTTGGAATTTTTCGAACTTGAGAAAACTCGAACTATGAAATGCGATATCGAATATCTTGTAAGCGTTGAAACATGAACTTTCGAAAAATCCCGTTTACTAGGCTAAGCCGATCCTCATGCTATCATTATTTTGAGACTGCCTCGTTAGTGGTCTCCCTACTATCTGAGATTGCCTCGTTAGTGATCTCGCGCGCTGTATTTATTTGGATCGCCTCGTTAGTGGTCTTATGTTTTGAGATTGCCTCTTCTTAGTCATGGGGATAATACTAAAAGACTTGTGCGTGTGTATTTAATTAAATTGTATTTATTTATCATGCTTCTAAATTATGCTTTAAAATTATACTTTTAAGTTATGCTTTAAAATTTCATATTCTAGTCTTATATAATAATCATGTCTTTCCGCTGCAAGTAACCTATAAAATTTAAATAAATTCTAATATGCATAAAAAGTCTAACTTTTAATTAAATACATGTAACCCCTTAAATTGTTTAGTTAGGAATTAACTTACTCGGTATATTTTTATACTGATAAACCCGTTGTTATTTTTCCTTTACAGAGTATGTCGAGTGATGCATGCTCATGCATTTGGGGGAAACTATTTCATGCACACTTTTATTTCTTGCACTTCAGTACTGTTTTAAATCGGGCCTGTTAAACCCGAGTTTTGGCCATGTTGGCCGTGATTACTTCTCCACTGCATTTACTCTATCTCGTGCTTGGATGATTACTATTCCGTATTTTGAAACTAAGTATTATTATTTTCCGGACTCAATATTGAAATGTTTTAAAATCTTTTAAGTACCCATAAGCCTTGCATCTCCTTAGTAAGTTCGGAAAAGCCGTGTCCTGCTAGGGAGATGTGGCGGTGACATCCCGGCCTGGGTTATCAAATCCGGGGTGTTACAAGTTGGTATCAGAGCCCGGAATATATTTTAAAGCTATTATTATTATTATTATTATTATTATTATTATTATTATTATTATTATTATTATTATTATTATTATTATTATTGTTAATATTAATATTATTATTATTATTTTGGTACCATTATTTTTAAATCCTAGCATTATTTTTAAATATATCACTTTTAAAAACCACTAGTTTTACTTTAGCCCAAAAATTTATTTCTACATAGCCCAATATTTTAGCCAAAGAAATATTAAAATGTTTGGCCCGCTATAGAGGCCCAATTTTTATTTTCACCCATGTAGTAGAATTTATTTTTAACACATAGATAAATTTTAATTGGGGGAGGGAACTTGCACTTGCATGTTGCATATAGATTTAAATTCATGCATATCTAATCTTGCCTAAAATATATTCTAACTCTAACCTACCTTGTTAACATTAGATGGCCGCACCAAACGTGAACATGATCAACCTACTAATGAGATTGATTGAAGCATACCTCGAATCCCCTCAAAACGTGAACAACTTCAGACTAAGGGTAGAACAAATGGAGGCTAACCTGGGTCACCTAACTAATCTGGGGGAAGCAGGGCATCAAGATCTGACCCAACTCCAAATTCAAATCAACGAACTCCAGACCCGCGAGACTGAGCTTCGGACCCAGATTAACGGCATAGAGACTCAAGCAGGGATCTTGGGAAATGAACTGCTTAACCTGAGGGATATCTTGCTCCCACATGCCCCTCTTAGCCCAGGAGCTCCTCCTGTAGCTAGCCCCGTTGCTGATCCTGTCGCTGTCCCTGCAGCCACCCCTACTCCAGTTGCTGTCGTCGATCCTGCTCTTGCTGCTGGGCCCAATTGGCCAGCAAGCCCAATGTTCCATGGACCCCTTGGCACGGGCACCATTGAGGATTCGAGTGACGAGGATGACCCCATGGAGGATCCGGCCACCTACCCTCCCCAGGCTTAAGGACTGTTGCTATATTATTCCTAATGTTTGCTTTTCTATTTCCCCTAACTATTATTAGCATTGCAATAGCTTGTACCGAATAAAATTTCCCTATTAAGCAATAAATTCACAAGCATCTATTTTATACACAATCTTTATATTTTATCTCGTTGAAACTCAACCAAACAAGGGAACAAGACAACAATAAACGAACAACATACCTAAATACGCATAACAATTCAGCAAGGGTGCCTCACACCTTAGAGTCTCAACGTTTCCACCCTTGTACCCTTAACGTAAATGATTAAATAAATAAATACGAATCCTAACCGACTCTTAGTAGACATCGCTTGATTTAGTAAATCATTTCTTTCCCACACTCTATCAAACCCCAGAACTCTAAACCTTCTTTGGGCTCGTATGTTTATAACAGAATGGCACCTAGAGGGCGACAAGGACCTTACCAACCACTCCCAACACCCACGACACACCATGGCAGCAAGATGAACAGGCACCTACCGTCGAAGCACCACACCAGCGGGCCCGATGCCCAACCCAGCGGAATGGCGAATGAGGAATATGGAGGAACTACTGGTCGCACTGGGCAATGCTTACGTTAACCAGGGCGGAGCTGCCGCGGCACCACCGCCAGAAGCAAGGATCAATTACCTGGCTTCGGTGAACCCCTACCGACCTCCCTACTATGTCGGTGAGGAAGACCCAGCTAAGCTCGAGGAATGGTTAAGGACCTTTGACAAATTACTGAATGCGGTAAGATGCCCGGAAGGAGAGAAGGTTCACGTGGCTTCATACTATCTGGGCGGTGAGGCCGATGACTGGTGGCAAGCTACCCAGGGGAAACTTAGCGAAGACGACGAACCTTACTCATGGAACGAGTTTATGGAATTACTCAGGGAGCGCTTCTACCCAATGAGTACAAAGCAACACTGTACGAAGAGTTCTCATCCCTGAAGCAAGGGGAGAAATCTGTCCAAGAATATTATGCTCGGTTTAAGGAGTTGGTGAGATTCGCGCCTCGGATGGTACCCACGGACGGGGAGAAGGCGCAGAAATTCGAAATGGGATTGAACTTGTCAATTCGAGAGGTGATCACCGGAGTTAACTACTCGGACCTACAAGCTGTCTACGATCGTGCGGCAGCAGTCGCACGAGTGAAACAGCTAAAAAGGAAGGCTGCTGGGGAATCTAGCCGAGGGGCACAAGGACCAGACAAAAGAAACCGGCACAATAAGACGGGCAACACTACTGGTGGGGACAACTTTCGACGAGGTCCGAACGGGAATGTTCAAAACAACAATGGTCGGAATTTCAACCAAGGAGGACGAGTGCCACCGTGTCCGAGGTGTGGCAGGCCGCACCTGGTGAGGAGATGTCCTCAGGTAGGCGAATGTTTCCGGTGTGGCCGTATTGGCCATCGGAGGGAGGAATGTCGAACCTGACTCGAGAACATCACGAAGAGAGAAGATTTGGTCACTGGACCCAATGAGCCGTTCAACCAAGGAGGCAGGAACGGAAACAATCAGGGATATCGGCCTCCTCCGAATCCGAACCAGCGCCCTCCAAACCAGCAACAACATCCCAATCCGAATCAGAACCAGCCGGCCAATCAAGGGAGGCCGATGGGAAGGTTGAACGTGATCAACCAGGCTGACATACCCGCGCAGGGTGATGTGATGGCAGGTACCTTTCATGTCCTAAGTACTCCGCTTAGAGTTTTATTTGATTCCGGAGCCAGTTGTTCCATTATATCTTCAAGAGTTGTATATGAACTAGATCTACCTAAGTGCGAAACGATTAGCTTAGGAATCCAACTGCCTTCTGGAGAGGTAATAGCATGCTCTAAGCGTTACAACGGAATACCTGTAGTAATAAAAAACGTAGAGTTTTTCGCGAACTTGGTAGAGTTTGACGTGAGAGACTTTGACGTCATACTAGGGATGGATTGGCTAACCCTATATAAGGCCGTGATCGAATGCCAAAAGCAAAAGATCACGCTGTCAAAGAGTAGGGGGAGGAGAGTCATCTTCTACTCCCAACCCCCTAAGAAGTCTAACAAAATAGTCAACGCCCTCAAGTTATGTAGCTTAATGCGGAAGAGTTACGCGCTATATGCATGCTACATTCATAATCTGGAAGCTGAAGGAGTCAGGGTAGACGACATCCCGGTGGTGAGGGAATACCCGGATGTGTTCCTTGAAGACGTTCCCGGTATGCCACCTAAGAGAGATCTTGAATTCACCATAGACCTCATTCCGGGAATGGAACCTGTCTCGAAAGCTCCTTACCGCATGGCGCCACTGGAAATGAAGGAACTAAAGGAGAACTCAAGGAGTTGTTAGAGAAGGGGTACATTAGGCCGAGCATGTCCCCATGGGGAGCACCGGTCTTATTTGTTAAGAAGAAAGACGGGGGTCTACGACTGTGCATTGATTATAGAGGACTAAATCAAGTCACCGTCAAGAACAAGTACCCATTGCCCAGAATCGAAGATCTGTTCGACCAACTGAATTGAGCTACGGTACTCTCAAAGATCGATCTGCGTTTTGGATATCAAATTGTATTTATTTATCATGCTTCTAAATTATGCTTTAAAATTATACTTTTAAGTTATGCTTTAAAATTTTCATATTCTAGTCTTATATAATAAATCATGTCTTTCCGCTGCAAGTAGCCTTATAAATTTTAAATAAATTCTAATATGCATAAAAAAGTCTAACTTTTAATTAAATACATGTAACCCCTTAAATGGTTTAGTTAGGAATTAACTTACTCGGTATATTTTTATACTGATAAACCCGTTGTTATTTTTCCTTTACAGAGTATGTCGAGTGATGCATGCTCATGCATTTGGGGGAAACTATTTCATGAACACTTTTATTTCTTGCACTTCAGTACTGTTTTAAATCGGGCCTGTTAAACCCGAGTTTTGGCCATGTTGGCCGTGATTACTTCTCCGCTGCATTTACTCTATCTCGTGCATGGATGATTACTATTCCGTATTTTGAAACTAAGTATTATTATTTTCCGGACTCAATATTGAAATGTTTTAAAATCTTTTTAAGTACCCATAAGCCTTGCATCTCCTTAGTAAGTTCGGAAAAGCCGTGTCCTGCTAGGGAGATGTTGCGGTGACATCCCGGCCTGGGTTATCAAATCCGGGGTTTTACAATGAGGGTAGACTGTGATACCCGTAAAATCAGAAGCGCAACTTCGAGGACGAAGATGATTTTTAAGGAGGGTAGACTGTAATACCCGCGAAATTAGACACATAAATGAATAAATAAATAATTAAAATAAAAATAAAAAGAGAAATGGAATCTAATTCCAAAGATTAGAAAGGAATTTAAATTCGAAGAACCCGTGAAGTCGAAAATAATTTAATTAAATAAATCGTTACACGGGAACCCAACATCGATGGACTCAATAATTCGAGTCCAAATGTAAATTCAGATTCGAATAAAATTAAGATAGGAAATCGGAGTCCAAAAATAGTCCGGAAATCGGAGTCCAAGAACATAGAGGGATAGAAGTCCGAAAGAGAGGAGGAAAGGCTCGACGGATCGCACGACCCGGCCTGGACTTTGGTCCAGGCCAAGGCCGCGCGGTGGCCGCGCGGGGCGAAGGGAAGAGCGCGCCAACCCCTCACCAACTTCCTTGAACGAACTGTGCGAGATTCACTCGCCCGATTTAGGATTTTTCGACTTCGGTTGCTTACCTTTCGGCTCAAGACACTCAAGGGCAGATCTTGGACGTCCCTTAGGTCTCCTAAGTCTATAAATACTCATCCCCTTCGACCCCGAACACTTTTCAAACCCTTCGGAAAATCTCTATACGATCAAACCCTAATCCCGGAGTCGTCGGAGGCACGAGGGCAATAGAAGACCGAGACTTGGATGAAAATCCAGAGACCCTCGTCGTTGTGGTAGGATTTCGTCCATCCCTTTCCATTCAAGATCCGGGATTACATCTAACTTGATCCCTTTTTCTGTTCTAAACCCGATCCGGATCAAGAACGGAGATATCGTTGGATCTAGGAGTCAAACGGTGAACGTGGAAGCCACGCCTATGAATCGACGAGCCGGATAATCCAATCTCTTATAAGTTAACCTTACTGTGGTTTTAGGAGATTTAAAATGCACCTAAACATAAGGATCCTAACAAGAATCCTAAAATCTGTCAACATAAGAAACCCTACGGCGCAGCAATCTTGTGCGAATTTTTCGAACCCTTAAACTGTTCAAACGGAAAAACATAAAACACGAAAAATGTTCCTAAGACACTGATCTAGCTTGTGTAAAGTTTTCATAATTTTTCATCGTGTTTTGATACCTAAAAATGGCCTCAAACGAACCTGCCTAAATTTGGATCTTGAAAACGGTGACAGATTCTTAGTCCGAACTTGTGGTTGATTTTGACATTAGATATAGACCGAACTAGAACTTGAGTTGAACATGAAACTTGTAGATCAATGACTTGTGTATCTTCTTGTAAATTTTTGTTGAAATTGGAGTTTGTTTGCTATGGTAGAATTTGGATTTTTGAAACTGTTGCTGTGAAACTCGGACAAAATAATGTTCTGATAGAAAATCATGTTTTTGACTTGTTTCCTTAACCTGGATCGAAAAACTTTAAACACGAAACTTGTTTGTTTCTGTGTTTTCGAGTTACTGTTAGATTTTCAGAACTTTTGGACTTAAAATGAATTTTTAAATAATTATGGAGTAAACAACTATTTATGAAGATCATATTTTGAGAAACTTGTTGAAATTGTAAATTTGGCCTTTAAGGTTTAAACGAGTGGAAATCCCTTTGAAATAAAATATATGAAATAAGAGTTTTTGGAAAATCCCCCTGCAACTTGATTAAATAAAATTAGGGGGTGAGTGCTCTAAAGGGTGCCCTCCTAACAGCGTCGTGCCTGAATGGACGATGAGAACAATTATGAGAAATACTGCCAAAACGGCATGAGATATAGGGCCTACACTCTCGAGAGTATCCGTATGGGTTTCCCGAGGCTCCAGAGTGGTACTGGGTATGGCGGATATAGCTGTGGCCGCCGGACTACCGGCTAAACTTGTTGAGATTGCGGTGCAATCGTGAAATACTTGAAATAACTAATCTTGGAGTAACGGGGATAACTAAAATATTTATTTATTGCTCCATTTAAATTATTGGTGCTTTATTTAAATTAATTACTGCTTTTATTTAAATTATGTTAAATGTATGATTCGTTGGAATCCATGATTTAATTTATGCAATTTATTTAGTTAATTAAATTAAATTGTATATTATCTAGTAGCATGCTTTTATTTAAATTTAATTAATGGCTTTGAAACCCCATAATCATGCTATGTGTTAACTTACTCAGCACGTTATGCTGACCAAAACCATTTCTTTCTTTTTCTTACCAAGCATGTGGATTATGCATCATCATGTGCATGCATGGGAACTTTTGGGAAGAAATATTATTTTTGAATTTTTGCATTAGACTATGACTTGCATGAACAGGCCTGTTTAACTCGTTTTTTGGCTATGTTGGCCCTATTTAAATTTCCGCTGCAATACATATACTTAAATATTGTTTTCCACTGCAACTATAATGATATTATTTTTCGAACTATATTGTATGGGTTGTTTGAATGTGTTTTAAATATTTTAAATATTGCAATACCTAGCCTTGCATCTCGTTAGCAAGCTCGGAGGAGCCGTGTCTTGCTAGGGAGGTGTGGCGGTGACCTCCCGACCTGGGTTATCAAAAACCGGGGTGTTACATTGTCGACCACATCGAAAACACGCTCCGGGCTGAGGGCACCCCCTCGCCAGATGTGTGAAACTTTTGACGAGCTTCGGCAACACGAGTAATTTTCTGAAAATTCTTTTACTGGTTTATTGCTTAAGGAGGAAACTGTGATTTCAACTGGTGCCTCAAGAGTCCCCGGTAACGGCCATGAAACTTTTGCACTCAAGCCAAGTTTCATTCTGCTGTTGGGGTGAAGAACCGTCTAAATGCAATTTCCAAGTTCGGATTTATTAAATGAAAAGAGTTATGATTTATGGAATGGGTTTAAGGATATATTAAGATTTCCCTTTTTTATTACTCCTGTGGGGTTCAAACGGCGCTGTGGTTCTTCCAGCCATGAAACTTTTGACAAGTATCACAGTGCAACCGGGATGGACCTTCAGTCTGTCACCCTGAGAGTTCTAGGTATCTGCACCATGATGCTTCTCTTAATTTCATGTCAAGAAGATACCTGCCATGAAATTCTTGAACATCTTCCCACTGTATGAGTATTTTCCAAAAATGTTATTTTTATTTACTCGTGTCACGAAACTGTGCTCCCGAAAGCGCACGGGTCAAAAATTGCAGTAATTTATAGTAAGTACCGGATCGTTCACTGGAGGATGTGCGATGGAAGCAGGACCCACGTCGTTTACTAAGATTTTCCATTCGGTTACTCGTTTCAAGTTTTGCAAGGGTTTCTAACAACTACTTGACATAATTTAAACCAGATCATGAAAGCAGTAAAAATTATTCTACAAAGCATGGTGAACTAAATCGGAGAAAGCACTTAAATCTATACTACGAAGGCAATATAAAAGTATGCTACACTATCTAGAAAGCAGATTTAAATATGACAGAAGGGACAGGGAGGAAATAATAAAGATTTGGACAAGATTCAGATGAAACACAATTAAACTTCCATTTTTATACACAGATCTTAGCTTGGGATAATCCTCTAGTTAGCTAACTCTCATGCTTTCTACATCATGTTCCCTTTAACAGACAGGTACTTATGGTGAGAATTTACATGCTCTTAAGACAACAATTTCTAAGATACCATAGACTCACAACTGCCCTCACATGGCCATGCTAAGGCGTATTATTCATCTGTGGTGGATAAGCAACACCTAACATATCATTAGTTGACATGCCAAGTACTCCTATCATTCCCCCATGTCACACCCAAAGTTTCAAATCAAGCCCCAAACCATTCCATAACTCTCAAACCTTTTAACAGATGGACAGCCCCTAATTCTTCCGAGTGACCTCTATGAAAGCATTTAAAGGAAAGCAGTAAGAAAGCTGTGAAGAAAGCATTTAACTCTATCACTCGGAATTGTGAAGAACGTCTCTTTCCGTTAGTATAAAAGAGCCCCTAGTCTTGGTGACCAGATGCAGATCAAGAACCCCCAAGATATCAATAAGCCACAGGGCTTACAACATCTGGGTAGTTATGAGATACAAACTAAATGAAACAGATCCATAAATGAACCTATTCCGAATGTACTCATTCAAGACTCAATTCTAGACTTTGGCAGAAGAAGATAGTAGTCGAAGGAATACTCGACCTTACCTTAGAAATTCACCAAGGCCTATATGTTGTTCCTCTAGTATTATTTATCACATCTCATCTACACCCAAGTGGATATTGATTTAATGCGATATCTAATACAAGATTTCCAACACACAGCAATTTTGAGAAACCAATTGATGTTTGAAAATCATTCCCTAGACAGGTACTAAACTCTCAATTAAAACACAGATCCTTTCAGTCTAGGTGAGACCTAATCGCTGACTCTGCTTCTAAGCTCTCAAAATCAACCCCCAGTGGAAGATGAATTAGTCATAACTGTTGAATTTATCCCTTACTCAGATCCGGATTTTATAAAGGAATTTTTGTTGGAAGTTGATTATGCAACATCAGATTTAAATCAAGACTTCTGTGTCCAAGGGGAAGGATCCCCAAAATAACAATAAGACCAAAACATCTACATAATAGTATCATGCATACAAGTATATGAAAAGGAAAATAAAATACCCCAAAATATATGGTGGGGTTAGACAGAATGTGATACACAAAGGTGAATTAGCCTGAGATGAGAAGAAATCGGCTAAAAGGAATGCCAGAGATAATTGGGGTTTTCCGAACTGCAAACATCTGCTGTCTGGTTCCCAATTATCCCAGATGAATGATTGTAGACAGAAAGAAGCCCAAACAACGGTGACCGCCGTCATTTAGTTTTCTTTTGTCTGTGAGTGGAAGAAAAACCCACATATTTCTTGCTGTAATATGTCTTAACTGATGTTGGTCGGCATCAGTTAATACTATTGCAACTTGAATTCAGGTTGAGAAATTAAGATAAGGAGAATTAAAACTGTATCTGATTAGGAATTGGCTGAGTGACTAATCGAAACTCTTAGTGAAGAGAACGCTCGCCGAAGCTTCCACCAACCACTAACCAGATCATGCAAAATAACAGATAATGATTGACACACAGAAGACGGGTTAGTCGATATCCCTGTGAAGGGACCTTTCACCAACATTAATCTGTGGGGTTTCTCATTATCCGTTCATACACACAATGAAAGAGAAAACATAAAAGTAAGAAAATATTTTTGGTATTGTGTGGGTGTTAAACACACAATAATTGGACACTAATGGGTTGAGATGTGTAATGGATAGAATTCAGGTGAATTGGGCCTAGGCCCAATACACCCATGCAACTTACACAACTCATGAAAGAAAATATTTTTGGAGTTTCCAAAATAGAGGGAATGGTTCAATTCGAATTATTGTGGTAATTTGAATTGAGAATGCATGAAGGATGAAGTATTACTTACTCAATTGGTCATTGCTAGAAATTGGAGCATCACCCAATTCAAATTATTGGCCAATTCGAATTAATTCGAATTGGACAATTCGAATTGGCGAAGTTCCTTTCTTTGCTCAAATTGACTAAGGTATTTACCTCAAAGGGAGGGTGAGTTCGAATTATACAGCAATTCGAATTAATTCGAATTGCAACAATTCGAATTGGTAGAGGATGGATAATAAACTAAGGCATGAATGGGTGGCAATGGATACAATGTGGTTTTTAACCCAATTCGAATTGTAGCAGTTCGAATTAACTCGAATGACATAATTCGAATTGGTTGAAAACCACATGAAGAGAATAGTTTGGATATGCAATTCGAATTTCCTTCAGCAATTCGAATTAATTCGAATTGCCTCAATTCGAATCACATATTTTCAAACACAATTTTTGTTCTCACAAGTATGGGTTAGGTGAACACTGTACTGTAATGATGGTTTTAGATTTGCTAAATCCTTCATCTCACATCAGTGTCATTTCACAGCCACCCTAGTGAGATTTTCAAGAAATAAACAACTGCATGTCTAGTGGGTATTGGCCAGATTCAAACCCTATTTCTACAAACAAGAAATCAGAGATCAAAGAGCCTAAAACATCTAGTTGTCTAAGAACTACATGAGTAAACTAAGAACACACAGGTTATCTAAGGAAGCACGAAATGAGATTAATGCAGGAAGAATAAAATTAAAACACAAAATAACACAGACATTAAAAACATCTAAAACCTAAGAACACTTATTTGAAGCTCTAAGGCACTAAATCAAGCCAAAAACCCAACAAACATGCATTTATTAAGTTTGAATGTCAACTAGGACATAATAAATGTAACCTAGTTGAAACAAACAAACACTAAGCATTAATTTCTAGGGAAAGCATTAATGAGTGCCAAAACAGATGGATAAAACCATTTCTGGAAATTTTCCTTGTATTGACACTGGAAAGCAAAATAAGAACCCAACACCATCATTAGCTTGAAGGTAGGGTTTATTCTAAATAGAAAGCATGTAAACATATGGAAAATGGCTACTCTAAGGGTTACACAAACTGCTTCTATACTAAACTAAGATTACAGCTTGTAAAGATTAAAATACTTGCAAGAAAAATAAACTAAACTAATCTAAACTACCTACCTAACCCTTAAGGGGTGTGGAACCTCCTGCTGTTCTTTTTGTCCCAAGCTGCCTTTTGGTTAAAGATCCTTTGATTCTGTTGTGGAAGGTCTGCTTTTATAGACAATCTTCAAAACCCTAGGCCCACCAGTGTTGTGCACAGCTTTCTTTGGATGAATTGTTGAGTGAAGTTCGAATTATCTCAATCAATTCGAATTAATTCGAATTGTGAGATCTCTTCCTTGAGCTGGAATTTTGGCCTTCAGTAGTCAATTCGAATTGTTGGTGTTAATTCGAACTAGACAATTCGAATTACATCTTTTCTCGAATTGGATGAGGGTTTCTGCTTGGCTCATTGCACTTTGTTGGCAATTCGAATTGTTTGTGCCAATTCGAATTAATTCGAACTTGGACAATTCGAATTGCATCTTCTTCTTGCCTTTGGGTTTCTTCTCTCTTCATTCCCTAATTCGAATTAATTCGAACTTGAATAATTCGAACTAGCCTTCTGCATCCCTTCCAACACTTAACCATTTCTTGCTCTCTTTAGCAATTCGAATTGTTGTGCAATTCGAATTAATTCAAATTGCTCACAATTCGAATTGTGCTTCAATCACTTAACCAAATTTTCAGTTGTGGGATTTTCAATCTTTTTCCCATCTTTTTGGATTTTTGTGGGCTCCTTTATTCTTTTGCCCATCTTTTCATTCCTTTTTCTTTTTCTTTTTCCTTTTTTCATGTTTTTGGATTTTTCTAACACAAATACAATTAAAATTGCATATTTTGTGTCTTTTGATTACCGGCTCAGTGTTTTTACAAACTCGCATTAATCTGTCAAATTCAACTGCTTTCTTATTGAAATAAGATGGAATCACGATCAAAATGTCCGTCTCAGACACGGAAATGGATTGGAAATAATGGACAATTTTGGCCATTATCAACATCCTCACATTTAATACTGATCGTCCCCGAGCAGTCAGAGTCAGTGCTCCTAGGAGCTTGGACTCTGCATATTCAATCCATTTTCGTGGCCTCAGAAATTTCATTCTTTTTATATTGGGATAAGACAATCAAAATTACAAGTATTAAACTCTCTTGGTTGCAGTGTTTAATGGAATGATACTTCTCACTTGAGTGAACACACAAGTCAATCATTATTGTTAATTCTTCTTGAATATGTGTCTAGAAAATCACATTGGCTTAATTCTTGAATTTAAGCATGACATGAATCATTAATCAATTCAAAGCAGAGCCTCACATATAGTAGAATTGGAAAGTTCACTCATTCTCAAGATTGGCTTTTATCATTAACACTCAAGATCGAATTCAATTAAATTCTCCCATAAGCTTGCAACTGGACCAACTCGCCACCTACTCATTTCTTCAAATCGAGATCCCGAGGTCTTATTCAAGGTTATAACGGGGCATACGGTTGTAACATTTGGTAGGAAAAGGAATTATTGGGCTAGAGAGTGATATGACACCATTCCACCATAGCTTGGCATGTTGCAGAATTTATGATCATCATCATTGCTATCTTTCTTTTGTTTTTCTTTCTTTTTCTATTGCATGACATTAGACTTTGTCTAATTTGCTTTGTCATTTGCAATTTATTCTTGTTGAATAGATCTCAACTTCTTCTCTTCTCTCTTTTTTTTTTTTTTGAATCGGTTTATAGCACACCGATGGATACATATTTGATGATCAAAAATTACTATGCCTTGATGGGATGGCTCATATACACTTGGGTTTGATTTTCTTGGTCTTTTTGTAAGGCTAGGAATAATATAGAGGGCTTCAAAGAAAAATTAGGCTTAAAGGCTCAGATTGGTTGATCCTAAAGGGAAAATGTTTTTGGGTTTGGAATTCAAACGAAAGCCAAAATTTTGGGTTTTTCTAAGTGCCTCGATCATATGCTCGATTTCGGGAATATGGCATGGTCTTGAATCGGTCCCAATTGCAAGTTCTAGTGCCCTTTAATCGAATTGATTCACACAATCAAAGAAGTATTGAGTAAAAATGACTCGGCTCAGATCTCACACGGGACGGTTTGATCATGTCATACATTTATTCTCAAATTTAACCTTTGAAAAATTCTTACAACTTATTCAATCAAATTCTCAACATGAAAGTTTGTTAGTCTTTCAAGTGATCATATCATTGGATTTTTATAGCTCAAAACTTCAAGAATTTATGTCATGCATATTTTTAATTGTTTTATCCCAATGTAATAGTCTGAAAATTTCGTCATCAGCCTAAATTCAACATGTGAATTTAGGTGACAGATTTATGTTTGTTTTATGTCGGTTTGTTTAGTTGAAAGCAGTAAAAAGAGATACTGTGATCATGCAAGCATGTCACAGCTTGTTTTTGGCGTGACAGTCACTTATTCATCTTGGACTGTCACACATCTTTTTCAAATAATGGAGAACTCAGGGCGAAATTCTCTTGTGGAAAGCAATAAAGGTACGACTGCCCAAAATACGTCGTACACCCATCATAACAGATATTTCTAAGGTTCGTTATACAGACACGACCTTAATCACAACCAGATATAAATACAGACAAAGTTGTACACTTGGATAGGTTAGCGTCAGAGATCAGTCAGAACGTTACCAAAATACGGTTCCAGTGGATCCAGTCAAAAGTGAATCTTTACAGATTCCGTCCATCTTCAGCATCTTTCCCCGCTACCCTTGGAAGAAAATTCTGCTCCAATGGACGAAGTTTGTTAGGCTGCAGGGCAAACAGTAATCTCCCTCGTCATCCTGATTCTCTAGCACTTTTTGGCAGTAGACTCTGGGTCCTTGGTCAATGAACAGATCAGGAGTCTCCAGGCTTTCCATCAACCATGCAAAGACGCGGTTGCCCACATATGCCATGATTGATTCGCCTGTCACCATCTTGTCGATCATCGCTATTCCTTGCTGGACCTGTTCATTGTCCAGCTTGCTGAGCAGCATAAATCCTCTGACAAAGATTGAGGCCTTGTGGTTGTCCTCAATCCCTTCCTTTAGCAGCTCACAAGCCAGGGTCTCGTTTCCTGCTCCGAATGCCTGGAGGGCTGGGATGAGTTTCAGGTTGTAGTTGCCAGCCTCTTCGCACTTGGCCATGAGTGCCTCCTTTTGCGGTTCCAACCTCTGCTCCCACATCTTGACAATGGTGGTTTCCAGTTCACACCTTCTGTAGACGATGGGAAGATCAGCTGCGTCCCTTAGCTTGGTGCACACTCCTCTGACCCTCCAAACTTTCTTAATGCAATCCTCTCCGATGCGGGAGAGGATTTCTCCTAGGAGCTCCACTGGCAGATCCAGTAGTTGGGTTTCTTCCTCGTGATCTTCGTTCTGTGCTAGGGGAATGATGTCTCTGAAAAGACATGCAGAGAGGATTAGGTCTGAGACCCTCAGCCTAATACCTTCAGCCACTTCAAAGTACAGTTCACTTTCTAGCACCTGTCTCACTTGAGGCACACTATGAAAGTCCAAGTGGTCAGATTATCAAATCTACTCTTATTATAACAAAAATAAGGAAAGCAAGAGAGAGAGAAGGATCCTGGATTCTTAGGAATTTTTTTTTTTCTTAGACTATAAATAGTCTAAGATGTTTTTGGGTGGTCACGGGACCAAAAAGAGAAAATTTCGTAGGTTATTGAGCCTACGAAGGAATTTGATTTTTATCACTCAGACAGTGATTTAAATCGTGTGAGGTAGGGAAGATAAGAGCTTAATGATGAAAATCGAATGCAAGCGATAGATCATACAATTACTAGTATGTATAATGGACCGTGACCAAAGATAAGAAATAAAGATAAAAATTAGACATGCATACATACAAAAGGTGATTTTTGGATTTTTATGAAAAGGTGTTGACTTGTTTATTTGATGAAATTGGGGGTGTAAGTGGTCCCCCATTTGGATTTTGTTTTGGAAAGTGGGTTTTTAAGGAATAAAACAAAACATTCCTTACAAGTATTCCCCACTTGTTCCAAGTTGACAAAGATCAAACACTTAAACAAAGAATATTCTGAAAATTTGTCTTTTTATACATAAATGCCATGCCAAAAGTGTTGGAAAAATTTTTGGCATGGTTTTGTCTGTAATACCATGTTTCCGTATGTGCAAACGTCGACTTCTCGAGTTGAGTTTGTAAAGTGTGGGAAGCATGTACCCGACAAAAGCATTTATTACCAATTTACTTAGATAATAGCATACATGCAAGCACCAAAACAAACAGACAAAATTGGTCCATCTATACTACTGTATGTACTAATATTACCAACAAAACTCATGCTTTAAAAACATAAATTTTGTAGCTATCATCAATAAGCATTTTCAGTCATCATAATCAAACATCTACTGAACAAAGCAATAGAGCGACTAAGAAACAAAATCACATTGTTACCCTATATCCACATAATAACGCGAAATAAGGCTAAAACATCGAACTACTATATGAGAACAAACAACTCAGATTTTTGGGGGTTTTGCAACCCTCACTTTCAAAATAAAAGATCTTCCCTTCACAGAAACATTCGAACCCCATCAATGGCAGTTTCACAAAAAGCCCTAAAAATCTAGGTTCTGCCCTAGTGGTTCTACCCTTATTCCCGAGCTACCTAACACATTCCGGGCACATTCCGACCATTCCCATCATGAAAAACGAAACACATTCCCTCCCCCAACCCCGATTTCGCAAGGAATACGAAGAGACAAAACTAGAAACTGCGAAAACCGAGTGCGAAAATAGAAAAGAGACACTTACCCCCTGCTCCCACTTGGATTAGACGAAGAAGAAGCCATTTCCGAGTGATTTGGCCGGAGGAAAGCTTGAAATAAGCGACTGGTTTTCGCGAGGGGGAAAGGGTTCGCGAGAGAGAAAACAGGGGTGTTTTGGAAATGTGAAAAGTGAAAGTGATGGAAGTGGGGGGGAAACACGGATATATAAAGGATTTTGGAAGGGGAGTTCGAATTATTGCATCAATTCGAATTAATTCGAATTGATGCTTTCTGTGAGAGATGCGAGTTATTCAGGCCAATTCGAATTAATTCGAATTGGCTTGAAAAACAGAGAAACCAAGCAAGTTCGAATTATTGAGATCGATTCGAATTAATTCGAATTGACTCACAATTCGAACTTGAGAATGTGGGCAAAACTTGCACAAGGCTGAAATGAGCTAATTCGAATTATTCAGGCAATTCGAATTAATTCGAATTGCTAGAATAACTCGAATTGCTCACTTGCTAAGGAAAATGCCTTGTGCCTGCTAATTCGAATTAGTTAGGCAATTCGAATTAATTCGAATTGCCTTATAATTCGAATTGCACTACTTGGCCTAAATAATATCTGAAAATTTGTTTGCCTTGGTTGCCAATTCGAATTTTCATGGCAATTCGAATTAATTCGAATTGCTAGAATAACTCGAATTAACTGATCCGAGAGTGAAAAATTCCAAGGCAAAATGTCTTATGTGGTATGTTCCAAGGAATCCGAATTAATTCGAATTTTCTTGAAATGAGAAGTATACCACATTCAAGACTTAGGAAAATTTTTAGGTTTTTCCAAAAATTATATGAATTCAAAAGCAAACATATCTACACCGAATGAGAATATAAAACATATTGCTTGCATAAATTAGGTTGGGTTAACAATTTTATTTTATGAATGTATTCTGGATTTTAGATTTCTCTAAATTCCAAAATTAACCTCCATTAAATATAATGTTACCCCAACCGGGAACCTGGTTTTTGGAAGCTTTATCTTTCTTTTTGTTGGTTCCTCGAATTCCTGCAAAACAATTATGAAAAGGTATTAGGTTTTCTCCAAATATCAACATCCTCACATTTAGAGTCTTAGTACTCTAAATGTTCACTTGATTTTTGGATACTTTGTCCCAATAAAATAAATGAAGAAAGTAATAAAAAAGTAAGTAAATATATGTATAATATTTATTGAACATAAGCCGGTTCTGTTGTCATCTGAGCTTCTTTTTCGGGGTCGAACTGCCCAAGATACTCCTTCAGTCTGTGTCCATTCACCACCAGCTCTCCCTTGTCAGTCCGGATCCTGACAGCTCCACTTTCAAACACGTGCATCACTTCGTATGGCCCTTCCCATCTGGATTTAAGCTTTCCAGGGAATAGCTTCAACCTAGAATTAAATAACAAGACATTCTGGCCAACATAGAAGTGTTTAGATTTAATACGACGATCGTGTAACTTCTGGGTCCGCTCTTTATAAATCCTCGAGCTTTCATAAGCTTGCGCACGTATTTCCTCAATTTCATTGAGGTCCAACTTGCGCTTACTCTGAGCAACTCGGGAGTCAAAATTGAGCATTCGTACGGCCCAGTAAGCCTTATGCTCTAGTTCTATGGGCAAATGACAGGCTTTTCCGAAGATGAGTCTGTAAGGAGACATCCCAATGGGAGTCTTGAATGCTGTGCGGTATGCCCATAAAGCATCATTGAGCTTACGTGACCAATCTTTGCGAGTTGTCCCCACAGTGGCCTCGAGTATATGTTTGATTTCGCGGTTAGAGACCTCGACCTGACCACTGGTTTGGGGATGATAAGGCGTGCCGATCTTGTGGAGAATCCCATTTTTGCTCATAAGATTTGCAAATGCTTTATTAACAAAATGGGTTCCTCCATCTGATATGATCACCCTGGGTACACCAAATCTATTGAAAATGTTATTTTTCAAAAATTTGACGACCTGGTTGCCATCATTGGTTGGCAGTGCAACAGCCTCAACCCACTTGGAAACGTAATCGACAGCTACCAAGATGTAATGGTTCCCATCAGATGTCGGAAATGGTCCCATGAAGTCAATACCCCATACATCGAAAATCTCGAGAGTGAGAATTCCTTGTTGAGGCATCTCATCCCTCTTGGAGATATTCCCTAGTCTTTGGCATCTGTCGCAAGCTTTAACAAACGCTTTGCAATCCTCGTAAATGGTAGGCCAATAAAAACCGCACTCGAGTACCTTATGAGCTGTTCGAGTGGGGCCATGGTGACCTCCATATTCCGATTCATGGCATTTCTTAGCGATTTGATAAGCCTCGTGCTCAGTTACACATCGCCTGATAATCGAATCTGCACAATGCTTGAAGAGGTAAGGGTCTTCCCAGAAGTAGTTAACTACATCTCGGTTGAACCTCGCTTTGTGGCCTCTGCTTTGAAACGGTGGAGTTATTCCGCATGCTAAAAAGTTAGCAATATCGGAAAACCACGGACAAGCTTGATCATGAAGATGCAAGGCGAACAATTGCTCGTCCGGAAAATTCTCATTTATGGCTAGCTCATTTTTATCATTTTCTAGTCGAGACAAATGGTCAGCAGCACCATTGTCTCTGCCTTTTCTATCTTTTATTATGATGTTAAATTCTTGCAACAAAAGTACCCACCTGATTAATCGAGGTTTGGCGTCTTGTTTGCTGAACAAGTATCTCAGTGCAGAGTGATCTGTGTACACTGTGGTTTTCGTACCAATGAGGTATTGTCTGAATTTGTCAAACGCAAAAACCACAGCATACATCTCCTTCTCCGTGGTGGTGTAGTTAATTTGGGCCTCATTCAGGGCATGACTTGCGTAATGAATTACACAATGCTTCCCTTCCTTATATTGCCCAAGAACTGCACCCACGGCGAGATCACTCGCATCACACATTACCTCGAAAGGCATTGACCAATCGGGTGGTTGCACTATTGGAGCGGAAATCAACATTTCTTTGAGCGTGTCAAAGGCTTGAACACACGCTTTATTTATTACAAAAGGATTTTCTTTACAAAGCAAGTTAGTGAGCGGCTTGGCAATTTTAGAAAAGTCTTTTATGAATCTCCGGTAGAAACCGGCATGCCCTAAGAAACTCCTAACTGCTTTTATTGAATTAGGCAATGGGAGGTTTGAGATGACTGAGACCTTAGCTCTGTCGACTTCGATACCTGCGCGCGAGATGCGGTGACCCAACACTATTCCTTCGGTGACCATGAAATGGCACTTCTCCCAGTTCAAAACTAGGTTGGTGTCCTCACATCTTTTCAAAATTTGTGCAAGATTAGTCAAGCATTCATCAAAGTATCTCCATACACAGAGAAGTCGTCCATGAAAACTTCAATGCATTTTTCGATAAATTCTGAGAAAATTGACATCATGCATCTTTGAAATGTGGCAGGCGCATTACAAAGTCCAAAAGGCATGCGCCGGTATGCAAAAGTTCCATATGGACATGTGAACGTGGTCTTGTCGTGATCCTCGCTAGCTATTACAATCTGATTATAGCCAGAATACCCATCCAAAAAGCAGTAGTACTCCCTTCCGGCCAACCTCTCCAGCATCTGATCAATGAATGGCAAGGGGAAATGGTCCTTCCTGGTAGCGGTATTGAGCTTCCGGTAGTCGATGCAAACTCTCCAACCGGTCACTGGACGCGTCGCCACTTCTTCTCCTTGCTCATTAGTCGTTACACAGATCCCCCCACGTTTCGGTACGACCTGCACTGGGCTAACCCATTTGCTATCAGAGATAGGATAGATGATACCAGCATCTAAGAGCTTGATAACTTCTTTCCTTACCACTTCCTGCATATGGGGGTTCAGACGCCTTTGTGGTTGCCTTGAGGGCTTATACTCCTCTTCCATTAAAATTCTGTGCATGCAAACAGAGGGGCTTATTCCTTTTATATCAGAAATGGTCCATCCGATTGCATGTACATATTTCTTTAGAATGTCTACCAGAGCTTTTTCTTGTTCTTGTGTCAGCTTGGCTGACACAATCACCGGTAATCTTTTATGTTCAGCGAGAAAAACGTACTTAAGATGATCCGGAAGTATTTTAAGTTCAAGCTCTGGTGGGCATTCAACGGAAGGCAGCAATTTGCGAGAAATGGGTGGGAGAGAGAGATCAGATTTACCTTCAGGATCCTGTGTCAGTACAGGATCCATTTCTTCCTCAGCAGTGCTCTCCTCTTCCTCCGGGATGAACTCAACTCCATCGAATTCTTCAAGGTCCCCAGAGATAGGATCCTCGAAGTGGACAGCGTTGCAGCTCCTTGGTTGCTCAGCACCTTCAGGCTTCAGTACCTGTTTTGAAACTTTGCTCGGCTCATCAGTCACAGAGTCTATGCTCTCATCCTCACTCCTACTATCTATTACATCAAAAATAGAACATGATCCCTCAGACGGGAACTTCTGCAGCTTTCCCATGTTGAAATCCAATTCTTCTTCTCCGACTCGGAGCTTGATTTGATTTGATCGAGCGTCTATAAGTGCACCGCCGGTTGAGAGAAAGGGGCGGCCTAAGATCAGTGGCATCTCATAATCCTCCTCTATATCCAAAACAATGAAGTCGACGGGAAAGAGAGTCCCTCCCGTCTTGACAATTACGTCCTTCAGGATTCCGATTGGATGGGTAATTGATCGGTCTGCCAGCTGTAACTTCATTGTAACCGGTTCAATTGTCCCCAAGTGAAGACGTTTCACCATGGCAAGTGGCATAACGTTGATGCTCGATCCTAGATCGCACAACCCTTTTCCAACATTAGTTTTCCCGATGTGGATTGGCAATGTAATGCATCCTGGATCTTCCTTCTTCTCCGGTAGCACTCTTTGGATAATGGCACTGCAGCTACTGTTCAAAATCACTACTTCCTCCTGCTCAGCTTTTCTCCTCCCTGAAATCATTTCTTTAAGAAATTTAGCATAGACGGGCATTTCTGAAATCATTTCGACCAATGGAATAGTGATCTCGACAGCTTTCAGTCTTTGTAAAAACTTTTTAAATTTTTCATCTTGCTCCTTATTTTTAAGACGTGCAGGGTATGGCACCCTTGGCATGTACTTATTATTATTAGTTTTTGGTGGTAAAGAGAAGGAAGTTGTACCTTCAACCCTACCCTTTTCAGCTCCCTTTGCAGCTTCAGCCTGCGAAATAGCTGTTTCTGATTTGTCCTTGTCCAATCCAATACCATCTCCTCCTTCGATCCTTTCACTTCCTTTTTCTCCCTCCACTAGATCGTTTTCCTCCTCGGCCATCTCCTTTCCATGTCCAACAATTCCTTTCAGAGTCTTGCCTCCCCTCAATGTGATTGCTTTACACTGCGGGTTAGCTTCAGTACTGCTCGGAAGTGTTCCTTTCCCCCTGTTCTGTAATTCCTTGGCCAATTGGGTGACTTGCGTCTCCACATTCTTGATTGATGACTGCAGTTGCTGATTTATATCCTTCTGGTTGGCTATAAATTCAGTCATCAGGTTCTCCAAACGAGATGGTGGCCTTTGGTTATATTGCTGATTCTGATCAGGTTGGGGCTGGAAATTCTGGAAATTCTGGCCTTGGTTCTGATTAGGCCTTTGTTGGATTTGAGGTTGGAAATTCTGATTCGGATTTTGAAAGTTCTGCACTCTTTGCTGGACGAATCCTTGGTTCTGAGGTCTGAAGTTTTGCTGAGGGTTTTGGAACTGGTTGGGCTGATTTGGCTGCAACAAATGCGCGTTAAGTGCATTGTTGTTGGAATAAGAGAGGTTGGGATGGCGATTTTGGTAGTTCCCGGCATAATTACAGCTTTCGGTAGCTATCTGTTGACATGTGTCAGTTGGATGAGGTCCCTGACACAGTCCACATACAACTCCCGATTGCTGTGTTTGAACTTGGTCTGATGAGGTTCCTGCCTGAGAAGCGTCTGTTCCCTTCCCTTTTTCCTGGCTCAGCTGTATCGCAGCTACCTGTTCTTGCAGTTTTTCAAAATCCGTTTTCCCTTCACTTACAGCAAAGACTTTTCTAGGAGGATTCTCCTTCCTATCGTCTGTGTTTAGGATGGATCTGTTGACAGACATTGTCTCAATCTTCTCCCAAGCTTGGTCCATAGGCAAGTGGAGTAAATGCCGTCCGCCAGCGGCGTCTAACATTGTTCTCCATGGATGGGTGAGTCCTCCGTAGAATTTCCTCAATTGCTCCCATGGTGCGTACCCATGTTGGGGGCATCGCCTGATGAGGCCCAAGAATCTCTCCTTCGCATCATATAATGATTCGTCTGGCTTCATTTTAAAATCTCCAATCTTAGCTCTTCCTTCCTCAATCTTTGATTCTGGAAAATACTTCAGCAAAAAGCTCCTCACCAAGTCTGCCCAAGTGCTCCGCAGATTGATAGGCAATGACTTATACCAGTCCCTGGCACCACTATACAAAGAAAATGGAAACAACATTAGCCTTATAGCATCAGGAGAGACTCCCTGATTTTTGATCGTGTCGCAGAGCTCCAGGAAGGTCTGGAGATGATCATGAGGGTCCTCATGATTTGCGCCGCAGAACTGATTGTTTTGCACCAGATTAATGAGTGCCGGTTTGAGCTCGAAATTGCGTGCAGGAAAATGTGCTCTCCCAGGTCCATCCAGATAGGGCTCCACTATCGGTTGCATGAAGTCTGCTGCTGCTTGCTGCTGCTGTTGATTTCCTTGTTCAGCTTGGTTCTGGTACTGTTGGTGATAATTTGGAAATTGCTGGAAGTTATGTGGATCTTGTGGGTTGTTCTGGAATTGATCTGGATTGAAAGCTTGGTTTTGGTATTGTTGGTTTGGTATGTTTTGGTTTTGGTGAAATTGATTTACAGGTGGTGGTGGTTGTTGGTGGAATTGCTGGTATTGTTGCTGATTAGGATTTGGTAGATTCTCCTCTTCGTTGGCACGATTAGGATGCTCTACCACTCCTCTGTCAGCTCCATTACCAGGGTTATTTGGTGGTTGGTCTATGGGTAAGATCGGGGGAATGTTTTGGTTTTCTGCCATATTTGATAGATCGCTGCTTGATGTTTCAGGCGAAGTGCGGCTTCGACGCTCGTGCTCCTTCCGTCTTCTGGCTTCTGCCCTCAGTTGGCGAGCGGTCCTTTCTATTTCTAGATCGAACGGTAGCTCCGGTAATGTGCTCCTTCTCCGTTGCATAAGCAGTTGGTATCAAACTTTTGACAGTACCTGTACAACCCCCAGGTTAGTAACGGTTCAAGAACATATACAAGAACTATCTATGAGTAAATCAGGAATGTAATTCTCCTAGTAAACGGCGCTGCATCCTCCCCGGCAACGGCGCCATGAAACTTTTGACGAGCTTCGCCAACACGAGTAATTTTCTGAAAATTCTTTTACTGGTTTATTGCTTAAGGAGGAAACTGTGATTTCAACTGGTGCCTCAAGAGTCCCCGGTAACGGCCATGAAACTTTTGCACTCAAGCCAAGTTTCATTCTGCTGCTGGGGTGAAGAACCGTCTAAATGCAATTTCCAAGTTCGGATTTATTAAATGAAAAGAGTTATGATTTATGGAATGGGTTTAAGGATATATTAAGATTTCCCTTTTTTATTACTCCTGTGGGGTTCAAACGGCGCTGTGGTTCTTCCAGCCATGAAACTTTTGACAAGTATCACAGTGCAACCGGGATGGACCTTCAGTCTGTCACCCTGAGAGTTCTAGGTATCTGCACCATGATGCTTCTCTTAATTTCATGTCAAGAAGATACCTGCCATGAAATTCTTGAACATCTTCCCACTGTATGAGTATTTTCCAAAAATGTTATTTTTATTTACTCGTGTCACGAAACTGTGCTCCCGAAAGCGCACGGGTCAAAAATTGCAGTAATTTATAGTAAGTACCGGATCGTTCACTGGAGGATGTGCGATGGAAGCAGGACCCACGTCGTTTACTAAGATTTTCCATTCGGTTACTCGTTTCAAGTTTTGCAAGGGTTTCTAACAACTACTTGACATAATTTAAACCAGATCATGAAAGCAGTAAAAATTATTCTACAAAGCATGGTAAACTAAATCGGAGAAAGCACTTAAATCTATACTACGAAGGCAATATAAAAGTATGCTACACTATCTAGAAAGCAGATTTAAATATGACAGAAGGGACAGGGAGGAAATAATAAAGATTTGGACAAGATTCAGATGAAACACAATTAAACTTCCATTTTTATACACAGATCTTAGCTTGGGATAATCCTCTAGTTAGCTAACTCTCATGCTTTCTACATCATGTTCCCTTTAACAGACAGGTACTTATGGTGAGAATTTACATGCTCTTAAGACAACAATTTCTAAGATACCATAGACTCACAACTGCCCTCACATGGCCATACTAAGGCATATTATTCATCTGTGGTGGATAAGCAACACCTAACATATCATTAGTTGACATGCCAAGTACTCCTATCATTCCCCCATGTCACACCCAAAGTTTCAAATCAAGCCCCAAACCATTCCATAACTCTCAAACCTTTTAACAGATGGACAGCCCCTAATTCTTCCGAGTGACCTCTATGAAAGCATTTAAAGGAAAGCAGTAAGAAAGCTGTGAAGAAAGCATTTAACTCTATCACTCGGAATTGTGAAGAACGTCTCTTTCCGTTAGTATAAAAGAGCCCCTAGTCTTGGTGACCAGATGCAGATCAAGAACCCCCAAGATATCAATAAGCCACAGGGCTTACAACATCTGGGTAGTTATGAGATACAAACTAAATGAAACAGATCCATAAATGAAGCAGAAGAAGATAGTAGTCGAAGGAATACTCGACCTTACCTTAGAAATTCACCAAGGCCTATATGTTGTTCCTCTAGTATTATTTATCACATCTCATCTACACCCAAGTGGATATTGATTTAATGCGATATCTAATACAAGATTTCCAACACACAGCAATTTTGAGAAACCAATTGATGTTTGAAAATCATTCCCTAGACAGGTACTAAACTCTCAATTAAAACACAGATCCTTTCAGTCTAGGTGAGACCTAATCGCTGACTCTGCTTCTAAGCTCTCAAAATCAACCCCCAGTGGAAGATGAATTAGTCATAACTGTTGAATTTATCCCTTACTCAGATCCGGATTTTATAAAGGAATTTTTGTTGGAAGTTGATTATGCAACATCAGATTTAAATCAAGACTTCTGTGTCCAAGGGGAAGGATCCCCAAAATAACAATAAGACCAAAACATCTACATAATAGTATCATGCATACAAGTATATGAAAAGGAAAATAAAATACCCCAAAATATATGGTGGGGTTAGACAGAATGTGATACACAAAGGTGAATTAGCCTGAGATGAGAAGAAATCGGCTAAAAGGAATGCCAGAGATAATTGGGGTTTTCCGAACTGCAAACATCTGCTGTCTGGTTCCCAATTATCCCAGATGAATGATTGTAGACAGAAAGAAGCCCAAACAACGGTGACCGCCGTCATTTAGTTTTCTTTTGTCTGTGAGTGGAAGAAAAACCCACATATTTCTTGCTGTAATATGTCTTAACTGATGTTGGTCGGCATCAGTTAATACTATTGCAACTTGAATTCAGGTTGAGAAATTAAGATAAGGAGAATTAAAACTGTATCTGATTAGGAATTGGCTGAGTGACTAATCGAAACTCTTAGTGAAGAGAACGCTCGCCGAAGCTTCCACCAACCACTAACCAGATCATGCAAAATAACAGATAATGATTGACACACAGAAGACGGGTTAGTCGATATCCCTGTGAAGGGACCTTTCACCAACATTAATCTGTGGGGTTTCTCATTATCCGTTCATACACACAATGAAAGAGAAAACATAAAAGTAAGAAAATATTTTTGGTATTGTGTGGGTGTTAAACACACAATAATTGGACACTAATGGGTTGAGATGTGTAATGGATAGAATTCAGGTGAATTGGGCCTAGGCCCAATACACCCATGCAACTTACACAACTCATGAAAGAAAATATTTTTGGAGTTTTCAAAATAGAGGGAATGGTTCAATTCGAATTATTGTGGTAATTCGAATTGAGAATGCATGAAGGATGAAGTATTACTTACTCAATTGGTCATTGCTAGAAATTGGAGCATCACCCAATTCGAATTATTGGCCAATTCGAATTAATTCGAATTGGACAATTCGAATTGGCGAAGTTCCTTTCTTTGCTCAAATTGACTGAGGTATTTACCTCAAAGGGAGGGTGAGTTCGAATTATACAGCAATTCGAATTAATTCGAATTGCAACAATTCGAATTGGTAGAGGATGGAAAATAAACTAAGGCATGAATGGGTGGCAATGGATACAATGTGGTTTTTAACCCAACTCGAATTGTAGCAGTTCGAATTAACTCGAATGACATAATTCGAATTGGTTGAAAACCACATGAAGAGAATAGTTTGGATATGCAATTCGAATTTCCTTCAGCAATTCGAATTAATTCGAATTGCCTCAATTCGAATCACATATTTTCAAACACAATTTTTGTTCTCACAAGTATGGGTTAGGTGAACACTGTACTGTAATGATGGTTTTAGATTTTCTAAATCCTTCATCTCACATCAGTGTCATTTCACAGCCACCCTAGTGAGATTTTCAAGAAATAAACAACTGCATGTCTAGTGGGTATTGGCCAGATTCAAACCCTATTTCTACAAACAAGAAATTAGAGATCAAAGAGCCTAAAACATCTAGTTGTCTAAGAACTACATGAGTAAACTAAGAACACACAGGTTATCTAAGGAAGCACGAAATGAGATTAATGCAGGAAGAATAAAATTAAAACACAAAATAACACAGACATTAAAAACATCTAAAACCTAAGAACACTTATTTGAAGCTCTAAGGCACTAAATCAAGCCAAAAACCCAACAAACATGCATTTATTAAGTTTGAATGTCAACTAGGACATAATAAATGTAACCTAGTTGAAACAAACAAACACTAAGCATTAATTTCTAGGGAAAGCATTAAAGAGTGCCAAAACAGATGGATAAAACCATTTCTGGAAATTTTCCTTGTATTGACACTGGAAAGCAAAATAAGAACCCAACACCATCATTAGCTTGAAGGTAGGGTTTATTCTAAATAGAAAGCATGTAAACATATGGAAAATGGCTACTCTAAGGGTTACACAAACTGCTTCTATACTAAACTAAGATTACAGCTTGTAAAGATTAAAATACTTGCAAGAAAAATAAACTAAACTAATCTAAACTACCTACCTAACCCTTAAGGGGTGTGGAACCTCCTGCTGTTCTTTTTGTCCCAAGCTGCCTTTTGGTTAAAATTCTTGATCCTTTGATTCTGTTGTGGAAGGTCTGCTTTTATAGACAATCTTCAAAACCCTAGGCCCACCAGTGTTGTGCACAGCTTTCTATGGATGAATCGTTGAGTGAAGTTCGAATTATCTCAATCAATTCGAATTAATTCGAATTGTGAGATCTCTTCCTTGAGCTGGAATTTTGGCCTTCAGTAGTCAATTCGAATTGTTGGTGTTAATTCGAATTAATTCGAACTAGACAATTCGAATTACATCTTTTCTCGAATTGGATGAGGGTTTCTGCTTGGCTCATTGCACTTTGTTGGCAATTCGAATTGTTTGTGCCAATTCGAATTAATTCGAACTTGGACAATTCGAATTGCATCTTCTTCTTGCCTTTGGGTTTCTTCTCTCTTCATTCTCTAATTCGAATTAATTCGAACTTGAATAATTCGAACTAGCCTTCTGCATCCCTTCCAACACTTAACCATTTCTTGCTCTCTTTAGCAATTCGAATTGTTGTGCAATTCGAATTAATTCAAATTGCTCACAATTCGAATTGTGCTTCAATCACTTAACCAAATTTTCAGTTGTGGGATTTTCAATCTTTTTCCCATCTTTTTGGATTTTTGTGGGCTCCTTTATTCTTTTGCCCATCTTTTCATTCCTTTTTCTTTTTCTTTTTCCTTTTTTCATGTTTTTGGATTTTTCTAACACAAATACAATTAAAATTGCATATTTTGTGTCTTTTGATTACCGGCTCAGTGTTTTTACAAACTCGCATTAATCTGTCAAATTCAACTGCTTTCTTATTGAAATAAGATGGAATCACGATCAAAATGTCCGTCTCAGACACGGAAATGGATTGGAAATAATGGACAATTTTGGCCATTATCAATGTGGTTTGGCACACCTTGGACATGGCGGCACGTAGCCACTATTGTTGAAGACTATCCCGTTGTTTCTTCTATTGTTGCCTCGAGGCGGTCTATTCGGGCCTCCACGAAGGTGGCTTCTACCCGACTTTTTATCGTTTCTGTGGTTGCCATCACTCTTGTCCCGCCCCTGGTTGACTAGGGCGTTCCCTAAGGCGACCAGAGCTTCCCCTATGGTCTTTAGGCGTCCGTCTGCGTTATCAGGCATAGGGGCTGCTTGTCCTCCTTGGTTATGTTCGCCTACATGTTGAGCTGGCTCAATGGAGTATTGTGGCACTTCATTAGTGTTTTGTTGAACGGGTTGGTTTCGTGGTCTTCCTCTCGGTGCCATTCTGTTAGATCCTATGGACTTGATAGGGTATTTAAGTGGTGTTGTTAGATCAACATGCATCGTTAGGAGTTGTTTAATGTATGGTGGTTTGTTGTTGTTGTTTAACGCATGAAGTTTTTTTTTTTCCAGTGGAGCCTCTAGGTTATTTATGCGTTCTTGGTTAGCCGCTCCTAAATTCCAGAAGTGTTGTAGGTCAGCTAAAGCTATGCAGTGTTTAAAGTATCGTCTATTCTGTTGGGAGTCAATGTATGTGTTCATCGTTTTTATCATTAGGTTACTCGACAAGTCATAATATATCAACTAGGTGAAGATCTATGAAAGAAGGCAGAGATTAAACATGCGCACGCTAAGCATAGATGATTAAGATCTAAGACTAAGATAAGATTAGTCTCAAGTTAGTTCTTCTAAGTCGATGTGAAGTCGAGAATATTATTTAGCAAAGGTAATCCACCTAGAAGGGTTAGCAACATACAGTCAAAGATGCATGCATGCAAATGAAATGCAACCCCCCAATAATAATTTCATGCACTATATTTATTTTCCCCATGGGATTTTTTTTAAAAAAAAAAATTATTCCCATGGTGAACTAATTAATTAAAACTAATAGTAGTGTTGTTTGGGCCTTGGGCCAAAATAATGTTTGGGTTCTAATTTAAAATATACGTATTGGGCCTTAAAAATAATTGGGCTTAAAAGTTGGGCCCAAATTAGTAAGTATATAAATTATTGGGCTAAGGGAAATATTTAGGCTACAAAATTTTGGGTTTCTAAAAATAATAGCTTTAAAATAATAATAGCTTTAGAAATATTAATTTAGAAATAATAATGGTTTAAAATAATAGTTTAAAAATATCCAGGCTCTGATACCAACTTTGGTATCAGATATTAGCTTAAAATAGTAGATTTAAAATAAATCGGGCTCTGATACCAACTTTGGTATCAGATATTAGCTTAAAAATAATAGCTTTAAAATAAACTGGGCTCTGATACCAACTTGTAACACCCCGGTTTTGATAACCCAGGCCGGGATGTCACCGCCATACCTCCCTAGCAAGACACGACTTCTTCGAGCTTGCTAGAGAGATGCAAGGCTATGGTTTTTCAGAATTTAAAACATTTCTAACAGCCCATTCAATAATAGATAGTAAAAATCATTACATAGTATTATCTAAGTTGCAGCGGAATGTAATATTTATATATAGATATAGCAGCGGAAATATAAATAGGGTCTTTTTCGTTCGTATCATGTTTTCTTTATTTTTATATTATATTATGACTGAACTCAGAATTGAGATTTCCGAATTGCCTACGTACCCTGGAAAGGGATCAAGCCATTACGTAGTTCAAAACAATTTGAATTTGTTTATTTTTTATTTGAAATACATATTGTCGAGTCGAACTCAAAAATAAATACTTACACATTATTACGGGGTATCACACAGAGGCTAAAAAACATAAAATAAGAAATTTTTGTAGAAATAGCCATTTTGATTTTCGGACTCCATCTAGGCCAAATGCGGCGATTACAGAAAACCCTACTCTTTCAAAATTAACCCTTCAGCGATTTTCGGGCAACAGGTGGAAATAAATTCATAACTATCACAATACACTTCCAAAAATTGTAAAATTTGACAGGGACAAATTAGACACACATATAAACAACTTTCATGAATATCTCAATGAGAGAAATCAATAAAAGGATGGTCTAAAACTCCATACAAATTCGGACTCAATCAAAGACAGAATTGACAGCAACTTCTAATGCTAAACCAGATCGGATTTGACAAGTAAATGGATTCCAAAACTTATGAAAATTTACAGGCATAAACTTCAGTGTGTTAGGAACAACTTTCATTATAAAAGATTTCGAAAAGAGGATCGGATCTAAGTCAAAAATGGCGAACAACAGGAACTCTACACAGAACCGAATTGCTGACAGATTTGGCATACGATAGAAAAAGATCTAGAACTTGGATTCTACTCAACAAAAACGTCTAATCTTTGGTGTGTATGGCATTAACTTACCTTAGGTTGGATTGGTGTCGAAATCCTCTCCTTGGAATCTCCAAAAACGTCCTAGAACAGTCCCACGAATCTACACTCTACCGAATGCACCTAATATTGGAGTTGTTGGGCAAAATCCTTAGTTTGATACATGAAATCCGAATCTAAAATAGATGTAGTATACAACCTCCTTACCTAGTGGATGATCGAATTGGAAGGTTGGATTCTCGACCAAACTCCCTGGAAACCGGAGAACAACGCACAACTCTTACCAACACTCCAATGAAATCTGAAATTCGGACTAATGGGATGAGGGGTGGTTTTGGGGTACATTAAGGAGTGATAAGGTTCCCAATGGAAGCCTTAAAGAACCTTGGAAGTGTTGGGGGTTAATGATGTCAAGCACCTCGAAAATTGAAGCCCACCAACTCATTCATCCTTCCAAATTCATCCATTCCATCCACTAATCCATTCTTGTACATGTATCCTTCCTTAATCAACTTGTGGGGAGTTCAAGGTTCAATAAATCCATCCCAAAGGGTCCTAATACATCCATTGAGGTCTAAGGAATGAGTATGGATCGATTCAAAGCACTTGGAGTCGAATTAAATGGTTGAAAATGCGTAAACCGCGTCTCAGCCCGCTGGTGTGCCCAAGTGGGCGCCGGCTGGCCTTGGCGGCGCCCAAAGGAGGGGCCGGGCACCACCTCCCCCTTTTTTTAATATATAAATATTTAATATCCTGATTTATTCTTAAATTAAAATATGGGAATTTTCGGGGTTCGTTGGAATAATTCGGTAATCCTATTCCGAGTCATTATCGTCCGAAAATAATTAATTCCGCTCTCCCGGAATTATTTCGACTTTAACAATTAAATTCAATTCTTTAATTTTGGATTTAAATTTCTCGACCTTGATTTCTCGGGTATTACAAGTTCCAACAATTACTCACAACTATTATGGTAATAAAATTTATTATTCATTAAATACATAATGTTTAAAAAACATTCAGCACAACTACACCCAAAAACAACACGTTCTGCATATAAAGATTCTACTCGTAAACCAATTCCGTTTTTGAGTGAATTTGCTGAGCACGGTTTTAATGGATTTCATTGCCATAAATGTGGGTTAGTTTTTGACTTATTAATTGTATTTAGTGTTAATTTGTATAGTACTAATTACTTTCGGAAATTATGACTACTTAGGAAACCTGCCAAATGTTGGTATTGCTTTGATGGAAGGTAATCAAAAATGTTTTTGGCAGTTCAGGTATGATATTAAAATATTTTTTTGGTGATAGAGTGAGTAGTGTTTTTGGTTCTAATTCTTATCCCTCATTTCCAGCACATGCGCCTGTAACACTCCGATTTTTGATAACCCAGGTCGGGATGTCACCGCCACACCTCTCTAGCAAGACACGATTTCTTCGAGCTTGCTAGAGAGATGCAAGGCTATGGTATGGCAGTATTCAAAACATTTTAAATAAATAAAACAGCCCATCATATATAACTCGAAAATAATAATAAATAATTTGCAGCGGAAAAATAATATCTAAATATAAATATATGTAATACAACGGAAATTTAAATATGGGTTCAACATGGCCAAAACACGGGTTAAATAAGCCCGTTCATGCAGTCATAAGTAAATGCAAGAATTTAAAATAGTGTTTTCCCCCAAATGTTTCCATGTATGCATATGATCATGCATAGTCCTCATACTCTGAAAGAAAAAGAGAAAAATGGTTTGGGTCAGCAAAACATGCTGAGTAAGTTAACACCTAGCATGATTAAGGGGTTTTAAAGCCATTAATTTAATTTAAATAAAAACATGCTACGCGATAATAAATAATTTAATTTAATTGAATAAATAACTTGCATAATTTAAAAACATGGATTCTAGCCAGTCATGCATATAATATAATTTAAATAAAGGCAATAAATAATAAAGCAACAAATAAAATCTTTTAATTATCCCCAATTACTCCAAGATCAGGTATCTCAAGTTTTTCTCGATTGCATTGCAATCTCTACAGTTTTTCAAGTAGCCTTGGCCTACGCCAAATCCGCCATACCCAGTACCACTCCGGAGCCTCGGGAAACCCATACGGATACTCCCGAGAGTGTAGGCCCAAAATATCTCGCCGTTTTGGCATAATTTCGCATATCTCACATATTTCAACACCATCGTCCAATCAGGCACGATGTGCAAAGCTAGGAGGGCACCCTACAGAGCACTCACCCCCTACATAACATTTTAATCAAGTTTCAAAGGGGATTTTTCAAAAACTTTTTATTTTATTTATTTCAAAAAAAGAATTAATTTGTTTGTATAGTAAAGCCAATTTCACAAATTTAGCAAGTTTCTCAAAAATATACTTTCACAGGACGCTGTTCGCTCCAATATCATTTGAAAATCCATTTCACGACCAAAAATTCTGAAATTTAAGCAGTAGCTCGCCAACACACTAACGAACAAGTTTCGTGTTTTAACTATTTCAATCCGGATTAAGGAAGCAAGTCAAAAATGAGATTTTGTACAAAAATAGTGTTCTGCCCGGATTCAGACGTAGCAGTTTTGAAAGATCTAATTTTAACATACAAATGCGCACCAAACTTAACGAAAATTTACAGGCTTACTTCTAACACATTTATCTACAACTTTTATTTAGAACTCGAGACCTAATTCCAACCGGATCAATTAAGAAAAATCGGATTAAATTCAGAAACCCATTCTGTCAATTTTTAGAAGTTCGAAGAAAACGCAGATTGGTTCGGTTCGAATTCGGAGGTCCAAATCTTGACGAAAAATTCTAAAATTTACAGTGGTATTCCAGACTTATAGATCTACAATTTTTATGTTCAACACTAATCCTAAATCGGCCTAGATCTATGGTAAAAATCACCAACAAGTTCGAAATATGATTATGTCCCATTTCAAGATCCAAATTAAAAACAGGTTCTTCTAGTTCGAATTTCGGGTATCAAAACTTAACCAAAAATTATGAAATTCTACAAAACGTAGATCAATGTCTTAGGAACACATTTCATGTTTTAAGTTTTCTCGTTTGAACGTTTTAAATGGTCCGAATAATTCAAATAAAAACGTTGCGCCGGTGTAGACAGATTTTAATTAGGTTTTTTTTTTTGTTATTAGATCTATGTGTTCGGTTAATTTTATACACCCAAAACCATAGTTAGATTAAGATTTGTAGGCGTTGCTTCCACGTCCTCCGTTCTCCCTCCGAGATCCTTCGTTCTCCCTCTACGCGTCCGGTCCAGGGTTTTAGGAAGGAAATGGAATAAGTTAGATTAAGATTTGAGTTTTGAATGGAAAATATGGACAACCCTTACCAACCACGACTGAAAATCCTCTGAATTTTTGTCCAAGATTTTGTCCTTGTTGCCTTCGTGCCTCCGACGACTAGGAATTTAGAGTTTGAAACGTATAGGGTTTTCGAAGAGTTTGAAAATCGTCCGGGGTCGAAGAGGATGGGTATTTATAGAGTTAGGAGACCCATAGGACGTCCAAGATCTGTCTTGGAGTGTCTTGGGCCGAAAGGTAAGCAACCGAAGTCGAAAAATTCGAAATCGGGCGAGAGAATCTCGCAGGGGTCGTTCTTGTCCACTGGCGCGGTGGTGGCGCGCGAAATGCTCCGGAACGAGCAGAGGCCGTGCGGCCTTGGCCTGGACTTCGGTCCGGGCCGGGTCGTGCGATCCGTCGGGCCTTTTCTCCTCTCTTTCGGACTTCTATCCTCCTATGTTCTTCGGCTCCAATTTTCGGGCTGATCTTTGGGCTCCAAATTCCTATTTTAATTTTATTTGGATCATAATTAAATTACGGTCCGAATTATCGGGTCCATTGGTATTGGGTTATCTTGGGACCATTTATTTAATTAATTTATCTTTAACTTTAATTCCCTCTTGGATTAAATTCCATTTCTCATTTATTCTTTTAATTATTTATTTATTTATTTATTGTATTTATTGATATAAAATTCTCGGGTATTACAGTCTACCCCCTTAAGAATCAACTTCGTCCTCGAAGTTGTGTTTCGGCTTTTCTCGAGCTAAGAGTTAGGGTCCTTTTGTTTATTTTATTATTTTGTGAATGAATTCAGAATTAAAATTTCCAAGCTGCCTACGTACCCTGTGAAGGGATCAAGCAATTAAGTAGTTCGAAACAATTTGAATTTGTTTATTTATTTCGGACTAAAATACACGGTGTTACATCCTCTCCCCCTTAAGCTTACAGTTATGTCCCCATAACAGTGGTCGTATCGGTTGGAAACAGTGTCGGGTAACGTTCCCTCATGTCGGATTCCAATTCCCATGTGGCTGTCTCACTCTCATGGTTCGACCAAAGAACCTTGACCATCTTCACGGTCTTATTTCCCGTTATTCTCTCCTTAACATCGAGAATTCTCACCGGGAACTCACCATGACTTCTTCATAAGTCAAATCATCATCGAGTTCAATCACCTCTGGCTGAAGTACGTGTGTCGGGTCCGGCACGTATTTCTTTAGTTGTGATACATGAAATACATTATGCACTCGAGCCAATTGTGGCGGTAAAGCCAGTCGGTAAGCTAGATTTCCGAATCGCTCTAGAATTTCATAAGGTCCTATGTATCGAGGACTTAACTTTCCTCGTTTGCCAAAGCGCATCACCCCTTTCATAGGTGATATCTTTAGCATGACCTTATCTCCCACTTGAAACTCTAGGTCTTGTCGTCTCACGTCAGCGTAGCTCTTTTGATGGTCTTGAGCAGATTTCATCTTCCCTTGAATCATTTTTATTTGTTGGGCCATTTCTTCGATAAGTTGTGGTCCCACTACCACAGTCTTATCGCTCTCTTCCCAACTCAACGGGCTTTGGCACCTTCGTCCATACAGTGCTTTGAACGGTGCCATGCCAATGCTAGTATTGTTGTAGGAAAACTTAATTAAAGGTAAATGGTTTTCCCAACTTCCCTTAAACTCCAATACGCATGCTCTCAGCATGTCTTCAAGGTTTGGATGGTTCTCTCGGTTTGTCCATCCGTCATCGGGTGGAATGCGGTGCTCATTTTGATTTGAGTACCGAGAGCTTTTTGTAACTCCGTCCAAAAGTGAGAGACAAATCTACTGTCTCTATCAGAAGCCATGTCGTCGTACCACATTATCAATGTAAGCTCGGGCCAATTAAGTAGTGTAGGGAAAAATAAAATAAATAAAACAAAAATAAATAAATAATATTAAAAAACAATTTCCGATCTCCGCGTGGTGGCCGCGCGGTGCGTCCCGATTCCGCGCCGGGACTGCGCGGGCGTGGCAGGTTGAAAAAAAGGCACGCGGGTTGGGATGCGCGAGCCTCACCTCATTTTCCTCCCACTTCCAAGACAACACTCAAAATTCTCTCAAATTCAGTTTCTTGCTCTCAAATTTCCTTGAGTTCGGCTTCGATTTCACTAGGCAAGGTAAGTATCTACTACTATTACTTACCAATTTCAATTTTCATGCTCTAGTTTACTTAATTCTTGGACGGATTTAGAAATTAGGGTTTAGGCGTAGAAATTGGGGATTTGCTAGTTTTAGGCTCGATTTGGGTAAATTAGCAGGCATGCGCTGTAATTGGTGTTATTTCCATTGACTTGGTTGAGTTTAGGCCGTAATGTACTTATGTTCTTGACAATTTCTTGTTAGATTTTGTTATTTAGGATGAATATGAAATTTTCGGTTTTGGCTAATATGGTGGACATGAAAATGAGTTCATTGTCGTAGTTTGGTATCACATGGTGATGATGAGTTGATGCTTGGGTAATTGTTTCAATTTGTGGGAAACTTTCATTCACTTGTAAGTAAAATTGGAACTTGGTTTATTGTGCACATCACGTGTTCGACGGAATGCCACAAAGGATTTTGGAATTTGTTTGGCTATATTCTTTGTTTTGGTTATCTTTCGATTTGTGCTAGCGAGCGATTGGGGTTGATCTTTTTGTGGATTACTCATGTTGGAAGCCTACATTGATGTTTCTGCGTATTTCTGCTTGGTGACTAGTGTGTGGAATTTCAGACATATAATTGGTATTGGACATTTTGCAGGATGTTGCACTTTATGTGGGTTGTTCTGGCGTCTCTCATGTGTCCTCCGGGGGCCAAGAGACGAGCTACACGGCGTGACGCGGCTAGCTCTAGTACTGCTGCTCCGGTGATGCCGGATGTGGATGGCAGTGAGTCTGAGGAGGAGGAGCGTCCTCGCCGGCACGATAGACGTCGATTTGCGTCTATGGCCGCTCAGGACTTTTACTTTGACGAGTTGCGCAGGAACCGGGCTTATGTTCCTGAGAGAGGCATCCATCCTCACCAGATGGATGACGACAGCATCCGGACAGTCTTAGATCACCTCCAGTGGACAGGGCTTGCGCGCCATCCTGAGAGTCCAGCTTCAGGGTACGTAGCTATGGAGGTTATCGCCAACATTGGCGGGTTGGGGGAGCATGCTGATATGTCCCGTCTCTTGGTTCGCGGTAGCTACCTAGATTCTAGTGCCTGCGCGATCAACATATATCTGGGTCTGCCCGACGAGGGCGAGTTCCGGGCACAGCCTGAGGGTCGTATACCTCCGCCTGCGTGGGGTGTCTTGTGCACCGAGGTGCCACCTCGGATCGAGCATGATCATGAGCTGCGTTTGACTACTATGGACACTCCCTGGCGTGCTCTTACTCAGCTATGGTTGGGTCGTGTCCGGCCGATTACTCGGAGTCACATTGTCTTGGACCACGTATACGAGACCATTTGCTTTATCGCCCGAGGCGGTAGGGTAAATGTGGGAGCTTGTATCGAGGATAACATGAGGGGTATGCGTCGAGGCTGGGGTAATAGGGTGATTACACTGTTCATCTCATTTGCGGCCTTTGTGCGGCACAGGGGATACGTACTTCCCCGGAGACAGATCCTTATGAGCTGTATGCGGGTAATTATTACCTTATTCCATCCTACACTCCTCGGCGTAATGCCTTACGTCGCGGGGCGCCTCAGGCTGTGCTTCGGCCAGTGCCCGAGAATGGTGGTCTGATTTTGGTCGTTCCTCCGGAGTAGCCAGCTCCACCTCCAGTCGTTCCACCTCCTACAGCGCCACTGCGGGGCCAGGAGATGACCCAGATGCTGTAGATGATGCTGGAGATGCGGCTTGGCATGGATGCTGGGTTCGCAGCTGGGCAGGCTCGATACGACGCCTTGGACGCTCGCTACGATGCCCTGGACGCTAGGATGGATCTGTACCAGGCCCGTATGGACACGATCACTACGAGGCAGGTACAGCAGCAGGCCACTATGACTGACATGTACGCTTACATGTGACAGATGGATGAGTACATGCGTCGGCAGTTCCCGCCTCCTGATCAGTGATCTTTCGTCTTTGCATTTTCATTTAGGGCTCGTAGTAGAAGTATTTTGTTCAGTTGTTTTCTTATGCGACTGATGACGATGATCCCGCTGACTGTGATTCGTAGTTTATGCTTTCGTTGTATTACTGCCTAGCTATTTGTTTTGATTGTTGTCTCTAGAAATGCGGTTGAATCGTTCTGCCTTAGTTTATGATTTCGCAGTTCTTTTTTTTTTGGCCACCAAATATTTGGAATTTAGGGAATTTTAAATTATGAATGAGTACATAACAAATAAAGCTTGTATTTTATTTCATAAAGAAATTTGTATACAAGTAATAAGATGCACAAAAATAGGAATGTTTACCAACAAAAATAGTATTTACTAAGAATAGAATGCCTAAAAATCTAGGCTCCTTCTGGTAGGGTAGCTGGGTCTTCTATGGGATCTTCCTCCTCTGGGCTTTGGACCGGGCTTGGGTTCGCCTGCTGATGAACCATGTGAGGCCAGAGTCCAAGGGTTCCATAGGGTCCACGGACCAAGTAGCTGGGGTATTATTGGCTTCGGGAGTCAGAGTCTGTGATCCAGTGGGCTCGGTCCCATGTTTTGATACGGGACTGGGAGTCAGCATGGTGTTGGCGAGGTGGATCAAGTCCATCTTAAAATCTTCGGCCTTCCCATTCAAGTTGTGGTTTAGTTCTGTGGTGTCATGAATTTGTTGTTCCAGTTGATTAGTGCGGTGGTGGTCCGCTTCCCATAGATTCCCCATATGGTGCAGATTTGCCTCTAATTGGGCTACTCGGTGTTTCAGTTGCTGTATGTTTCAAATATGCGCTCATCATTTTGACCATCAGATTTGTCATGTCTTGGTTAGCAATCTAGTGTAGCAAAAGATCTAAGTTAAAACATGTCGCTTCTAGGTTATCTAAGGTATAGAAAATGCAGTATGCACATGCAAATGATGATCCCAAAAAAAAAAAAATTTAATGCACTATTTTTCCATGGGCTTTTAAAAATAAAATCTATCCTATGGTGGACTAAAAATGATAGCAGTATGATTTGGGCCACTATATTGGGCCAAAGAATAAAAGCTGGGTTTATATGGAAAATATGGGGATTTGGGCTTCAAAAATAATAATTGGGCTAAAAAAAATGATTTGGACTTCGATGTAAAAATAGTGTTGGGCTAAAATAATAATTTGGACTATAAAGGAATACCTTTAAAAATAATAGTGTATACTTAAAAATAATAATAATAATAATAGTTTAAAACAATTGTTTTAAAATAATAGTTTAAAATATCCCGGCTCTGATACCAACTTGTAACACCCCAGTTTTTGATAACCCAGGTCGGGATGTCACCACCACACCTCCCTAGCAAGACATGATTTCTTCGAGCTTGCTAGAGAGATGCAAGGCTATAGTATTGCAGTATTCAAAACAATTTAAATAAATAAAACAGCCCATCGTATATAACTCGAAAATAATAATAAGTAATTTGCATCGGAAAAATAATATCTAAATATAAATATATGTAATGCAGCGGAAATTTAAATACGGGGCCAACATGGCGAAAACACGGGTTAAACATGCCCGTTCATGCAGTCATAAGTAAATGCAAGAATTTAAAATAGTGTTTTCCCCCAAATATTTCCATGTGTACATATGATCATGCATAGTCCTCATACTCTGAAAGAAAAAAGGAAAAATGGTTTGGGTCATCAAAACGTGCTGAGTAAGTTAACACCTAGCATGATTAAGGGGTTTTAAAGCCATTTATTTAATTTAAATAAAAACATGCTACTAGTAATAAATAATTTAATTTAATTGAATAAATAACTTGCATAATTTAAAAATATGGATTCTAGCCAGTCATGCATATAATATAATTTAAATAAAGGCAATAGATAATAAAGCAACAAATAAAATCTTTTAATTATCCCCAATTACTCCAAGATCAGGTATCTCAAGTTTTTCTCGATTGCATTGCAATCTCTACAGTTTTTCAAGTAGCCTTGGCATAAGCCAAATCCGACATACCAAGTACCACTGTAATACCCGAAAATTTTGCAACATAAAATAAATAGATAAATAAAATAAACTATAAATAAATAAACATGATACTTTGATAAGGAATCATAAGGAAGTGAGAAATGGAGTTTAAATTAAAAAGGAATCAAAGATTCGAAAACTGTAATACCCGAGAATTTTAGTACATAAATAAATAAATAAATAAAACAATAACAATAAATAAATATAATAAATAAATAAACATAATAAATAGATAAGGAAATCAGAAATGGAATTTAATTTAAGAAGGAATTAAATTTCCAATACCCGTAAAGCCAAAGATAATTTAATCAAATAAATGGTACATGGGAACACGACACCAATGAACTCGAGAATTCGAGGACAATATTAAATCTAGACCCGAATAAAATGTTAGATAGGAAATTGGAGCCCGAAATAGCCCGAAAATTGGAATCCGAGAACATAGAGGGATAGAAGTCCCAAAGAGAGGAGGAAAGACTCGACGGATCGCATGACCCGCCCGGACCGAAGTCCAGGCGGAGACCGCGCGGTGGCCGCGCGGGGTTTCCACACACGGCGCCAAACCTGCGCCAGTTGGCAGTAACAAGCCAAGCGAGATTTTCTCGCCCGAATCCGGATTTTCCGACTTCAGTTGCTCACCTTGCGGCTCAAGACTCACTAGGGCAAACCTTTGACGTCCCCTAGGTCTTGCACATCTATAAATAACCATCCTAATTGACCCCGAACACTTTTCAAACCCCACGAGAACTCTCCACATATCGAACCCTAATCCCGGAGTCGTCGGAGGCACCAAACCAAGAGAAGGGACTGACTTGGACGAAAATCTGAAGGCTTCTATCGTTGTGGTAAGTTCTTGTCCGATCTTTTTCTATTCTTGATTCGAAAATGAATCCTAACTTAATCTTTTTCTATTCTAAACCCCGATCCGGATCTAGAACGAAGAACCCGACGAATCAAAGAGATAAACGGTGGACTGGAAGCCACATCCCCGAATCGACGAGCCGGAACATCCATTAATCGGTAAGTTAACGCTTACATGGTTTTGGGAGAACTAAAATACCTTTTATCTAAAGAATTAAATCAAGAACTTAAAATCTGTCACAACAAAAACCTCTACGGCGCAGCATTTTTTCATGATTTTTCCGAACCCTTAAAATTGTTCAAACGAGAAAACTTAAAACATGAAAAACGCTCCTAAGACATAGATCTACCTTCTATAAAAATGTCATAATTTTTCATTAAATTTTGATATCTGAAATTGACCCCAAACTGAACTGTTCTAAATTTAGATCTTGAAATCTTGACAGAACTTTAGTCCGAGCTTGTAGGCGATTTTGACAATAGATCCAAGCCGATTTAGAACTTTAGCCGAACATGAAACTTGTAGATCTATGCCTTAGACATCTTCCTGTAGAAATTTCATCAAATTTGGTTTTCGTTTGCTATGGTAGATCTCGAAATTATGAAACTGTTGTTGTAAAAATTCGGACAGATTAATAACCTGATGAGAATCCACGTTTTTGACTTGTTTCCGTAACCCGGATCGAAAAACTTAAAACACAAAACTTGTTCGGCTCTGTGTTTTCGAGTCACTGGTAAAATATTAGAATTTTCGGACTTAAAACTTATTTTTAATCAATTTTGAAGTAAACAGCGTTTAAGGAAGTGGTATTTTGAAAAACTTACTAAATTTGGGAAATTGGCCTTTAAGGTGTAAATGAGTGGAAATTCCTTTGAAATAAAATACATAAACAAACGTTTTCGAAATCCCGTTATGACTAGATTGAACTTTCTACGTAGAGGGAGAGTGTCCCATCGGGTGCCCCTCTAGCTTTTTGCTTCGTGCCTAAACGAACGAGAGTAATCTATGTAGGGGTTGTGATGCAATCGATGCAAACTTGAAATACAATGTAGGGATTGCAATGCAATCGATGCAAACTTGAAATATGTAGGGATTGCAATGTAATCGATGCAAACTTGAAATACCAATGAAATCTTGATACTCGACTATGGATTAACGGGAAAATTAAAAGACTTGAATACTTCCCTTCCCTTATTTAAATTATGCTTTTAAATTTTTGTTAGACAATTATTTACCTTGCAAGCTATATTGTGATTTTATGGAATCCATGTCTTTTAAATTATGCCATTATTATAATTAAATAAATAAATTAAATTATGGGGTGTTATACACATGTTTTCTTTAAGTCTAATTAATGACTTTGAAACCCCATGATCATGTATGTGTTAACTTACTCAGCACGTTGTGCTGACCAAAACCATTTCTTTCTTTTTCTTTCAGAGTTGAGGATAATGCCTCATCATATGCATACATGGGAATTTTGGGAAGATATATTATTTTAGAATTTTTGCATTAGACTAGAACTTGCATGAACGGGCCTGTTTAACCCGTGTTTTGGCCATGTCGGCCCTATTTAAATTTTCGCTGCTAACTATATGATTAGCTATTATTTTCCGCTGCAACTGTAATGACATTATTTTCGAATTTTATTACAATAGGCTGTTTGAATGTTTTAAATTCTGAAAAACCATAGCGTTGCATCTCTTTAGCAAGCTTGGAGAAACTGTGTCTTTCTAGGGAGGTGTGGCGGTGACATCCCGACCTGGGTTACCAAAAACCGGGGTGTTACAAAGTGGTATCAGAGCCCGGAATACTTTTAAACCTATGATTATTATTTTTAACTATTATTTTCTAAACTATTATTTTTAAACCATTAGCATTTTTAAACTACTATTACTATCAATATGAATATTTTAAGAACCCATGGGATAGATTTTATTTTAAAAACCCATGGGAAAAACAGTACATTTATTTTCGAGGGGGAAACATCATCTGCATGTGCATACCACATATTTTTTTCTATACCTTAGATAACCTAGAAGCGACGATGTTCTAACTTAGATCTTTTGCTTGCACTAGATAACTTAGAGGCTTGACATCGAATTAGAAACGCTAACTAGAGACTGATCTTGCCCTAGTTCTAGATCTCATTCATCTATGCGCACGCCTAAGTGTAACAATCCTCGGCCTTTGCCATTCCCATCCTCGTACGAAACAAGTTCTTTATATTGAGTAATAAAAATTAAATTTTTATTAAAACACTCTTTGTTCCAAAAATCTTGGTTGGTTTCCCACACAACAAATCCGAAAATTCGAAATTCGAAATTCACGATTTTCAAAAAAAAAAAGCGTGGCCTTATGGGCGTGCGTTTAACACTTGATCTCATATATGATTTAGCAATTTCTTGTTAAAGCGATCTATCTAAACTCTGATAAACCAATCTATATACGTTGGTGACAGAAAATCACCAAGAGGTAGACCAAGAAACCAGCCTGCTTCCCAACCCACTGCTGAAGTGCCACTGAATGTCACAGAACCTGCTCAACCTGTAGGAGCACAACCCCAAGGTGCGCAGGAC
The DNA here is from genome assembly GCA_030278955.1 of Hygrophila difformis. Taxonomy (NCBI): domain Eukaryota; kingdom Viridiplantae; phylum Streptophyta; class Magnoliopsida; order Lamiales; family Acanthaceae; genus Hygrophila; species Hygrophila difformis. The sequence goes on along the minus strand of JAOANR010000008.1, from coordinate 43,284,246 downwards.
GCCCCCTCACCGAACAGTGTCGGCGATCGTCTCCGGACGATAGAAGAGGTCTTGGTTGCGCTAGGGAACGCGCAAGTCAACCAAGGGCAAGCTGCGGCGGTACCTCCGCCCCAAGCTCGCCCCAATTATCTGGCAATGGTGAATCCTTACCAGCCGCCCCATTACGCTGGTGAGGAGGATCCAGCAAAACTGGAGGAATGGATCCGGACCTTTGACAAGCTGCTGGGTGCGGCCAAGTGTCCGGAAGGGGAGAGAGTGCACGTCGCCTCGTACTACTTGGGAGGCGAAGCGGACGACTGGTGGCAGGCGACATAAGCGAAGCTGACTGAAGATGACGTGCCCTACTCGTGGGCGGAAATGATGGGGTTGCTCAGGGATAGATTATATCCCTTGAGTACCAAAGCAGCGATGTACGAAGAATTTCTGTCGCTGAAGCAAGGAGGCCAGACCGTACAAGAATACTATACTCGGTTCAAGAAGTTGGTGAGGTTCGCGCCAAGGTTGGTGCTGACGGACATGGAGAAAGCCCAGAAGTTCGACATGGGCTTAAATCTGGCAATCCGCGAGGTGATCACAGGGGTACACTACCCCAACCTACAAGCTGTTTATGATCGGGCAGTAGCGGTTGCACGAGTTCAAGGACTGAAGCGGAAGGCGATAGATGAGACTAGCCGAGGTCCCCATGGACAAGGCAAGAGAGATAAGGACCGCATAACTGATATTGACTTGGGTAGGAATAATTTTCGTGATGACCCAAATGGACTAGCCCAAGGCGACGATGGAGGCAACAATAGAAGGATTTTCAACCGTGAGGCCTACATACCCCGATGCCCAAAGTGTAACCAACCCCATCTGGTGAGAGGATGCCCTCAACCGACACATGCTTCCGATGTGGTCGCCGTGGACATCGGATGAAAGAGTGTCGAACCCATATTAAGAATATCACCAAAAGAGAAGATCTGGCCGCCGGACCTAACCAGCCACGTCCAGACGGTCAAAATGACAACAACCATGGGCATCGACTCCAAAATCAACACCCTCAACAGAACCCGAACCAAAACCAAAATCGGGACCAGATGAATAATCAAGGGAGACCCATGGGACGTTGAAAGTGATAAATCAGGCGGACACACCTGTGCAAGGCAACGATACTCGAACCTTTTGAAGAATAATGAGTAGGCAGTTATGGGGACATAACTGAAGTCCTAAGGGGGAGAGGATGTGATACCCCGTAATAAAGTATATGCATTTATTTTCGAGCTCGACTCAACAATATGTATTCCAAATAAATAAATAAACAAATTCTAAGTTTTAATTCTAAGTTCAGTCATGAAATAATAAAATAAAACAAAAGGACTAACTCTTAGTGCGAGAAAAGCCGAAATACAACTTCGATGACGAAGTTGATTCTTAAGGAGGGTAGACTGTAATACCCGAGATTTTTAGTACATAAATAAATAAATAAACAAATAAATAAATAAAACAATAACAATAAATAAATATAAGAAATAAATAAACATAATACATAGATAAGGAAATGAGAAATGGAATTTAATTTAAGAAGGAATTAAATTTCCAATACCCGTAAAGCCAAAGATAATTTAATCAAATAAATGGTACACGGGAACCCGACACCAATGAACTCGAGAATTCGAGGCCAATATTAAATCTAGACCCGAGTAAAATGTTAGATAGGAAATTGGAGCCCGAAAATAGCCCGGAAATCAGAATTCGAGAACATAGAGGGATAGAAGTCTGAAAGAGAGGAGGAAAGACTCGACGGATCGCACGACCCGCCCGGACCGAAGTCCAGGCAGGAGACCGCGCGGTGGCCACGCGAGGTTTCCACACACGGCGCGCCAACCTCGCGCCAGTTGGCAGTAACAAGCCAAGCGAGATTTTCTCGCCCGAATCCGGATTTTCCAACTTCGGTTGCTCACCTTGCGGCTCAAGACTCACTAGGGTAGACCTTGGACATCCCCTAGGTCTTGCACATCTATAAATAATCATCCTAGTCGATCCCGAACACTTTTCAAACCCTACGAGAAATCTCCACATATCGAACCCTAATCCCGGAGTCGTCGGAGGCACGAAACCAAGAGAAGGGACTGACTTGGACGAAAATCTGAAGGCTTCTATCGTTGTGGTAAGTTCTGGTCCGATCTTTTTCTATTCATGATTCGAAAACGAATCCTAACTTAATCTTTTTCTATTCTAAACCCCGATCCGGATCTAGAACGAAGAACCCGACGAATCAAGGAGATAAACGGTGGACTGGAAGCCACGCCCCCGAATCGACGAGCCGGAACGTCCATAAATCGGTAAGTTAACGCTTACATGGTTTTGGGAGAACTAAAATACCTTTAATCTAAAGAATTAAATGAAGAACTTAAAATCTGTCACAACGAAAACCTCTACGGCGCAACATTTTTGCACGATTTTTCCAAACCCTTAAAACTGTTCAAACGGGAAAATTTAAAACAGAAAAAACGTTCCTAAGACATAGATCTACCTTCTGTAAAAATTTCATAATTTTTGATTAAGTTTTGATATCTGAAATCGACCCCAAACTGAACTGTTCTAAATTTAGATCTTGAAATCTTGACAGAACTTTAGTCCGAGCATGTAGGCGATTTTGACAATAGATCCAAGCCGATTTAGAACTTTAGCCGAAGATGAAACTTGTAGATCTATGCCTTAGATATTGTCCTGTAAAATTTCATCAAATTTGGTTTTCGTTTGCTATGGTAGATCTCGAAATTATGAAACTGCTGTTGTAAAAATTCGGACAGATTAATAACCTGATGAGAATCCACGTTTTTGACTTGTTTCCGTAACCCAGATCGAAAAACTTAAAACACGAAACGTGTTCGTCTCTGTGTTTTTGAGTCACTGGTAAATTTTTAGAATTTTCGGACTTAAAACTTATTTTTAATCAATTTTGAAGTAAACAGCGTTTAAGGAAGTGGTATTTTGAGAAACTTACTAAATTTGGGAAATTGGCCTTTAAGGTGTAAACGATTGGAAATTCCTTTGAAATAAAATACATAAACAAACGTTTTCGAAATCCCGATATGACTAGAATGAGCTTTCTGCGTATAGGGAGAGTGTCCCATCGGGTGCCCCTCTAGCTTTTTGCTTCGTGCCTAAATGGACGAGAGTAATCTATGTAGGGGTTGTGATGCAATCGATGCAAACTTGAAATAATATGTAGGGATTGCAATGAAATCGATGCAAACTTGAAATACCAATGAAATCTTGATACTCGACTGTGGATTAACGGGAAAATTAAAAGACTTGAATACTTCCCTTCCCTTTTTTAAATTATGCTTTTAAATTTTTGTTAGACAATTATTTACCTTGCAAGCTATATTGTGATTTTATGGAATCCATGTCTTTTAAATTATGCCATTATTATTATTAAATAAATTAATTAAATTATGGGGTGTTATGCACATGTTTTCTTTAAGTCTAATTAATGGCTTTGAAACCCCATGATCATGTAGGTGTTAACTTACTCAGCACGTTGTGCTGACCAAAACCATTTCTTTCTTTTTCTTTCAGAGTTGAGGATAATGCCTCATCATATGCATACATGGGAATTTTGGGAAGATATATTATTTTAGAATTTTTGCATTAGACTAGAACTTGCATGAACAGGCCTGTTTAACCCGTGTTTTGGCTATGTCGGCCCTATTTAAATTTCCGATGCTATCTATATAATTAGCTATTATTTTCCGCTGCAACTGTAATGACATTATTTTTGAATTTTATTACAATGGGTTGTTTGAATGTTTTAAATTCTGAAAAACCATAGCCTTGCATCTCTTTAGCAAGCTCGGAGAAACCGTGTCTTGCTAGGGAGGTGTGCGGTGACATCCCGACCTGGATTACCAAAAACCGAGGTGTTACAAGAACCCGGGAAGCCGAAGACAATTTAAACGAAAAAATTGTTACACGGGAGCCCGATACTAACGGTATCCAAATGTAAATTCAGACCCAATTAAGATTTAGATAGGGAATTGGAACCCAAAACTAACCCGGAAAACGGAGCCCGAGAACATAGAGGGATAGACGTCCGAAAGAGATGAGAAAAGGCCCGACGGATCGCACGACCCGGCCCAGACCACAGCCTGGACCAAGGTCGCGCGGTCTCCGCGCGCTCCTAAGGGAAAGACCGCGCCAACCCCGCGCCGTTAGCGGTAGTCGCGACGTTCCACGATTCACTCGCCCGATTCCGGATTTTTCGACTTTGGTTGCTTACCTTTCGGCTCAAGACACCTTAGGGCAGACCTTGGACGTCCCCTAGGTCTTCCACATCTATAAATAATCGTCTTGTTTGACCCTGAACACTTTTCAAACCCTACGAAAAACTCTCTACATATCAAACCCTAATCCCAAAGTCGTCGGAGGTACGAAGGCAAGAGAGGAGACTGACTTGGACGAAATTCCGGAGGCCTTGTCGTTGTGATTGAAGAACCCGACGAATCTAGGAGATAAACGGTGGACTGGAAGCCACGCCTCCGAATCGACGAGCCGGAACATCCGTAAACCTATAAGTTAACCTTACTATGGTTTTGGGCAAATTAAAATACATCTAATTTAAAGATTTAATTAAGAACTTGAAATCTGTCAACACGAAAAACTCTACGGCGCAGTGTTTTTGCACGAATTTTTCGAACCCTTTAAACTGTTCAAACGAAGAAACTTAAAACAGAAAAATGTTTGAAAGACATTAATCTAGGTTGTGTAAAAGTTTCATAATTTTTCTTTAGGTTTTGATATCTGGAATCGTCCTAAACTAATCTGTTCAAATTTTGGATCTTGAAATCTTGACAGAACTTTAGTCCGAACTTGTAGGCTTTTTTGACAATAGATCTAGGCCGAATTAGAACTTTTGTTGAACATGAAACTTGTAGATCTATGCCTTAGGAATCTTCCTGTAAAATTTCATCAAATTTGGAGTTCGTTTGCTATGGTAGATTTCGAAATTATGAAACTTCTGTTGAAAAAAAATTCGGACAGATTAATAACCTGATGGAAATCCACGTTTTTTACTTATTTCCTTAACTCAGATCGAAAATGTTAAAACACGAAACTTGTTCGTCTCTGTGTTTTCGAGTCACTTGTAATATTTCAGAATTTTCGGACTTAAAATGAATTTTTAAAATAATCTTGGAGCAAACAGCGAGTACTGAGAAGTATATCTTGAGAAACTTGTGAAATTTGCGAAACTTGTTCTTACCTTGCGGGTTCGATTCCCCAAGGTGTCTGTTTTCTGCGGGTTCGATTCCCCAGGATGTCCATATCAAACCTTGCGGGTTCGATTCCCCAGGGTGTATGTTTTCCTGCGGGTTCGATTCCCCAGGATGTGTGTCGATTCCTGCGGGTTCAATTCCCCAGGATGAGTGTCAATTCCTGCGGGTTCGATTTCCCAGGACGTGTGTTGATTCCTACGGGTTCGATTCCCTAGGATGCGTTTAAATTCTTGCGGGTTCGTTTCCCCAAGAACAAATTATACTAGATCATATTGAATAAAAAAAAAAGAATGAAATCCTGAAATACTTGGATATTTTCCTTATTTAAATTACGCCTTTAAATTATGTCTTGCGATTATTTTATCATGTGTTGTTGAATTATGATCTTATGGAACCCCTGTCTTTTAAATTATGCAATTAAATTATTATTAGATGAATAAAATTAAATCATGTCTTGTATGCACATGTTTTCATTAAATTTAATTAAAGGCTTTGAAACCCCACAATCATGTATGTGTTAACTTACTCAGCAAGTTGTGCTGACCCAAAACCATTTCTTTCTTTTTTCTACAGAGCATGTGGATTATACTTGAGCACGTACATGCATGGGAATTTTTGGGAACTTTGTTTTTAAATTTTTGCATTAGACTATGACATGAACGGGCCTGTTTAACCCGTGTTTTGGCCATGTTGGCCCTATTTAAATTTCCGCTGCAATACTTATATTTAAATATTATTTTCCGCTACACTATAATGATACTTCCTCCGTTCCTTATTTATTGCCACATATGGTGTTTTGACACTGTTTATTGAGTAAGTTTGATTCGACTTTTTAATACAATTATGTAAGATAAAATATAGTTAAGTGGGATCTTGTTGGCTTCGTCTAATCGTATAGATTTAGAATATCAAATTTTTATAATTTTTACTTGTATGGAATTTGAGTTATTAACGATTAAAAATGTGTAATGGATTGCGCGAAATGTGGGTCCGTGGCAATTAAAAAGGAACGGAGGTAGTATTATTTTCCGAACTATATTGTATGGGCTGTTTGAATGTGTTTTAAATATTTAAATACGGCAATACCTAGCCTTGCATCTCTTTAGCAAGCTCGGAGAAGCCGTGTCTTGCTAGAGAGGTGTGGCGGTGACATCCCGACCTGGGTTACCAAAAACCGAGGTGTTTGTAACACCCCGGATTTGATAACCCAGGCCAGGATGCCACCGCCACATCTCCCTAGCAAGACACGACTTCCCGAGCTCACTAAGGAAATGCAAGGCTTGTGGGTATGTAAAAGATTTAAAGCATTTCAAGATTTAGTCAGGAAATTTATAATACTTAATTTAAAATACGATAGTAGTAATCATCATGCGCGAAAAATAAATAGAGTAAATGCTGCGAAAGTAAATCACGGCCAACATGGCCAAATCCTCGGGTTTAACAGACCCGGTAAAAACAGTACGATGCAGAATTTAAAATGTCCGTTATGATTTCCCCCAAGTGCATATGCAAATGCGTCACTCGACATACGCTGTAAAAGAAAAATAACAACGGTTTATCAGTATAAAAATATACCAAGTAAGTTAATCCCTAACTAACAATTTAAGGGGTTCCATGTGTTCAAATCCAAAGATTTTTACCTTTTCATGCATTCATTTAAAATCCATATTTTATTCGCAGCGGAAAAACATGATTAATTTATCAAAGACGAAAATGCATAATTTTAAAAGACTCAATTTTTAAAGGCGGAATTTAAAGGCATAATTTAATGACGATATTTAAATGCGTAATTTAAAAACATGGTAAATTGGATTTAAGCATAATTAACACTCACACCAGTCTTTTATAATTTATCCCGCAAACTAAGAAGAGGACACCATACCGGGAGACCACCAACGAGGCAATCTCAACATAGGACCACTAACGAGGCAGTCCACAACAATGGGAGACCACTAATGAGGCAGTCTCAAAAGATGGAAGGACCACTAACGAGGCGATCCAAAACACAGCGCGCGAGATCACTAACGAGGCAATCTCAGATAGTAAGGAGACCACTAACGAGGCAGTCTCAAAGATAATGATTAGCATGAAGATCGGCTCAGCCTAATGCACGGGATTTTTTCGAAAGTTCGTATTTCAAGTGATCAAAAGGTTCGATATCGCGTTTCATAGTTCGAGTTTTCTCTAGTTCGAAAAATCCGGTTTGACGCAGTTTGCGCCTTCCTTGATTAAAAATTCGTTTTCACACCAAAACTTCTGAAATTCACACAGTAGCTCAAAAACACACACACGAACAACTTTCATTTTTTAAGTTTTTGGAAATAAAGGTTCTAAGTGAGTCAAAATTTGAGTTCTTTACAAAAGATAATTTCTGTCTCAAAAACTGATTTCGTCACAGGTTCGTGCGACGCCGATTAAAAATTCAATTCAAAGCCAATTGATCCGAAATTTTTACAGAAGATACAAAACAAATTAAGGAACAACTTTCATGTTTTAAGAAATTAGAAATAATGAATTTTAGGTGTTCAAAAATCGACCACAACACGCTGTACACGCGCGGACTAAAAAGGTAGTTTTAAACAGTTCTGAATTCGGCCGTTTTGACATATCAAATGAACTCCAAAATCCACGAACGTTTATATGCATAATCTAGACACATTTATCTACAACTTTTGTTTAGAAATGCAAAGTTAAATCATTCTAAAAATGGGTGAAAAACGTGCATCAAGTCGAGCAATGAAATCTGTCAACGGTTTAAAACGTTCGGTTTGTCACAGAAAGTTTACGGCGAGATTTGGGATAGCAAATCTTAATGTCAATGGCTGAAATTTGGACACAAAATAGATTAAAGTCTTAGGAACAAAGTCTATGTTGAAAAGTTTTCAGTTTGAATTCCCGAAGGTCGAGTTTTAGGCGAGTTTTTGGAATTGGACGAAAATAGGGTTTTCGAAAAGCGGTTTTCGTTACGGGTATAGATCTAGAGTTTTAAACAACAATAAACCACAAAAATTTGTGAGTAAGGTCTTAACTTACTTAGTTAGAGAATAGGGTCGCTGGATTGGGTTTTCGGACGTCCTAGGGTCACGACGAACGGCCAACTTCTCCGATCGCTTTTTGTTCGTTTTCCGACGTGAAATCATAGTAAGGAAAAAGTGTTGGAATCCGAGTTTTGGAGACTTATGGACGGATGGAACACTATATTAAGACTTACCAAGGTTCTATGAGGTAGTGGCTCAGTCCTGTTCGCCTCGTCGTCGCCGGAATGTTCGCCGGAAAGTTTCGTCGGGAGAGTTTGGCTTGGAGAGGAAGTTTGTGAGTATTGTGGGGATTGGTTTCTGTGGGATTAGGGCTTTTGAGGCTCCCCAGCCGCCCTTAAGCCTTCCTTAAGGCTGGAATTCGGTTTCCCTCGAAGGGAATTATAATTTAGGCAAGAAAATCACCCCCGAATGGAAAGATTACACATTCAGCTCCTCTGGCGCGGAGGTGGCGCGCACCCACGCCTATGGCCGCGCGGAGCACGCGTGCCAGGCCTGGCGTCGCGACACCTTCGTCCACGCGGTGGCCGCGCGGCGGCGCGCGGCGGGCGCGGGCCGGACCGAACCGGCCGGTTCGGCGGTTCGCGTGTTCCGTCGGGTCTTTCCTTGCTTTCCTCTATCGGTTTTCTACCCCCTATGTGTTAGCTCGACTCCTCGGGTCGTCTCCAGTTCGGCATCTTCACCTTAAACTTGTTACGAGTTCGGCTTATCGCTCGTAACATTTCCGTGTCCTAATTAGTCTAGTCTAAATTGGTTTCAACTCCTCCTATCGTCCTTGCGATCGATCTTGTGATTTATCTCGTGATTTATTTTGTGACTTAATTTGTGATTTATTTTGTGATTTATTTCGTGACTGAACTTAGAAATTAGTTCCAAGCTGCCTACGTACCCTGTGAAGGGATCAAGTCATGACGTAGTTCAAAACAATTTGAATTTGTTTTTTTTTCTCGGGTGTTACAGTGTTACAAAGTGGTATCATAGCCCGGATATTTTTAAATTATTATTTTTAAAGCCCTTATTATTTTTAAACTCTTATTTTTAAACTATTACCAATACTATTATTTTAAGGTATTCCTTTATAAGGAGCCCAAATTATTATCTTCTAGCCCAAATTATTCTTAGCCCAAAAAATCATTTTTAAACCCCAAAATTTTTAAGGCCCAATCCCCATATTTTTATTAAAAATTAATTATTATTCTTTGGCCAATATAGAGGCCCAAATCTTATTGCTGTTATTTTAGTCCACCATGGGATATATTCTATTTTAAAACCCATGGAAAAAATAGTGCATTTATTTTTGAGGGTATCATCATTTGCATGCGCATAATGCATTATCTATACCTTAGATAACATAGAAGCGACGTTGTTCTAACTTAGATCTTTTGCTACACCTAGATAACTTAGAGGCTTGACATCGAATTAGAAACGCTAACTAGAGACTGATCCTGCCTTAGTTCTGGATCGCGTTTATCTAAGCGCACGATTAAGTATAACAATCCTCGGCCATTGCCACTCCTACCCTCATACGAAACATTTTCGTTATGTTGAACAATAAAAATCAAGTTGCTAATTAAAACACTCTTTATTCAAAAAATCTTGTTTGGTTTCCCAAACAACAAATCCAAAATTCCAAAATTCGAGACTTGAAAAAAAAAATCTGGACAGAACCCTGTCCGACCAAAAAAAAAAAATATTTGGTTTCTGGCCTTCATAATTTCCTTCCTAAACGATCTCTCAAATCCCCAGAATGTAATCTATACACGTTCATAACAGAAAATGGCACCTAGGAGAAAACCGAGGAAGGTGAGTCCAAACGGCACAGACGTTGACCTCCCCAACGTGCCCAACAACAGTGGAAGTCCTCAGAACCTAGAAGAACTGGTGCCTCCTATGCCCAACAATATGGAAGAACGTCTAAAAACTGTAGAGGAAGTCCTTGTAGCATTAGGAAATGCGGAGGTGCATAGGGCACAAGCAGCAGTACCTCCGCCAGTGGCTCAAATCAACTATCTAGCGTTGGTGAATCCCTATCAACCACCACGCTATGATGGGCAAGAGGATCCCCCCAAACTTGAGGGGTGGATCCGTACATTTGATAAGCTCTTGAATGCTATCAAATGCCCTCATGAGGCAAAGCTACGAGTAGCAACCTACTACTTAGGAGGCGAAGCCGATGAGTGGTGGCAAAACCTCCAGAGGAATTTAGAGGAAGCTGAAGAAGATTATTCGTGGAATAAGCTTAAGGAGGATCTAAGGGACCGATTCTACCCCATGAGCACCAAGGCAGCAATGTATGAAGAGTTTTTATCACTAAGACAAGGGGGACAGACGGTGCAGGAGTATTACACCCGGTTCAAGGAATTTGTACGATTTCCTACAAGGATAGTACCAACCGACTCTGACAAGGCTCAGAAATTCGAGATGGGTCTGAATCTTAGTATCCGGGAGATACTTGCAGTAGGACAATTCACAACCTGCAGATGGTATATGACCGCGCTGTAGCAATTTATCGAGTCCAGCAACTGAAGCATAAAGAAATTGGGGAGTCGAGCAAGGACTCGCAAGGATTTGAGAAAAAGAATCGGAGCAATAACGATGGACAAGATAGGTCCAATGAGCCAAAGAAGAACGAGAATAAAGATTCCAATAATGGAAGAAAAGGCATACGTCGTACAGACATACCACGTTGCCCTCAGTGCCACCAAGCCCATCTGGTGGGCGAATGCCCAAGGCGCGGGACTTGTTATAGATGTGGTGGGGAAGACCACGTGATTAGAGAATGTAATGTTCGTGAGGAGATGATTGAGAAGAGGCTAGATTTGGTAAACCCTCAACAAGGAGATCAAGGAAGAGCTGTAGGACGATGGAATGATGTTGACCAAGCAGACTTGCTAGCTCAGTGAGAACTGATGATATACAACGCTACCCGACCCTATTCCAAATCGACACCACCACAGTTATGGGGACATAACTGTAAGCTTAAGGGGGAGAGGATGTCACACCGTATAATTTGGTCCGAAATAAACAAACAAATTCAAATTGTTTTGAACTACGTTATGGCTTGATCCCTTTACAGGGTACGTAGGCAGCTTAGAAATTTTAATTCTAAGTTCAGTCACAAAATAATAAAATAAACAAAAGAATTAACTCTTAGCACTAGAAAAGCCGAAACACAACTTCGAGTACGAAGTTGATTCTTAAGGAGGGTAGACTGTAATACCCGGGAATTTTGCAACATAAAATAAATAGATAAATAAAATAAACAATAAATAAATAAACATGATACTTTGATAAGGAATCATAAGGAAGTGAGAAATGGAGTTTAAATTAAAAAGGAATCAAAGTTTCGAGAACCCGGGAAGCCGAAGACAATTTAAACGAATAAATTGTTACACGGGAGCCCGATACTAATGAACTCGATAATTCGAGTCCAAATGTAAATTCAGACCCGAGTAAGATTTAGATAGGGAATTGGAACCCAAAACTAACCCGGAAATCGGAGCCCGAGAACATAGAGGGATAGAAGTGCGAAAGAGAGGAGAAAAGGCCCGACGGATGATGAGTGATTTTCACTACTCATATTTTACCACAAGCGGATGGTTGTCATCAAGTAATAAAAACCGGTGAATACCGGGTCGAACCCAAGGGAATTCAGAATATTATTTCATTCTGGAGAAAACTTAATCATTTTAAGTTCATTAATAATATATATTATATTTTGAAAAGAGTTTGTTTAATTCTAATGGTGATTAAATTAAAATGATAGCATTAAACTTAAGAATAAAGCAAGTTAAAAATTTAAAATAATAAAAATAAAGATAAGATATATGCTTGTAATGATTTAGAACATACCATCTTTATATAAAAGTGAAATTGCATAATGATTTAGCATTTCCCAATGTCTAAAAAGATCAATTTCAGCAGATTTAATTATTTTATAAAGATTAAATATATGCCAATTTCCTAATTTTCATAATTTGTAAAAACAGACTTCATGGAAGCAAATCAAATTATCTAACATTCTGCAATCATCAGTCTAGGCATAAAATTGAGTCTTTCTCAAGCATACAAATTTTCCTATAGTGATCATACGACACATTTCATTTCCCAAATCAGCGTGTACATGCCAGAATCTATTTTAATGTGATTTTTTCCCAAGACATGTACTAAAATCTAATTTCCACTTTTTATCTCCCGATTTAGCAAAGCAGAAAATCAAACAGATTAGATTCTAACATTTAATTATGCAGAATAGTGTAAATAATCTAATAAATATGGTAAGATATTGATAAAACATGGTAATATGGATTTTAATACTAAATTTAGAATGTCAACATATTAGAATTTTTATCAGATTATTGTAGACAAAATATGCAGAATGATCGATCAGTCCAGATTTAGCAGATTAAAAATGCAGATTTCAGATTTTTGCCAAAACATAATTGTCGATCAATTTCAGGCATCCAATACATAATCCTAATGCAAATTCTAACAGTTCTTGCAGATTAATCCAGATTACACAGATAAACATCGACATTTATTATACTTCCATAAAACATAAATTCGTACTTCAAAAGTGATTCTGAACTCCCGTTCTAGAATACTTTTAACACGAACAACATAGAAATCCGTTTACAAACATGGAAACAGTAGGAAATTATGTTTAAAAGCAAAACCTAAACATTACAAAGCGAGAAAAAGAAAGACAACACCTAGAATGCGAAGAACACAGTCAGAAAGACGTTCTGATCACTTCCTCCGGCATGATTCGGTGTTATCGGCCTTCTTCTCCTAAGTTTTAGAGCGTTTCCAGAGAGTTTCTGATGATAAAATGAGTCTGCCTTGAGTCTGGAATGAGTCTAGATCAAGAGAATGACGAAAAACGGCATTTAAAACCGAGTTCGGGAGGTTAGAAAACTGCCGAACTTCGACTGTGGCGCATAAAATGGCGCTCGGAAGAGGTTTTCGGCGCCACCAAAGAGAGCTGGCGCATCCTGACATTTTCCAAATTTTCTGCTGCGGCGCAAAAAGTGGCGCTTGGAAGGGGTTTTAGGCGCCGCTAAGAAGGTGCGGTGCATTCTGACAATTTCCTAAAATTTTGTCTGCGGCGCATTTTGTGGCGCCTGGAAGGTGTTTTAGGCGCCGTCAAGAAGGTGCGGAGCATTCTGAAGCTTTTTTCCCAATTTTCTGATTGCGGTGCCAAAAGTGGCGCCTAGAGGCTGTTTTAGGCGCCGCCAAGAAGGTGCGGAGCATTCTGAAGCTTTTTCACCTCTGAAATTTTTCTAAGTGTTGAAACGGTGCCTGATGCGGTGCTCGGAAGGCAATTTAGGCTCCGCCATGCCTGTGCAGAGCATTCTGGGAAGATTTCAACTGATTTTTTTCTAAGTCTGAATCTTGGCACCTATCACATTAAATATTCCTTATTTTCCAAAATAAAGCCTCCGAACATCGCTCTTCATTATTTAAATGCCTGAAACAACATTGCAATGCATTAGGTTTGCCAAAGTCTTATTAAAAACACATAAAAACGCGATAAATTTAACCTAAATAAGCCAAATCTAACCATGATCACTTGAAAAATAAAAACACATGAAATACACCTAAAAGTGCAATGAATTAAGGTAAAATGCACTCATTTTGGACATATTTTAGTACAATTTAAGCTCATTTAAATGTGGTTTCACAGGGTGCATCAACGGATCGCACGACCCGGCCCAGACCGCAGCCTGGACCAAGGCCGCGCGGTCTCCGCGCGCTCCTAAGGGAACGACCACTCCCACCCCGCGCCGTTAGCGGCAGTCGCAACGTTCCGCGATTCACTCGCCCGATTCTGGATTTTTCGACTTCGGTTGCTTACCTTTCGGCTCAAGACACCTTAGGGCAGACCTTGGACGTCCCCTAGGTCTTCCACATCTATAAATAATCGTCTTGTTCGACCCCGAACACTTTTAAAACCCTACGAAAAACTCTCTAAATATCAAACCTTAATCCCGGAGTCGTCGGAGGCACGAAGGCAAGAGAGGAGACTGACTTGGACGAAATTCCGGAGGCCTTGTCGTTGTGAACGAAGAACCCGGCGAATCTAGGAGATAAACGGTGGACTGGAAGCCACGCCTCCGAATCGACGAGCCGGAACATCCGTAAACCTGTAAGTTAACCTTACTATGGTTTTGGGCGAATTAAAATACGTCTAATTTAAAGATTTAATCAAGAACTTGAAATCTGTCAACACGAAAAACTCTACGGCGCAGTGTTTTTGCACGAATTTTTCGAACCCTTTAAACTGTTCAAACGAAGAAACTTAAAACACAAAAAAAACGTTTCTAAGACATTAATCTAGGTTGCGTAAAAGTTTAATAATTATTTCCTTAACTCATATCAAAAAATTTAAAACACAAAACTTGTTCGTCTCTGTGTTTTTGAGTCACTGGTAAAATTTCAGAATTTTCGGACTTAAAATGAATTTTTAAATAATTTTGGAGCAAACAGCGATTAGTGAGAAGTATATCTTGAGAAACTTGTGAAATTTGCGAAACTTGTTCTTACCTTGCGGGTTCGATTCCCCAAGGCGCCTGTCATCATGCGGGTTCGATTCCCCAGGATGCCCGTATCAAACCTTGCGGGTTCGATTCCCCAGGATGTGTGTCGATTCCTGTGGGTTCAATTCCCATGATGAGTGTCAATTCCTGCGAGTTCGATTCCCCAGGACGTTTGTTGATTCCTACGGGTTCGATTCCCTAGGATGCGTTTAAATTCTTGCGGGTTCGTTTCCCCAAGAACAAATTATACTAGATCATATTGAATAAAAAAAAAAAAAAGAATGAAATCTTGAAATACTTGGATATTTTTCTTATTTAAATTACGCCTTTAAATTATGTCTTGCAATTATTTTATCATGTTTGTTGAATTATGATCTTATGGAACCCCTGTCTTTTAAATTATGCAATTAAATTATTATTAGATGAATAAAATTAAATCATATCTTGTATGCACATGTTTTCCTTAAATTTAATTAAAGGCTTTGAAACCCCACAATCATGTATGTGTTAACTTACTCAGCAAGTTGTGCTGACCCAAAACATTTCTTTCTTTTTATAGAGCATGTGGATTATACTTGAGCACGTACATGCATGAGAATTTAATGGAACTTTGTTTTTAAATTTTTGCATTAGACTATGACATGAACTGGCCTGTTTAACTCGTGTTTTGGCCATGTTGGCCCTATTTAAATTTCTACTGCAGTACTTATATTTAAATATTATTTTCCGCTGCACTATAATGATATTATTTTCCGAACTATATTGTATGGGCTGTTTGAATGTGTTTTAAATATTTAAATACTACAATACCTAGCCTTGCATCTCTTTAGCAAGCTCGGAGAAGCCGTGTCTTGCTAGAGAGGTGTGGCGGTGACATCCCGACCTGGGTTACCCAAAACTGGGGTGTTACAACCACTCCGGAGCCTCGGGAAACCCATACGGATACTCCCGAGAGTGTTGGCCCAAAATATCTCGCCGTTTTGGCATAATTTCGCATATCTCACATATTCCAACACCATCGTCCAATCAGGCATGATGTGCAAAGCTAGGAGGGCACCCTGCAGAGCACTCACCCCCTACATAATATTTAATCAAGTTGCAAAGGGGATTTTCCAAAATGTTTTATTTTATTTATTTCAAAACAAGAATTAATTTGTTTGTATAATAAAGCCAATTTCACAAATTTAGCAAGTTTCTCAAAAATATACTTTCACGGGACGCTGCTCACTCCAATATTATTTAAAAATCTATTTCACGATCAAAAATTCTGAAATTTGAGCAATTGCTTGCCAACACACTAACAAACAAGTTTTGTGTTTTAACTTTTTCAATCCGGATTAAGGAAGTAAGTCAAAAATGAGATTTTATTCAAAAATAGTGTTCTGCCCAGATTCAGACGTAGCAGTTTTCAAAGATCTAATTTTTAACATATCAAATGAAAACCAAACTTAACAAAAATTTGCATGCTTACTCCTAACACATTTATCTACAACTTTCGTTTAGAATCGAGGCCTAATTCCAACCGGATCAATTAAGAAAAATCGGATTAAGTTCAGAAACCCATTCTGTCAATTTTTAGAAGTTTGAAGAAAACACAGATTGGTTCGGTTTGTATTCGGAGGTTCAAATCTTGACGAAAAATTCTAAACTTTTACAGTGGTATTTCAGACTTATAGATCTACAATTTTTATGTTCAACACTAATCCTAAATCGGCCTAGATCTAGGGTAAAAATCACCAAAAAGTTCGAAATATGATTCTGTCCCATTTCAAGATCCAAATTGAAAACAGGTTCTTCTAGTTCGAATTTCGGGTAGCAAAACTTAACCAAAAATTATGCAATTTTTACAAGAAGTAGATCAATGTCTTAGGAACACATTTTGTGTTTTAACTTTTCTCGTTTGAACGTTTTAATTGGTCCGAATAATTCAAATAAAAACGTTGCGCCGGTGTAGACAGATTTTAATTAGTTTTTTTTTTATTAGATCTTTGTGTTCGGTTAATTTTACACACCCAAAATCATAGTAAGTGATTAACTTACTTGAGATTGGATTTCCCGGCTCGTCAAATTCGTAGGCATTGCTTCCACGTCCTCCGTTCTCCCTCCGAGATCCTTCGTTCTCCCTCTACGCGTCCGGTTCAGGGTTTTAGGAAGGAAACGGAATAAGTTAGATTAAGATATGAGTTTTTGTAATACCCCGGAGAATGGCTTAAATGGAGTAAAATAAGCTACTCATACCAACAAGGTACCTTTCTTTCTTGGTAACCATCCTATAAGAACTCCAAAATTAAGCGTGCTTGGCTTGAGGTAATTCTGGGATGGGTGACCTCCTGGGAAGTCTCCCAGGGTGTGCGTGAGTGAGGCCAAAGCGCACTGGAAAGAGCTCACGTTGGTTTGTGGGGATAGCCTTCACTCTGGAGCCGGCAACATCTAGAGTAGCACCCCGTCTTTCCGTTGCGCCGAAGATGGGGGTGTTACAGATGGTATCAGAGCCAGACCGCGACCGCGTGCTGTGGTATTCAGGTGCCTAGCGGGGTGAAAGATCTATGGGATGTGGATGATTGTGGCATTCACGAGATGTGGATGGCCGAGCGCAACGAGGACGTTGCGATCTTAAGGGGGGAGGAATGTAATAACCCGGAGAATGGTTTAAATGGAGTGAAATAAGCTACTCATACCAACAAGGTACCTTTCTTTCTTGGTAACCATCCTATAAGAACTCCAAAGTTAAGCATGCTTGGCTTGGCGTAATTCTAGGATGGGTGGCCTCCTGGGAAGTCTCCCAGGGTGTGCGTGAGTAAGGCCAAAGCGCACTAGAAAGAGCTCATGTTGGTTTGTGGGGACAACCTTTACTCTGGAGCCGATAACATCTAGAGTAGCACCCCGTCTTTCCGCTGCGCCGAAGATGGGGGTGTTACAGTTTTGAATGGAAAATATGGACAACCCTTATCAAACTCTCCCAAAACCGAAAACACAAAGTTCTTGCTCACCGACGGCTTTCCGACGACTTTCCGGCTACTAAAACCGACCAAGGGAGTGTGTAGATCAAGGATTTCAGGCTTCGGATTGTTGGTAAGGTTTAGATTAGCTTCCTTCGTCATTTGAAATCATAACCATCATTCTAACTTGCGGACTTTTACTTGCAAACACGTTCGTGGCCAAAGGAAAAAGAGAACGTGTGGCGTAGATCCGTTCGTGGCAATTTGAACGATTCGATCGACCCTAGGACATTCGAGAACTCACCTACAGTAAGTCAATACCTTTCATACCATTATGGGTGGTTTAAGGGCGTCCGAAACTTTGGATTTGAAACAAAACATTAAAATCAAACCTAAAAACCCTGATCTGTGTGTTTTCTGAAATCCGACCAAAACTCCTACTTTGAGTTTTCAAACCGGAAAACTCAAAACTAGGATTTTGATCCTAAGATCTTAAGCTACGTTGTGTAAAAATTTCAGAGATTTTAATCGAGTTTTGATACCCCAATTCGTGTTGGACATTTTCTGTGATTTTAAGAACATGCGAAAAACTGACAGTGCACTTAATCGAACTTGATGAGCATGTTTCTATTACTTCCAGTCCAAACTAATCTTTTTGATGTAAACAAAAGTTGTAGATAATCATGTCTCGTATGTGTCCACAAAATTTCAGAATTTTTGGAGTCCATTTGATGAGTCGAAAAATCGGATTTTGAACGCTGTGTCGAACCTGAATCCTGACAGCATATTGTTTGTGTAGAAAACTTGATTTTTGACATGTTTCCCCTCTTTATTCCGAAAAACTCGAAACATAAAAGTTGTTTGTTAGGATGTTTTTGATATACTATGAAAATTTCAGATCAATCGCCTTTGAATTGAATTTTTAGACTAAAAAGGCATAAACTGTGATAACGAATGGTTTTAACTTGTGAGATTTTGAAATTTCTAAACAAACGATCAAAATCTCGTTATTTGATAAAGCTATATTTTCGAAATTCCCGTTACACAAAAGTTTAAACGATATCGGTTACATAGGTAGGGGGTGAGTGCTCTGCAAGGTGCCCCTCTAGCCTTTTCTCCGCGTGCCTGTAATGGACGAGAGAAGCTTGAATGAAAAATTATGCCAAAACGGCAATGTATTTGGGCCTACACTCTCGGGAATATCCGTATGGGTTTTCCGAGGCTCCGGAGTGGTACTGGGTATGGCGGATAGGCTGCGGCCGCCGGGCTACCGGCTAAATGAAAAATTACGAAATTGGCTGCGGCCGCCGGAGCGCCGGCTAAATGAAATATTGTTGAGATGGTGGTGTAATGGGGAAAATTAAAAAGACTTAGATTTTATTTATTTATGTCATTATTATTATGTTTTAAATACATGCCCATGCTTAATTCATTATTTATGTAATTTGATGTGCCTTTAAATTTTGCAATTTAAATTCTTACTTTTAAATTAGCAAATAAAATGTTTTTATATGCAAGACTAAAGCATGATTTTATTTATTAAAATTAAACCCCTTTATTGTTATGTTAGGATTGATTTACTCAGTATTTTATAATACTGATAAGACTCTTGCTTTCCTTTTCTTTTCAGAGTATGATGAGAATGCATAAGCATGTGCATTTGGGGGAAACTCTTTGGAACATTATTTTATCGTTTTTTTTAGACAAGCATATCGGGCCTGTTTAACCCGAGTTTTGGCCATGTCGGCCTTATTTTAATTTCCGCTGCAACTTATTATTACTATCATGTGTGGATGACATTATATTATTATTTTTAAATAATTCTGGACTTGTTTTTAAACTCTTTTTAATACTCATAGCCTTGCTTCTCTTTAGCAAGTTCGGAGAATTCGTGTCTTGCTAGGGAGGTGTGGTGTTAGCATCCCGGCCTGGTTATCAAATCCGGGTGTTACAAATTGGTATCAGTGACCGGAATTTTTTTAAAGCTACTATTATTATTTTTAAACCATTACTTTAAAAACTAGTATTATTTTACTTAGTTTTTTTTTAAAACTATTACTATGAGCCCAAGTTTTGGCCCAATAATTCTACTTACTAGTTATTTAAAAGGTAAATTAGGGCTCAGGCCCTTTTTAAAAATCTTTCAATTTTTTTAGGTCCCATTTCAATTTTATTACACTTTGCACCCCATCACATGTTTGACTTGATTTACCACGTCTTCTATTTGCCTTACCTAGATATTAAATGATATTTACCAGGTTAATGATATGTGGTTTACCACTGTAGTAGTATGTACTTTACCATAGCTACCATATATTAGTACTTACCAAGTTACCGGTACGTGGTTTACCACAGATACCATATGGTATTTACCAAGTTTTTGGTATGTACTTTACCACAAATACCTTATGGTGTTTACCAAGTTATTCCACATATACCATATGGTATTTACCAAGTCTTGATATGTGCTTTACCACAAATATCTTATGGTATTTACCAGGTTATTGGTATGTTCTATACCACAAATACCTTATGATGTTTACCAAGTTATTCCACATATACTATTTGTGCTTTACCAAGTTTTTAGTATGTGCTTTACCACGATTACCTTATGGTGTTTACCAAGTTATTGGTATATGCTTTACCAAGTTCTTGGTATGTGATTTACCAAGTTATTACATAGAGCCTAAAACACAATGTTTGAAATGGAGAGGCTTTGACTCTTACAATATTTTTTCAATGGGTACCGGGCCCTAGTTTTCCCATATTTAAAATCCTAATTATTTGAGCCCAAAAATTTTTAGCCCAAAATTTTTCTTACTTAGCCCAATATTTTTAAGCAAAAGATTTATTAAAATTTTGGCCCAATATAAAGGCCCAACTTTTTATTATTATCCATGAAGTAAATTTATTTTAAAAATATATGGATAAATTAAATTTTTTTTTTTTGGGATTTGCATATGCATACTCGCATGTAGATTTGAATTTTTGCATCTCCTAACTTTACGTTCGATATGTTCTAACTCTAACCTACCTTGTTGACACTAGATGGCCAAACCAAACGCGAACATGATCAACATTATGATGAAACTGATTAACGCATACCTCGAATCCCAACAACATATCAATCACTTCAAGGCTCGAGTAGGACAGTTAGAGGGTAACATGGCCCATTTGGGACATCTTAGGGAGGCAGACCATCACAACATAACCCAGCTGCAAAATCGAATCACGCAGCTCCAAGCCCAAGTAGCTGAGCTCCAAGACAAGAGTGATGACTTGGTGGAACAAGTAGGGGACCTGGGTTGGGAGATGACTAACCTAGCCAACCAAGCTGATGGAGCGGTCCTTCAGAACCCGGGGCCTGCACCCAATGTTGCCGAACCCATTGACGTATCAAGCGACGAAGAGGATCCTATTGAGGACGCCCCTACATATTCGTTCTAGACTTAGTGATCTACTGATGCACTATTATTAGTTATATTTCCCTTTTCAAACTTTTGTCAGCACTACTATTCTCGTTCCTAATGCTTGTAACCAAATAAAGTTTTCTATTGAGCAATAAATTTACAAGCATTTATCTTATACATAAATATATTTAAATTATTCTTTACATTTGATTAAATTATTTATTTTTTCAAATACCTTGTTGAGACTCAACCAAACAAAGGTACAAGGTATTAATAAATAAACAACATAAATATTTATATAATAAAGAGATAACAATCAAACAAGGGAACCCTAAACCCTGAAACCCTGAAAACCCTTAACCCTAACCTAGGGTCTCCACAAAAAAATAACAACAACAACAACAACAAGTAGTAAACAACTCCCAATGACAACGAATAGTACATTAAACTCCAAACAACTTCTAATAACAGGTTCCAGTGGATTGAAACCTGTTAATACCACTCTTTTATTCATTAAATTACTTTACAAGTATTACATCATACTTTTACAAGAAAAGAATCTAACCTCTTGTGCTTGTAACAGAATGGCACCGAGAGGCAGCCCACGTAACGAGCCCGTCTCACCAAATACCAACGAAGTACCTAGGCAACCCGACATGCCGATACCAAACGTGGGTGTACACGCGCAGGAAGAGCCAGCAGACCCTATACCAACATGGGCGATCGCCTACGCACTCTAGAGGACGTTCTCATTGCGCTAGGGAACGCGCAGGTGAACCAGGGCCAAACGGTTGCGGCACCTCCACCCCAGGCTCGCATTAATTACCTAGCCATGGTGAACCCATACCACCCGCCACACTACGCCGGCGAGGAGGGATCCGGCTAAGCTCGAAGAATGGATCCGGACGTTCGACAAGTTACTAAACGCCGTGAAATGCCCGAATGGCGAGAAAGTGCACGTGGCATCATACTACTTTGGAGGGAAGGCGGACGACTGATGGCGTGGCACCCAAGGAAAGTTAACTGAGGGAGAAGAACCCTACTCGTGGGAGGAGTTCATGGAACTACTCAGTGATCGATTTTATCCCATGAGCACAAAGACGGCAATGTACGAGGAGTTCCTATCATTGAAACAAGGAGGACAAACAGTCCAAGGAATACTACGCCCGTTTTAAGGAGTTGGTGCGTTTCGCACCAAGACTAGTGCCGACAGACGTGGAAAAGGCACATAAATTCGAGATGGGGTTGAACTTGGCCATACGGGAAGTGATCATTGGCGTCCATTACCCGGACCTGCAAGCGGTGTATGATCGAGCGGTGGCTGTCGCAAGGGTGCAACAACTGAAGAGGAAGGTGAGTGGAGAGTCCAGCCGGGGACCTCAGGGACAAGATAAGAGGAACAGGGATAACCGATCCGGTAACAATTCTGGAGGAAACAACTTCCGGGGAGGCCTGAACAGACTCCCTCAGAACAACAATAGGGGAAATGATGGGAGAACCTTTTTCCAAGGTAACCTCGTGCCACCATGCCCAAGATGTGGCAGACCTCACTTGACTAGAGGATGCCCCCAACAGGGCGCATGCTACCGATGTGGTCGAATTGGCCATCGGGTGAATGAGTGCCGCACTCAAATTGAAAACATTACCAAGAGGGAGGACTTGGTTACGGGGCCAGCGCAGCCTCGTAATCAAAATGGGCGGAATGGTAACCATCAGGGGTACAGACCCCCTCAGAATCAGAATCCCAACCAAAATCAACGCCCTACACAGAATCCCAACCAGCAACAGAATCAGAACCCGAACCGGGATCAGCAGGGCAATCAAGGACGGCCAATGGGGCGGTTGAATGTTATCAACCAAGCGAATGTACCTATGCAGGGTGACGTGATGGCAGGTACGTTCCATGTCTTAAGTACACCCCTCAAAGTTCTGTTTGACTCAGGAGCTAGTTGTTCGATTATATCATCAAGATTCTTACATGAACTAGATCTACCTAAGTGCAAGCTGATTAACTTAGGAATTCAACTACCTTCAGGAGAAGTAGCATCATGCTCTAGACGTTATAATGGAATTCCGATAGTTATCAAGAACATAGAATTCTTCGCGAACTTGGTAGAATTTAACTTAAGGGACTTCGACGTTATACTGGGGATGGATTCGTTGACCCAGTATAAAGCAGTGATTGAATGTCAGAAGCAGAAAATCACTCTATCGAAAGGTAGGGGAAAGAGAGTCATCTTTTACTCTCAACCCCCTAAGAGGAGCAACAAGGTTGTTAACGCTCTCAAGTTATGTAGCTTAATGCGTAAGGGATACGCAATGTATGCATGCTACGTACACAACCTAGAGGCGGAGGAGAACAAGGTCGACAACATCCCAGTGGTAAAAGAATACCCGGACGTATTTCCTGAAGACATCCCTGGTATGCCACCTGAGAGAGATCTTGAATTCACCATAGATCTCATTCTGGGAACGGAACTTGTATCAAAGGCTCCTTACCGCATGGCGCCACTGGAAATGAAAGAGTTAAAGGAGCAACTCGAAGAGTTGTTAGAGAAAGGATACATAAGACCAAGTACGTCCCCGTGGGGAGCACCGGTCTTATTTGTTAAAAAGAAGGACGGAGGACTATGCCTTTGCATCGACTATAGAGGACTCAATCAAGTGACCATCAAGAACAAGTATCCATTACCGAGGATTGAAGACTTATTTGATCAGTTGACGGGAGCTTCGGTGTTCTCAAAGATCGACTTGCGATCCGGTTATCACCATCTGAGGATTGCTGAGAAGGATATCCCGAAGACGGCGTTCCGAACTCGTTATGGACACTACGAGTTCAAAGTGTTATCCTTTGGGTTAACAAATGCACCTGCAATGTTCATGAACCTCATGAACAATGTATTTAGAGAATTGTTAGATCAATGCATCGTGGTGTTCATCGACGACATCCTGATCTACTCGAGAAGCGAGGAGGAGCATTCCCAACATTTGCACCAAGTGTTAGGGATTTTGTGCAAGAACCAACTCTATGGAAAACTGTCCAAATGCGACTTTTGGTTGAAGGAAGTAGCATTCCTTCGGCACATAGTTTCCGCCACTGGAGTTTCAGTGGATCCGGCGAAAGTTTCGGCGGTGACGGAGTGGGTATCGCCGATGAGTCCAACTGAAATAAGGAGTTTCCTTGGACTAGCTGGGTATTATAGGCGATTTGTGAAGGACTTGTCGAAAATCGCACGCCCGTTGACCCAGCTGTTGAAGAAAGGGGTGAAATACGACTGGACTAGGGAGTGTGAGTCCGCGTTTCAAGAGCTGAAAAAGCGACTCACCACTACGCCCGTATTAGCACTACCATCAGGGAATGGTGACTTCGAGGTTTACAGTAACGCTTCGAAGGAACGTCTAGGATGCGTTTTGATGCAAGACTCAAGAGTCATTGCATATGCATCGCGTCAATTGAAACCTCATGAAGTGAACTGCGCGACCTTCGACTTGGAGTTGGCGGCAGTCGTGTTCGCTCTGAAGATATGGAGACATTACCTCTATGGGATAAAGTGTCGGATGTTCACTGACCACAAAAGCCTCAAATACATATTCACTCAAAAGGAGTTAAATCTGAGGCAACGGAGGTGGTTGGAACTAATCAAGGACTATGATCTCGAAATTTCTTACCACGAAAGGAAGGCCAACGTGGTAGCTGATGCCTTAAGCCGGAAGACCCAACATGTGGCGAATTCGTTGACGATTCTGCCGGCATTGTATATGGACTTGGCGAGATTGAGTTTAGAGCTAGTGCATTCGGGCACTGTAAATGAAGTGGTCAACGCAATGGTAGTCGAATCGACCATATTTGACGAGATCAAACTCGCCCAACGGGGCGACATGAAGTTTGAAAGGATTAAGGAGAACATTGCCGACGGGAAGGCGATAGGATTTGCTATCCGTGAGGATGGAAGCATTCGTTTCAAGGGAAGGTGGTGCGTACCACAAAAATGCGTGGAGCGAAAACAAAGATTGATGGAAGAAGGGCATAACACACCTTACTCGGTTCACCCTGGAGGCGGCAAATTATATAAGGATTTGAGGAAGATTTACTGGTGGCCGAGGATGAAGAAGGACGTGGCAGAATTTGTAGCAAGATGCCTCACGTGCCAAAGGGTCAAAGCCGTGCGACAAAAACCCTTAGGATTGATGCAACCATTGGAAATCCCGAGTTGGAAGTGGGATAGTATCTCGATGGATTTCGTTTCGGGATTACCGCGATCACCCAGAGGGATGAATAAGATATGGGTGATTGTCGATAGGCTAACGAAGACGGCTATTTTTATCCCAATGAAGGACACTTGGACCATGGACCAATTAGCAAGAGCGTATATTGACAATGTGGTACGACGACACGGGGTACCACATGACATTATCTCCGAAAGAGACAGTAGATTTGTCTCTCACTTTTGGACCAAGTTGCAAGAAGCTCTCGGTACGCAGATTAAGATGAGTACCGCATTCCACCCAATGACGGATGGACAAACAGAGAGGACGATCCAAACATTGGAGGACATGCTGAGAGCGTGTGTCCTAGAGTTTAAGGGAAGTTGGGAACATCATTTACCCTTAATTGAATTTTCCTACAACAATAGATACCATGCTAGCATCGGCATGGCACCATTTGAGGCATTGTATGGATGAAAGTGTCGGAGCCCGTTGAGTTGGGAAGAGAGTGATAAGACTGTGGTAGTGAGACCACAACTCGTAGAAGATATGACTCAACAAATCAAGGTGATTCAAGGAAAGATGAAAGCGGCCCAAGACCGACAGAAAAGTTATGCCGATGTGAGACGGCGAGATCTAGAATTTCAAGTTGGGGATAAGGTCATGCTGAAGATATCACCGATGAAGGGCGTGATGCGCTTTGGCAAACGAGGAAAGTTAAGCCCTCGATACATAGGACCTTATGAGATTCTAGAAAGAGTCAGGAATCTAGCATATCGACTGGCCTTACCGCCATAATTGGCTCGTGTCCACAATGTGTTCCACGTATCACAATTGAAGAAGTATGTGCACGACCCGACCCATGTACTCCAACCGGAAGAAATTGAATTGGATGATGACTTGAGCTACGAGGAAATTCTGGTACGAATACTCGATGTGAAGGAGAGAGTAACAAGAAATAAGACCGTGAGGATAGTTAAGATTCTTTGGTCAAACCATGAAAGTGAAATGGCAACATGGGAGTTAGAGGCAGACATGAGGGAGCGTTATCCGACCCTATTCCAAGACGATGCAACCACAGTTATGGGGACATAACTGTAATCTTAAGGGGGGAGGATGTAACGACCCGAATATTTAGTCCGAATATTTTTGTATCCCAAATAAACAAATTCAAATTATTTTGAACTACGTAATGATTTGATCCCTTCACGGGGTACGTAGGCAACTTGGAAATTTCAATTCTGGGTTCAGTCAAATGATAACAAACAACAACACACAATAATACAATCACACAATCAAACAATTTCCGAGCTCGCGAGGAGATAAAGCGCAACTTCGAGGACGAAGTTGATTCTTAAGGAGGGTAGACTATAATACCCGTAAATTTTATGATATGAAATAGAGTTTAATCCGAAGAGCGAAGGGATCTTAATTCCGAGAACCCGTAAAGTCGGAAATGCACGGGAGTCAAAGGACGACGATTAGAAGCCGACGAATCCAAAACCGACGGACTTAATATTTCAAACACAAAATCAATTTAAGTCGAAATAAATTTAAGATAGGAATCGTAATCCGAGAATGACCCGGAAAATCGAGCCCGAAAATGTAGAAGGATAGAAGTCCGAAAGAGAGGAGAAAAGACCCGGCGGATCGCACGACCCGGTCCGGACCGCAGTCCAGACCGGAGCCGAGTGGTCTCCGCGCGGTACCGCACCGTGACCGCGCCAATCAGCAGACAGCTGCTAACTCGCGCGATTTCAGTGATTTCTTGCCAAAATTTTCGACCCCGACTAAGGAAACCCGATCCCAGTCGAGGGAAAGGCATTAAGGTCGAAATATGACTGACCTCTCACCCCATTATCAGCCATCCACACCCATGTTTCATCCCAAACTCTCCCAAAATCGAAAACACAAAGTTCTTGCTCACCGACGGCTTTCTGACGACTTTCCGGCTACAAAACCGACCGAGGGAGTGTGTAGATCAAGGATTTCAGGCTTCGGATTGTTGGTAAGGTTTAGATTAGGTTCCTTCGTCATTTAAAATCATAACCATCATTCTAACTTGCGGATTTTTACTTGCAAACACGTTCGTGGCCAAAGGAGAAGCAGAACGTGTGGCGTAGATCCGTTCGTGGCAATTTTGGATGATTCGATCGACCTAGGACGTTCGAGAACTCACCTACAGTAAGGCAATACCTTTCATACTATTATGGGTGGTTTAAGGGCGTCCAAAACTTTGGATTTGAAACAAAACATTAAAATCAAACCTAAAAACCCCGATCTGCGTGTTTTCTAAAATCCGACCAAAGCTCCTACTTCGAGTGTTCAAACCGAAAAACTCAAAACTAGGATTTTGATCCTACGATCTTAAGCTACGTTTTGTAAAAATTTCAGAGATTTTCATCGAGTCCTGATACCCCAATTCGTGTCGGACATTATCTGTGATTTTAAGAACTTGCGAAAAACTGACAGTGCACTTAATCGAACTTGATGAGCATGTTTCTATTACTTCAATTCTAAACTAATCTTTGTGATGTAAACAAAATTTGTATATAATCATGTCTAGTATGTGTCCACAAAATTTCAGAATTTTTGGAGTCCATTTGATGAGTCGAAAAATCGGATTTTGAACGTTGTGTCGAACCTGAATCCTGACAGCATATTATTTGTGTAGAAAACTTGATTTTTGACATGTTTCCCCTCTTTATTCCTAAAAACTCGAAACATAAAAGTTGTTCGTTAGGATGTTTTTGATATACTGTGAAAATTTCAGATCAATCGCCTTTGAATTGAATTTTTAGACTAAAAATGCGTAAACTGTGACAACGAATGGTTTTAACTTGTGAGATTTTAAAATTTCTAAACAAACGATCAAAACCTCGTTATTTGATAAAGCTATATTTTCGAAATTCCCGTTACACTAAATTTTAAACGATATCGGTTCCATAGGTAGGGGGTGAGTGCTCTGCAGGGTGCCCCTCCATCCTTTTCTCTGCGTGCCTATAATGGACGAGAGAAGCTTGAATGAAAAATTATGCCAAAACGGCAATGTATTTGGGCCTACACTCTAGGGAATATCCGTACGGGTTTCCCGAGGCTCCGGAGTGGTACTGGGTATGGCGGATAGGCTGCGGCCGCCGGGCTACCGGCTAAATAAAAAATTACGAAATTGGCTGCGGCCGCCGGATCGCCGGCTAAATGAAATATTGTTGGGATGGTGGTGTAACGGGAAAAATTAAAAAGACTTAGATTTTATTTATTTATGTCATTATTATTATGTTTTAAATACATGCCCATGCTTAATTCATTATTTATGCAATTTGATGTGCCTTTAAATTTTGCAATTTAAATTCTTACTTTTAAATTAGCAAATAAAATGTTTTTATATGCAAGACTAAAGCATGATTTTATTTATTAAACTTAAACCCCTTCATTGTTATGTTATTAATGATTTACTCAGTATTTTATAATACTGATAAGACTGTTGCTTTCCTTTTCTTTCAGAGTATGACGAGAATGCATAAGCATGTGCATTCGGGGGAACTCTTTGGAACATTATTTTATCGTTTTTCTTTAGACATGCATATCGGGCCTGTTTAACCCGAGTTTTGGCCATGTCGGCCTTATTTTAATTTCCGCTGCAACTTATTATTACTATCATGTGTGGATGACATTATATTATTATTTTTAAATAATTCCGGACTTGTTCTTAAACTCTTTTTAATACCCATAGCCTCGCATCTCTTTAGCAAGCTCGGAGAATTCGTGTCTTGCTAGGGAGGTGTGGCGGTAGCATCCCGGCCTTGGTTATCAAATCCGGGGTGTTACAATTGGTATATGTGCTGAGCTTCATTGATATATGTGATGGTTATATTTGAATTATGTGTTGATTGAGTCCATGGTGATGGGGAACACACAATATGCATCGTATGCATACTGCATTAAAGCAAAATTACATTATTCACAATGGACTAAAATTCATACGAATTCAAAACGTTGGGTAGTGGTGGTGGTGTAATCATTATTTTTCTTAGAATTGTAGGACTTTTTACATACGCACACACAAAAGTTCATGTGTCCCCTTATTAAACAATTTATGCTATCAAAACACAATTCAAGAGAACACTTATGCTAAATCTTTACAGTATCTTAATTGATATAGAACACATCCTTAAAATTAAAAGACTGAAGCCATATTCATATTTATTTTTTGACGTTTGGGTGTATAATATCAAGATAAATTCAACACAGTACTACAGTAGTGCATCAACCCACCAAACACCAAACACACTGTTGCATTGTGTGTTGTTATGATGCTTTCTGTGTGTTGCTAACATTGATGAGTGTGCTGTCAAGGTTCTTGTTTGGTATGTGTTGGAATCGATGACTGTGCACAATACTGCCATCATGCATAGAATAAAGTGATCAACTATGTGTGCTGGAATCCATAAAATACTCTACATTGATTGTGTGCATATTTGTGCTATTATAATAACATTATACCTTATATAATATATTATAGAAAATTCCTATATAGCAATATATGTGCAATCGATGTGGTTCCTGTGCTGGGAAGCACATGCTGGAATCATTTCTAGCCCTTATATTAAAAGTTATTTAAGTTGTATGGTATAGATCACATGAGGGTAAATAAGTAATTGATTATATTTATATTTTATTTTTTTCACAATTTAAAAGTTTGCAGACATTTTCAGATTCCTCTTGGTAATGATGACACCGGATAATCATTACTGCAGACGAAAGACAATTGGAGGAGAAGACCAACCCTTCATAGACAATGTTGTAATTTCATTAACATTTTGTTTTCAATTGCATACCATTTTGCTTTCAATTGCATGCCATGTTGTTCTACCTTACATAACATTCTGCCTCAACTTTATATGCAGAAGTAGTATTCTAATTTCATTAACATTCTATTTTCAATTGTATACCATTCTGCTCTACTCACATAACATTCTACCTACTTTATCTACGCAAGTTATGATTTCAATAACATTCTGTTTTCAATTGATTATCATTCTATTCTAACATCATAACATTCTGTTCCGAATTATTTAAGCTATAAACCACCATTCAGTTTTGGCTTGTATATAACTACTGTAACACCCCGGATTTGGTCACCCAGACCTGGACACTACCGTCACACCTTTCTAAATAAGACACGATCAAATCGAACTTATTTAAAAAGATGCTAAGGCTAAGTTGTACCAATACTCAAAAATAATTTAAAAACCATTCAACCAATGCCCGAAGTTAAATTCATAGTTTATCTATCATGCATAATTAAAATCAGTGCGGAAGCTAAATAGGGCCAAAACACGCGGCCAAAACCATAGTCCAAAGTCCAAAGTTCCAATGCAGAATTTAAAAAAAATTAAAAACGCGACAAGTCTCGAGAGAATAAAGT
Source organism: Hygrophila difformis (assembly GCA_030278955.1). Classification (NCBI taxonomy): domain Eukaryota; kingdom Viridiplantae; phylum Streptophyta; class Magnoliopsida; order Lamiales; family Acanthaceae; genus Hygrophila; species Hygrophila difformis. Next base: position 43,253,431 of record JAOANR010000008.1, on the reverse strand, counting down.
CCCATCCCATCGAGCAAATACTCACCCGGCGAAATCTGTGGAAATATGGAAATAACAACTAATCAGTACAAAAGTACTGCGTAAGTTAATATGCAACACAGCGAATTTTAAAAATTCTAGAAGAGTATATAAAAATAGGATTTTTAATTTAAAAAGACGAATAAAATAATTTACGAAATCTCTTACACTTGCCACACGAATATTCTACCATTGTTCGTTATGATCGAGGACACCACATATGCCCTTTGGGACTAACACCCACAAGGACTCCATTTCATAATAAGGATCCTAGGGACGTAACCTTGGGATCAACCTCTGGGACTCGTACCCACGAGGGTTGTGAAAGCAGTGACCCTATACAGACCGCTCCGGAGCCCTAGATAACCCATACGGATACATCTAGGAGTATAGACTCTTACAATCACTAATAAACCATTTACCATAATTTCCATTTTGGCTACTAGAGGGGGCAGCCCAACGAGCTCCACCTAGTGTACTTACCCTCAAGAAATAACATCGGGCATCCCACTCGATCAAAACTCCCAAAGTTTCAAAATCCACTTTTTATCACTATCATAAAATAACTACATTCCCAGAATATATATAATTCCACACGAGTGAAAATAGTTTTGAAAATCACCCAAACAAATAATATGGATTTCACCATTTTTAAACATGAATTTGAAACTGTGGCAGTAATTCGTTTTGCTTTTGAAAATGCAGCAAACAAATTTTAAAAATTCCAAAAACTTTACAGAAGCTAGGAAACACCAAGATGGAAATTTTTTATAGAAATAGGCATCCTCAAATTCGGACTCTAAATAGACCAAATATTTCGATTTCAGAAAACCTTGATTAAAGGATTTAAAGTGTTTCAGCGACTTTGACCACAGTGTGATTAAAAATCCATAACTTTTTCGAGAGAGTTCCTAAAATCATAAAATTGACGGAGACATTTTAGACACAATATGGAACAAAACTCATGAAGACAATGAGCATAAATAACAACCATAGGATGATCTAACAAGCACCACAAAACCGAACTACATGAAAATTCAAATCTGACAGTAATTTATAGCAGAAAACCAGATCGGATTTTGGGCATCAAATCAACTCCAAAAATTCTGAAAATTTACAAATCTCATATTTAGAATGTTAGGAACAATTTTCATTTAGAAAGATTTCCCAAAAATGCTCGGATCTAAGTCCAAAATGTGAGACAATAGGAACTAGTCATGGAAAACCCTAGTTGACAGATTTCATAAGGGTTGGAAATAGATCTATATCTCGACTTATACTCATCCATAACTTCTAAAAGATGATGTGTATGATACTAACCTACCTTCCAAGAGATTGAGATAAAAAAATCCTCAAATTCGAATCGTCCAAAAGTGATCTCCACCCGCGAAACAGCCTGTTATCCCCGAATGAACCTATAATTGGATTGTTGGTAGAAATCCTTAGTTCTAGGGCCTCATCATGGAATCTAAGACCATGGAATCGGATTAGAATCCTTACCTAACTGTAGGAAAATGGACTGGAAGCTTGAATCTCACCTAAAGCCTCTGCCAAGATGAAGAACAACCACACTTTCTCACCAACACTCAAATGAAGTCCAATTTTCGGATTAGGGAAAAGGAGGTGGATTTGGGGTTGATTAATAGTTGGAATGGGATGATTCAGAGTTCCAAATGAAACCTTAATAAGTCTTGGGAGTGTAGGGAGCATTATGGCAATTTAAAGCTCGGAATTGGAGCCTCCATAACTCCCCTTTCATCCCTCTTCCCACCATGGTTCATTTAATCCACTCAAAGTTCATGTATCCACCAATTTCCACTATGTAGGGGTTCTACATCCATCCAAAACCGTCCCAAAGGGTCTCAATACGTTCATGAATGTCTGAGGAAGGAATTCCAATCGATTGGAATCACCAAGCATTGAAAACCGAAGTTAAAACGCGTTCAAACGCGTTGGGGCGCTGCAGCCGCAGCCAGTGCACTGATGGCGCGCCAACGCGCCGCGGCCGCGCGGCCACCACCAGCGATCCCCTTTTTTTTATGATTTTTATTTCAGAAATCATAGTGTGAGAATTATCCGAGGTCGTTGGGATAACTCGATAAACTTATCCAGGGTCGCGATCGTCCGGAAAATATTTAATTCCGCTCTCTCGGAATTATTTCGGTTTTGATAATTAAATCCAATTCTTTAATTTTTTTGGATTTAAATAATCGACGTCGATTTCTTGGTTATTACAATTACATTCTGTTTTACATTACTAACCTTTTTTTTTGCTTTAGATGCCATTCTGTTTCAACTTTACTAACACTATGTTTTGCAACATGTTCTGCAAGGGCCTAAAACATTATCTCCACTAACAACTCAATTTTCCCTTTTTCTCGTTTTGGTTATTTGTGTTTAATTGATAAGTTGCAATCACAATCTTACAGATCTAGAATTCCAGTGTAAAGCTACCCTAAACCCTAATAAATAGAATTAATGTGTATTAATACAAATCCAAAGATACTACCCGAGAAGTTTTCATTTTCATATAAAATGTTCTAATTTTATTAACATTCTTTTTTGAATTGCATACAATTATGTTCTACCTTATAGAACATTCTGCCTCACGTTATATGTGGAAGTTATGATTTAGCAACATTCTGTTTCCAATTGATTACCATTCTGTTCTAAAAACAAAATATTACTTCCTCCGTCTCACCCTTTTCGTTACGGATGAGTTTTTGGCACTATTCACTGTTTAACTTTGATTCGAATTTTTATCATAGCTACATAAGAAAAAATATAGTCAATTGAGATCTTGTTAGATTCGTCTAATCTTGTAGTTTTAGACAATCAATTTTTCATAACTTTTCTTTGTACGTAATTTAAGTTATTAACCGTTAAAAATGTGCATCGGCATGCGCGTCGGATGCCTTTGTAACAAAAACAATGAGACGGAGGAAGTATGTCGAATTACTTAAGCTATAAACCACCATTATGTTTCTTCTCCTCAACAATGAAAGTTTTTTATTTTGCTCCACTCATCTTATGAGATAACCGAGGAGAAACATTTCAAATTCAAATGTCCATTTTCATTAGAAACTCTGCGTATTCAAGCATATCCAGGAAAACAATGATTCAAATCTTGAAAGAAAGTGAAAAGAAATCATTATGATATAGTAACAGTTTTATACTCCCACCGTCCCACTTCAGACGTCCTGTTTGACTTTTTGACACTGTTCATTGTTTAACTTTGACTTTGACTCGATATTATTGTAAGTAAATATTTGAAAACAAATAGTCGAGTTCGGTCTTGTTAGATTCGTCTAATCGTGTAGTTTTCGAATATATAATTCACATAATTTTTACTTATATATATTTTGAGATATGATCGATTTAAAAAGTACATTGGATTGTGTGCAGAAATCAAACAAGACATCTTAAATGGGACGGAGGGAGTATTATTTAAATTAGCAAAAGACAATTATCCCTACATTTCATATAAACCATTAGATTAATTTTGTATCTAACGGCTGGAAGTCTACTGGAGAAATGGGTTCCGGTATAGGAACTATATCGATGTGCAATGACATGCCCCAGCACACCACTCTCACATATACTTTGCACTTACAATGCTGTCATCATGAAAAAAAATAAAGTATGCAGACTCCATGTGCCGTAATCCACGCATATACCATTCTATTATTTCCGTGTGCTATTT
>JAOANR010000008.1:43222906-43249210 GCA_030278955.1 Hygrophila difformis | reverse complement strand
AGCCATGTCCCCAGTTCCCGGTCGCGATCCATTGCCTAGCGACACAGGCATGGATAGCGACACAGTTGCACAAATTGAAGACCAAGACCCTGTCGAGAAGCCTTGCCACATGCAATGTTGTTCCGCGACACAATGTGATGTGTGTGATGTCTTGAGACACAGTGGGCTTATGACCAAGGCCCATGGGCCTAGGGTTTCACTTCTATAAATATGAGGTGATTCCCTTGAGAAAAAAAAAGCTTTTGGTTAGAAAACTCATTTTCTTGAAGGCAGAAGCAAGCATCCAGTTCTTAGGTAGTGTAGTTAGTCTTTATTTTTTGTATTATTTAATTATGTCCATAGTTTAGCATAGTTAGTGTTTAGTTTTGATGTTTTCCACTGTTCCAGTGGTTAGGTAGCCAGTTTATATTATGTTTTTCATTCTAAACTTTGTTTTTAGGGTTTTGTAATACCCAAATCATGGGTATTAACATACCCACTTAATAAAATGGGAGAATATGCACTAAATGTGTCCCAACTCATGAGATGGGTCTCAAACCCCATGGATTTAATGCTTTCATTTTCATTTTAGGGTCATTTGACCCCCATTTCATATTATTACCCTTACTGTTGCTATTTTTATGAATGATGTTATGTATGTGTGTGATCAAACCCTAGATTAGGATTTTGCTTTATTTTAAATACTACTCCAGTTTGGTTTATTTATGTTCAAGCATGTTCTTGCTTATTTCAAATGTTGTTTGGTTATTTTTAGCTTAGAATAACTATTAAATCTGAAATAGGATGAGATCACGCTGTTTGCATGCCATTGTTCATTTCTGCTTTTACTGACTTGTGTCCTGAACCATCCCTGTCGCCAACCGCCTCCTGTCGCGAGACCATGTCTAGCGACAGGAAGGTTGTTTCGCGACAAGGGTGTCTAGGGACACATGTCTTGATATTTTGAAATCCTCGGTCGCGAGGCACTCCTGTCGCAAACCCACGGTCCGCGACACAACACCTGCTTAGCGACTGAGGACCAAACTCTTGCAATTTTTCTGCATGGCCTCTGTCGCGGAACACCCCTGTCGCGAACCCACGGTTCGCGACACACTTTTATTCCGAGACAGAAAATTATGCCTTGTCAATATTTTGAAAACCCAGTCGCTAGACACCCTGTCGCGAGGCCACGCCTCGTGACACAATTTCCAGACTAGCGACTGGGAGCCACATACTTTGAAAATCCTCAGAAAATCCTGTGTCGCTAAACTCATGTCGCGAGGCCACGCCTCGCGACACACTTTTGCTTAGCGACACAAGGTGAAACTCTGCCAAATTTCTGAAAACCTGTCGAGGTACCCATGTCGCGGGTCTAGGCTCATAACACAATTTATGGTTTCTCGACAGAGTCCTCTCTTCTAATTGATCCCAAAAATTCTGATTTCTTGTCCTCTATTATATTGCAAACACTCACATCTTAATCCCACGGATTAAGATGTAATATCCCAGAATTGCAATATAAGGCGTTATGCTGCCGAAATTTTGATTCTCCATTTCCATCAATTAATTAATTGAACCCTCTAGTCATTAATGATTAATGATTGTAATTAGCAATGATTAAATCACTAATTGTTATGATTAAAGGATCTTTGTTCAATTGTCATTAAAACATTTTTCTATAAACAAAACCATGATGCCTTAAACAGATAATCCGGACTGTAATTAATTATGGTAGGAGGGATTATTTAGGTCATCAACTATGGATTAGTTCCATAATCTTGCATGAGAAACCAATGTCTCTCATACAAGGCCTTGTTTTTATTTTATTTACATCTTGTATTTTCTGTATTGTGTGTAACAATTAGTGAAGAATACATCAGACTAATGTTGGCGGGTATTCCCTCACGGATAAACTAGCTCGTATTCTGGGTATTAGTTACTAAGTGTTATTTTGCATGGTCTGGATAGCAGTCAGTGGAAGCCTTGGCGGTTCGTCCATCCGGGATTATAATAGCTGCTCAGCTGACTCCTATCCGGATACAGTTTTCTTTTCTTTATCTTAATTTCCAAACCCAAATTCTAATCTGTAGTGTGAATCAGTCGACATCTGTCAATACTGACTAATGATCATTACAGAAAAGAAGCATGTAGGTTTTTATCTGAATTCACAGACAGTGGAGGCCCAACTGGCATTGACACTGCCATTATAGGGTTTAAGCTATCTAAATTCGCTCTATCCGAGTAATTGGGAAATTGGACAGTAGATGTTTGCAGTCTACCCGATTATTCTGCCATTACTTTGGTCCTCTGGCCACTTCTTGTTTGTGTTTCATCTTCTGTCTAGACCCGCCAATATATTTTGGGTCAATTCATTTTACACTTCATTATATCCGTATGCATGCTACTATTATGTAATTAATGTGGTCTATAATATTTTGGGATCCTTCCCTTGGACATCAGAAGTCTAGATTTAAACAGATATTGCATATTAAATTTCCAACAAAAACTCCTTTATAAAATCCGGATCTGAGTAAGGGATAAATTCCTCAGTTATGACTAGTTCATATTCTGTCAAGGGTTGATTTTAGGAAATTAGAAGCAGAGTCAGCGATTAGGTCTCATCTAGACTGAAAGGATCTGTGTTTTAATTGAGAGTCTAGTACCTGTTTAGGGAATGGTTTTCAAATTCACTATTTTCCAAAATTGCTGTTTGTTGGGAATCCGAGATTAATTATTACACCGAGATGGGGTCCACTTAGATTCAGATACAGTGTAATAGATAATCTTAGAGGAACAACATCCAGGCCTTGGTTATTTTCTAAGATAGGGTTGAGTTCCTTTCAACCACTATCCTCTTCTGCCAAAGTCTACCTTTGAGTCTTGAATGAGTACATCCGGCACGAACTAATTTATTAGTTCGTTTCATTAGTTTGTATCTCATAACCACTCGGAAGGAAGTGAACACTGCGAGCGGTTCACCGAGAGCCGAGAATTCTTGATCCACACCCGGTCACCATGACTGGGGGCTGTCTTTTACTACCAGGGTCAGACCTTCAAAACCTCCGAGTGATAGGATTTTAAATGCTTTCTTTATCGCTTTCTTTTAAACGCTTTCATTAGAGGTCATTCGGTTGTATTGAGAGTTGTGTAACTGCTACTAGGATTGATAGTTAAGGGATAGTTCAGGCTTGATTAGAATCTTTGGGTGTGACATGGAAGAATGATAGTAGTACTTGGCACTTCAATAAATGATTTGTCAGGTGTTGCTTGTCCACCACAGATGAAATAACATACCCAGGCCAGTGCAGTTACAAATCTGTGGTATCTTAGAATCTGTGGTCTTAAGAACATGTAAACTCATGTTGCAAGTACCTGTCTATCAAAGGGAACTCAACACTGAGAGCATGAGAATTAGCTATCTGACAGGATTATCCCAACCAAAGATCTGTGTATTAAAATGGAAGTTTAATTATGCCTTATCCAAATCTTGTCCAATTTTTATTCTTTTCTTCCTGTCCCTTCTGTCCAAACTGTGAATCAGCTTCATAGCTAGCATAGTGTAAATTTTCATTGCTTCTACAGATAGTATTTACTGCATTCTTAAAATAACTTTATTTGCTTTCTAGTATAAATTCACCCGCTTTCTAGAATAGAATTCATATGCTTTGTAGAATAGATTTAAGTGTTTTTGTAATTTAGTTTAAATTCAGTTAGTAGATGATTAATCACTTTTCAAACTAATTGGAGCAATACGAGTGGAAAATCTAGTGAAACGACGTGGGCCCTGCTTCTATCACACATCCTCCAGTGAACGATCCGGTCTTACTATAAATTACTGCAATTTTTTGACACCGTGCGCTTTCGGGCCACAGTTTCGTAACACGAGTAATAAAAACGTGACAACCTAAATATATCCTTAATCCCAACTCCACCTTCATAAATCGATTTTCATTAAATAAAATCTAAACCAGGATTCTATTTCATTATTTTGAAAATACTCGTGTTATGCGATCCTGTCGAAAAGTTTCAAGAGCCACGGCTACCTGTGAAAAATAAAATAGCGTAAAATGTATTAATACTTGACCTCATGCTTGCGAGTGAGTATGCACTATTGAAATACTCTGTGACAGCAGGATTGGATACGGCTAGAGAGTCGATGTGGGCCTCCAAGGTCGTTCCATGATCATCCATAACAATGTGACTTGAAGGCAGGGAGGGGTCACTCGGCCCAGAATGAGAGACACCCACACTATCGTCAATTTGATTATCCACAACTGGGCGGTCTTGTTTATGTTTAGATCTCTGCTTCCCCACTGTTGGGTCCACCACCCGATCATGGTCATGCTTGGATTTTTGTTCCACTTCCCTTAACTCAGCCTACAAAGGGAAAGGCCAATTAGTGGCCCAGAATATATAGATATATATCTAAAAATAAGAAGTGACAAATGTACCGAGGTAAGAGGAGAAAGAGGTGCATCATCGCCTGTCAGTGAGTCAGTAGACTGGCCAGCCGGATTGGATCTAGGACGAGGTCGATCAACTGTTGAATGGTCATGCTTACGCTTGGGCCTGCGCTCCATCTCTATGTCATATGACTCGTCCTATGCAAGCAATTAATATATAAACAAAAACTAAATGAAATCTTAGAAGACTAATTATGCATACCTCTGACTCGGGGCGAGAGGAAACCGAACCTCATCATCAGAATTATTGGCCTGTATGAACATAAGGCCTAACAAGGTGAAACCAAGATACATATAGCAAATACCCAGATAATGATGAGGCAACAACCTTACCTCGCCACCCGAAGAAGTAGGTGCTCGTGAGGCAGGAGATTCATCAGAAGGGATCTGACTACCAGACGCCTGTCAATCCAGGATGAGTGAGACTTTGACAACTAAGGAAGCAAAGCTTCAGGAGTAAAAGAGTACTACCTGTCCAGCAAAAGCAGATACTAGAGGAGGCCAAGTCGTCGGTGTGATACCCCGTAATAAAGTAGATGCATTTATTTTTGAGTTTGATTCAACAATATGTATTCCAAATAAATAAGCAAACAAATTCAAATTGTTTTGAACTACGTTATGGCTTGATCCCTTCACAGGGTACGTAGGCAGCTTAGAAGTTTTAATTCTAAGTTCAGTCAAAAAATAATAAAACAAACAAAAGACCTTAGCACGAGAAAAGCCAAAACACAACTTCGAGGACGAAGTTGATTCTTAAGGAGGGTAGACTGTAATACCCGAGAATTTTGCAATATAAAATAAATAAATAAATATATAAATATAATAAACATGATAAATGGATGAAGAATCAGAAAAGATGAGAAATGGAATTTAAATTAAAAAGGAATCAAAATTCCGAGAACCCGGGAAGCCGAAGACAATTTAATCGAATAAATGGTTACACGGAAACCCAACACCGATGGACTCAATAACTCGAGTCCAAATGTAAATTTAGATCCGAATAAAATTAAGATAGGAAATCGGAGCCCGAAAATATCTCGGAAATCCAAATCCGGGAACATAGAGGGATAGAAGTCCGAAAGAGAGGAGGAAAGACCCGACGGATCGCACGACCCGGCCCAGACCGCAGCCTGGACCGAGGCCGCGCGGTGGCCGCGCGCCCATAAGATAAAAACCGCGCCAAGTGCGCGCCACGCAACAGAATCGCCCGTTGCGAGATTCACTCGCTCGAATCCGGATTTTCCGACTTCGGTTGAACACCTTGCGGCTCAAGACTCACCAAGGCTGACCTTGGACGTCCCTAGGTCATGCCTATCTATAAATAACACCTCTTGGAAGCCCCGAACATTTTTCAAAACCCTACGATACTCTCTATACACAAAACCCTAGATCCGGAAGTCGTCGGAGGCACAAAACCGAGCAAGGGGACTGACTTGGACGAAAATTGGGAGCCTTCGATCGTCGGGGTAAGATCCGATCTGTTCTTGTCCATTCTTTTCCCATTCTTGATTCAAAACGATACCTAATTCGATCCTTTTTCTATTCTAAACCCCCGATCCGGATCGAGAACGAAGAACCCGACAAACGGAGAAGATAAATGGTGGACTGGAAGCCATGCCTCCGAAATCGACGTTCCCGGACAACTACGAATCTGTAAGTTAATGCTTACATGGTTTTGGGAGAGTTAAAATTCGTTCAATCTAAAGAACTAAAACAAGAACTTAAAATCTGTCAACATGCGATTTCTACCGCGCAGCAATTTTGTCTAATTTTTCCGAACCCATAAAATTCTTCAAACGAGAAAACTTAAAACATGAAAAACGTTCTTAAGACATAGGCCTATCTACTGTAAAAATTTCATAATTTTTCATCGTGTTTTGATATCCTAAAACAACCGTGAACAGACCTGCCTTCGATTTAGATCTTGAAACGGTGATGGATTCTTTATCCGAACATGACGTTGATTTATACCTTAGATCTAGACCGATCTAGGATTGGCATTGAATATAAGAATTGTAGATCTATGAATTTAGAACATCCCTGTAAATTTTTAGATATTTTCGTTGAGATATGAACCTCCGAACCTGAGCCGATCCGATCTCCGTTCGTACCGAAACCAAGAACCTTGACAGAAATTAGTTTCAAACTTGAGCTGAAGATTAACCTCTAATCTGATGAGAATTGGGCTTTGAGTTCTAAATGAAAGTTGTAGATAATCGTCTTAAGAATCACCCCGTAAAATTTCATCAAATTTGGAGTTAGTTTGCTATGGTAGATCTTGAAATCTTGAAAATGATGCGTAGAAACTAGGACAGATTATCACCCTGTTAAAGATTTACATTTTTCACCTACTTCCGTATCTCGGATTGAAAAACTTAAAACATGAAACTTGTTCATCTCTGTGTTTTGGAGTCACCGGTCGAATTTCAGAATTTGTGGACATAAACTCCATTCTTAATAAATTTTGAAGTAAACGGTGGTTGACCGAGTCAAATCTTGAAAAATCTTGTTGAAAATGATTTTAAATGATATCGGAGCGGATAGCGTCCTGAAATAGTATATTTTGAGAAACTTACTAAATTTGAGAAATTGGCCTTTAAGGTTTAAATGAGTGGAAACTCCTTTGAGATAAAATACATAAACAAACATTTTTGAAATCCCGTTATAGCTAGTTTGAGCTTTCTACGTAGAGGGTGAGTGCTCCATCGGGTGCCCCTCTAGCTTTTTGCTTCGTGCCTAAACGGACGAGAGTGACCTATGTAGGGGGTGAGTGCTTCATCAGGTGCCCCTCTAGCTTTTTGCTTCGTGCCTAAACAGACGGGAGTAATCTACGTAGGGGGTGAGTGCTCTGCAGGGTGCCCTCCTAGCTTTGCACATCGTGCCTGATTGGACGATGGTGTTGAACATGAAAAACTATGCCAAAATGGCGAGAAAAACTTGTCTACAAACAAAATCTTGATACCTGGCTAGGGATTAACGGGAAAATTAAAAGACGTATACTTCCTTTCGCTTATTCAAGTTATGCTTTTAAGTTATGCAATTATTTACCTTGCAACCAATATTGTGATGTTATGGGATCCCTGTCTATTTAATTTTGCAATTAAATTGTTGTTAGATAAATAAATTAAATTATGGGGTATTGTGTACATGTTTTCTTAAAATTTAATTAATGGCTTTGAAACCCCATAATCCTGTATGTGTTAACTTACTCAGCACGTTGTGCTGACCAAAACCATTAATTTCTTATTCCTACAGAGCATGAAGAATATGCATCATCATATGCATGCATGGGATATTCAGGGAAATATTATTTTATTTTATTATTCTAGTCTTAGTTATGAATTGTATGAACGGGCCTGTTTAACCCGCGATTAGGCCATGTTGGCCCTATATTTAAATTCTGCTGCATTATATATGTAAATATTATTTTCCGCTGCAACTTTGACGTATTATTTTTAAAATATATATATGAATGGGCTGTTTGAATGTTTTAAATTCTGAAAAACCATAGCCTTGCATCTCTTTATTGAGCTCGGAGAAACCGTGTCTTGCTAGAGAGGTGTGGCGGTGATATCCCGACCTGGGTGACCAAAAATCGGGGTGTTACAAGGTGGTATCAAAGCCCGGCTATTTTTTAAACTATTATTTTTAAACCCATTATTATTTTTAAATTATTATTATCTTTTAAACTACTAGATTATTATTTCTAAACCATTAGTGTTTATATTATTATTATAGAAGCCCAAAATTGTTATTTTAAACTTTCCTAGCTCAAAATTATTATTAGCCCAAATTACAATTATTTTGACCCAATATAGAGGTTCAAGGATTTTAAATATTATTTTAAATTGTTAAGCATTAATTCCATGGAAATGAATTTTTATTTTAAAAACCCATGGAAATAAATATATACATATATATATATATATATTGCATGAATTATTGTTGGGGGAAAATCATCATTTGCATTTGTATATTGCATCTCCTTTATTTAAAGAACTAGGAATCTTGGCGAATTTTAACTTAGAATCTTGGCGAATTTTAACTTAGAATCTTGGCGAATTTTAATTTAGAATCTTGGCGAAGTTAACCTAGAATCTTGGCGAATATTAACTTAGACCTTTTGCTTGCACTAGATGACTTAGATGCTTGACATCAAATTAGAAACGCTCGCTAGAGACTGATCTTGCCGTAGTTCTAGATCGCGTTCATCTAAGCGCACGCCTAAGAATAGCAAATCTCGGCCTTAGCCATTCCTATCCTTGTACGAATTAGAAAATTTCCTCATGTGAAAAAAAAAAATCGAAATACAATCAAATAAAATAAACCCAGAAGTGTACGACGCTTCTTAGTTCGAGCGAGCACCACGTGCGAAATTACAAAACACATATACATTTATAAAAAAATCGTTAAGACTATATGTTAACTTCACATGTCTTAATCCACACCGTTTGTAACAGAATGGCACCCAGAGGTAGACCGAGAACCCAACCGGCTTCCCAAACTACTACTGAAGTCCCACCAAATGTCACGGAACCGGTAGAAGAACAACCTCAAGGTGCGCAGGATGCCCCCGCACCGAACAATGTGGGCGGTCGTCTTCAGACGATAGAAGAGGTCTTGATTGCGCTAGGGAACGCGCAAGTCAATCAGGGTCAAGCTGCGGCGGTACCTCCGCCCCAAGCTCGTCCCAACTATCTGGCCATGGTGAATCCTTACCAGCCACCCCACTATGCTGGTGAGGAGGATCCAGCAAAACTGGAGGAATGGATCCGGACTTTTGACAAGCTTCTGGGGGCGGTCAAGTGTCCGGAAGGAGAGAGAGTGCATGTCGCTTCGTACTACTTGGGAGGCGAAGCGGACGACTGGTGGCAAGCGACTCAAGCGAAACTGCAAGAAGATGATGAGCCCTACTCATGGGCGGAAATGATGGAGATGCTTAGGAATAGATTCTATCCCCTAAGTACCAAAGCAGCGATGTACGAAGAAATTCTGTCGCTGAAACAAGGGGGCCAGATAGTGCAAGAGTACTACACTCGATTCAAGGAGCTGGTGAGGTTCGCACCAAGATTAGTACCCACAGATGCGGAGAAGGCTCAAAAATTCGAGATGGGACTGAACCTGGCAGTACGCGAGATGATCACAGGGGTGCACTACCCCGACCTACAAGCTGTTTATGATCGTGCGGTAGCGGTTGCACGAGTTCAAGGACTGAAGCGTAAGGCGATAGGTGAGACTAGCCGAGGTCCCCATGGACAAGGCAAAAGAGATAAGGACCGCAGAACTGATATTGACTTGGGTAAGAATAATTATCGTGAAGGACCAAATGAGCTAGCCCAAGGCGACGATGAAGGCAACAATAGAAGGATTTTCAACCGTGAACGCTACGTACCCCGATGCCCAAAGTGTAACCAACCTCATCTGGTGAGAGGATGCCCTCAACCCGACACATGCTTCCGGTGTGGTCGACGTGGACATCGGATGAAAGAGTGCCGAACCCATATTAAGAATATCACCAAGAGAGAGGACCTGGCCGCTGGACCTGACCAGCCACGAAACCTAGACGGTCAAAATGGCAACAACCAAGGGCACCGAAACCCTCAGAATAAAGACCCAAAACCCGAAGCCCCTTGAGAATAACGTATCGGCAGTTATGGGGACATAACTGAAGTCCTAAGGGGGAGAGGATGTGATACCCCGTAATAAAGTAGATGCATTTATTTTTGAGTTTGATTCAACAATATGTATTCCAAATAAATAAGCAAACAAATTCAAATTGTTTTGAACTACGTTATGGCTTGATCCCTTCACAGGGTACGTAGGCAGCTTAGAAGTTTTAATTCTAAGTTCAGTCACAAAATAATAAAACAAACAAAAGACCTTAGCACGAGAAAAGCCGAAACACAACTTCGAGGACGAAGTTGATTCTTAAGGAGGGTAGACTGTAATACCCGAGAATTTTGCAACATAAAATAAATAAATAAATAAATAAATATAATAAACATGATAAATGGATGAAGAATCATAAAATATGAGAATGGAATTTAAATTAAAAAGGAATCAAAATTCCGAGAACCCGGGAAGCCGAAGACAATTTAATCGAATAAATGGTTACACGGAAACCCAACACCGATGGACTCAATAACTCGAGTCTAAATGTAAATTTAGATCCGAATAAAATTAACATAGGAAATCGGAGCCCGAAAATATCCCGGAAATCCGAATCCGGGAACATAGAGGGATAGAAGTCCGAAAGAGAGGAGGAAAGACCCGACGGATCGCACGACCCGGCCCAGACCGCAGCCTGGACCGAGGCCGCACGGTGGCCGCGTGCCCATAAGGGAAAAACCACCCCAAGTGCGCGCCACGCAGCTGAATCGCCCGTTGCGAGATTCACTCGCCCGAATCGGGATTTTCCGACTTCAGTTGAACACCTTGCGGCTCAAGACCCACCAAGGCTGACCTTGGACGCCCCTAGGTCATGCCAATCTATAAATAACACCTCTTGGAAGCCCCGAACATTTTTCAAAACCCTACGATACTCTCTATACACAAAACCCTAGATCCGGAAGTCGTCGGAGGCACAAAACCGAGCAGGGGGACTGACTTGGACGAAAATTGAGAGCCTTCAATCGTCGGGATAAGATCCGATCTGTTCTTGTCCATTCTTTTCCCGTTCTTGATTCAAAACGATACCTAATTCGATCCTTTTTCTATTCTAAACCCCCGATCCGGATCGAGAACGAAGAACCCGACGAACGGAGAAGATAAATGGTGGACTGGAAGCCACGCCTCCGAAATCGATGTTCCCGGACAACTACGAATCTGTAAGTTAACGCTTACACGGTTTTGGGAGAGTTAAAATTCGTTCAATCTAAAGAACTAAAACAAGAACTTAAAATCTGTCAACATGCGATTTCTACCGGCGCAGCGATTTTGTCTAATTTTTCCGAACCCTTAAAATCTTCAAACGAGAAAACTTAAAACACAAAAAACGTTCCTAAGACATAGATCTATCTACTGTAAAAATTTCATAATTTTTCATTGTGCATTGGTATCCAAAAAAAACCGTGAACAGACCTGCCTTCGATTTAGATCTTGAAACGGTGATAGATTCTTTATCCGAACTTGATGTTGATTTTTACCTTAGATCTAGACCGATCTAGGATTGGCGTTGAACATAAGAATTGTAAATCTATGAATTTAGAACATCCCTATAAATTTTTAGAATTTTTTGTTGAGATTTGAACCTCCGAACCTGAGCCGATCCGATCTGCGTTCGTACCGAAACCAAGAACCTTGACAGAAATTAGTTTCGAACTTGAGCTGAAGATTAACCTCTAATCCGAGGAGAATTGGGCTTTGAGTTCTAAATGAAAGTTGTAGATAATCGTCTTAAAAATCACCCCGTAAAATTTCTTCAAATTTGGAGTTAGTTTGCTATGGTAGATCTTGAAATCTTGAAACTGATGCGTAGAAACTCGGACAGATTATCACCCTGTTAAAGATTTACGTTTTTCACCTAATTTTGTATCTCGGATTGAAAAACTTAAAACATGAAACTTGTTCATCTCTGTGTTTTGGAGTCTCTGGTCCAATTTCAGAATTTTTCGACTTGAACTCGATTCTTAATAAATTTTGAAGTAAACGGTGGTTGACCGAGTCAAATCTTGAAAAATCTTGTTGAAAAGGATTTTAAATGATATCGGAGCGGATAGCGTCCTGAAATAGTATATTTTGAGAAACTTACTAAATTTGAGAAATTGACCTTTAAGGTTTAAATGAGTGGAAACTCCTTTCAGATAAAATACATAAACAAACATTTTCGAAATCCCGTTATAGCTAGTTTGAGCTTTCTACGTAGAGGGTGAGTGCTCCATCGGGTGCCCCTCTAGCTTTTTGCTTCGTGCCTAAACGGACGAGAGTGACCTATGTAGGGGGTGAGTGCTCCATCGGGTGCCCCTCTAGCTTTTTGCTTCGTGCCTAAACGGACGGGAGTAATCTACGTAGGGGGTGAGTGCTCTGCAGGGTGCCCTCCTAGCTTTGCACATCGTGCCTGAATGGACGATGGTGTTGAACATGAGAAACTAAGCCAAAATGGCGAGAAAAACATGTCTACAAACAAAATCTTGATACTCGGCTAGGGATTAACGGGAAAATTAAAAGACGTATACTTCCTTTCGCTTATTCAAGTTATGTTTTTAAGTTATGCAATTATTTACCTTGCAAGCAATATTGTGATGTTATGGGATCCCTATCTATTTAATTTTGCAATTAAATTGTTGTTAGATAAATAAATTAAATTATGGGGTATTGTGTGCATGTTTTCTTAAAATTTAATTAATGGCTTTGAAACCCCATAATCATGTATGTGTTAACTTACTCAGCACGTTGTGCTGACCAAAACCATTACTTTTTTTTCCTACAGAGCATGAAGAATATGCATCATCATATGCATGCATGGCATATTCGGGGAAATATTATTTTCTTTTATTATTCTAGTCTTAGTTATGAATTGCATGAACGGGCCTGTTTAACCCGTGATTAGGCCATGTTGGCCCTATATTTAAATTCCGCTGCATTATATATGTAAATATTATTTTCCGCTGCAACTTTGATGTATTATTTTTAAAATATATATATGAATGGGCTGTTTGAATGTTTTAAATTCTGAAAAACCATAGCCTTGCATCTCTTTAGTGAGCTCGGAGAAACCGTGTCTTGCTAGAGAGGTGTGGCGCTGACATCCCGACCTGGTTGACCAAAAACCGGGGTGTTACAGTCGGACCATGAGATGGCTTAGGGAGGAATCTACCTGCAAGCATAAGAGCGTAGAGATTAACTAACAGAATATGAGTATCCATTAAGAGCTAATGTACTGGCCGGTTACCTAAGATAACGATGGGGGTTTTACTTGTACCCGTAGCCTTCTTACTAGGGGAAGCTGGTTGCATAATCTCGGAGTCTTTTCGTTTCTTAGAAGACCGAAGTAGTTTAGGGCTCCTGGGCGGTGCAGCACTTGTAGGAGCCTTGCCATTTTTCTTCTTCTTTTCTGCCACCACTTCTTTATCAGTACCTAGGGTGGTAAGATAATGATCAATGGAACGACCATGTTCACGCCAGAAACCCGCCCACCAAACCGGGACCGTGGAAAGTGAACATGGATGTAGCCTAAAGGTAAGTATGGATTGCTGCACCAAATAAGACTGGATCCGTATAGCATAGGAGGCCGCATCCTCACGGGTAACTGAACCCTCAACTGTCTTCTCGGGAGAGAGGTTGGCCAAAGTGAGTTCAGCATAAATGCCCTGGCAACATCCAAACTGGCGAGCAAAACATTGGGGCATGTATGGCTCTGCGGTGACCCATACTTTGGATGTCATAAATCTACTACCCAACAAATGGCGTGGCCTAGTGATAGAGTCCCAAGATACTGTGTCTTCTCTGGTGAAAGGACGATCTTCAAAAGGGAATGATCGGGTTGTGTCAGGCCATAGAGGGAATGAGGCAAGATGTAGGCAGTGCTGATAGGGAAAGAACCTGTCATCCATAAGGGGCCGAAATAAAATAGCCTTAACTAAATCGCCCAGCTTTTGTATATGAGATGTTGATGCCATCACAGTAGCTAAGGGGGTAACAGATGAGTCCACAGGGAATTCAACCCGTTGCCCAGGAGCTTTTCCAAGAGAAAAATACAATCTGAACCAAACCTCAAGAAACCATATCGGGCCACTTATACTAGTAGATGAGACTACTCCTGCCTTAGTCCTCTCAACAAACTTGTTGATTCCCTTGTATAGATCGGCCAAAAATAGAGTGCCTAGGGCCACACGCCTTCCTGAGGCTAGAAGACATGCCAAGTCGGTGTGATGGAAAATAATACATTTGCTGCCTGAACAAAAGATGTACCTTTTTAGCCAACACAACAAGAAGGCAGCATGTTCACTAACAGAAACTGGTGAACCTGGCTCGCCTCTATTTGCATCGATAAACCATCCATATGGAGCACCGCTCTTCTCCTCCCTAGCATGTATAGTATGTGAAGGCGCGTCATCATCACAGATAGTGGCAGCATCTTGCCCAGCGACGGGAAGTCGAGCAAGCAGCGCTACATCTAGTAAGGTGGGACTCATCATGCCATGAGGGAATAGAAAACCATTTATTGATGAGTCCCAGAAACACATCATAGTAGTGAGGAAGCCTTCCCTGACCTCAATATCCTCCGTAGAAGATTTAATGGCTTTGTAGATCCCTTGCTCACGCCATTGCCTCTCGGCAAAGGGACAAATCCTCTCATACCACTCTCCATATGCTTCTATAGTCGGGGGCAAAGACTTGATTCGCGCTCTCAGACATTCCAGCTTAAGTGACTTCTCATGAGCTAAGATCCTCCTAGCACGATCCAGCAGACACTCAGGTGCATCTCCCGCATCTGTAGGGGTAAGGAAAAATGGTCTGAGGATTTGCACCGTTGAACCTGAACATTGCAAAGGAGGATCGAGAGGAGTGTTTCCAGCGAATGGCAGATCTGTGACTGACTTCCGGGGGACCACATCAATGAGGTAAGGGAAAACTGAACCGAACGTAGTGTCAGTCATACCTGCAAATTCATCCCAACAAGATATGCCTTAGGATTTGATTATGTAGTATATATGTATGAGTATACAGTAAAGCATAATCAAACCATGTGGTATTATCATGAAAGAAGCCATACAAGAAACACGTATAGTTTATTTCTTGAAAAGATAGAATATCTTTCATCTATATGGTGCAGCAACAAATACAAGGTGTTTGAAAATTAATTTTGGTTGAAGAATCAAAGTTCTGGCATGACATAAAAGGTAATGAAAATATATATAGTGCTAGGCCAGGAACATTAGTTATCACTGAGCATGACTATCGAAATGGCCAAATACTAATCGTCTAATGTAAATTGCCGATGGATCAATTATCAGTTACCGACATAGAATTGGCAATAACTAATGTGAATTGCCAAATACTATTTGGTTATATATGACCTCCAGTTGTCAAGTCACTTGGTAGAGTTGGCAATAACTGATATTGGCAGTGACTAATTATTCTCGCCTGACCATGGTGGTGGGACTGATTAAACACCAAGGGGTATGCCCACTATTGATTATTGGTGAACAGAGTGGCCAATTCAGCTTATTGTACATGGTAATTTCAAATGAGAATTTACTAAACATTGTCAAATTATAGCATAAAACTAATGGAATCAAATAGTGGCACTAGAAAGCAAATATTCTGCTATGCTAGGCCTGAATGACCATGACTATCAGATAGCCAAAGACATAGTGGATGCACAGCTATTGTATGTCAATGATCATACCACTCTGTAATAATGCTAATGGCTATTATATAAATTCTTAAATATTTTTAAGTGATCATAGTGGATGAATTCATCAAATATGAATTGATGATAGTTCCCTGGCCTATTTGAAGTGGTTTCGAATGACATATAATTAATTAAATGGTTTCTAATGACAGATAATGAATTCTGAGCAAGGAAGATCTCTAGCTTTGTTATCCCATTCAACCGCCATTATTGATGCCCATCAATTTTTAACAAGGGCGCAACAAGGCATACAACTTCAATGACAAGAAGATTTCGTACACAATGCATAAAAAAAATTCCCATACCTAAATAGCAGTGGCGGAAATGGTGAATTCGGAAAGGGCGGCACTCGACTATTGTGGCGTCGGCTACTCAGCGATTGTCGTTTACTCCAAAGTCCAAAAAATGATATTCTAATACAGAAGAACCCCCGCTAATTGTATTAAAAGTTGGAAGTAAAGTGACCGCCGTTACGCAAGAACAGATAGAGAGGTAAAGAAGAGAAAACGTTACCTCTGCAGTTTGGGGGAGTCGGCTATGATGTGTGAATATGGAAACCACGATTGGAGGTGATTCCGGATGGGAACCGACGGGTACGAGAGGAAACGGAGACGGCGGAAGAGGAAAGAAAGTCTTCTCCCCTTTTTCGAATTCTGGGCTTAGAAAGGGCCTAGGGTTTTAAGAAAGGATTGTGTTTGGTTTAAGCCTATGACGACGGAAAGGGAGCCGCAAGGAGCCGACCAGTTGATGAATGAAAAGAGAAAAGCGAAAGGGACCCTTACCCGTCAATGGATAAAAAGATTGATGACCAAGGGGTGAAGGAATGATAGATCCTTCAAAAGGGTATTTCCTGGAAGATTTAGGGAATTTGCCAATCGACGTCGACGGATGTTGGGGAAAGTCACCTGTTAATAAGTGTTTAGGAAACTTGCCACTCGATGGATCCCTCAAAGAGAGGAAAAGAACGATGGCAAATGGGGTTGAGAAGTGTTGGGTTCTATGGCCTATCGATGAAGGAGCTGTCGACGGATAACACTGTCGATGGATATTTAAAAAATCCAAATAAGAAGTGTCGGATGGAAATCTCGATGGGTTAGAGAAAGTCCTTGTCGATGGATACTTTAATTTGATTAAACAATAAGGTCATGGAAAGTCCAACCAAGAGTGTAATAAATGCTTTGTTTGATGGTTCCAAATACTGGCCAGAAATCTTTGTGAGCTATAGGAGCCAATCGATGGGTCCTTGGTTTGAAATAAAAGGACAAAGAAGTTGGACTATGCTGTTGCCTGCTGGTCAATGAGTCTTTGAAATTATGGAGAGAAACAATGTAACTATAAATAATATTTGCCTATCCCGTCGACAGACTCATTGTAAAAAAAAGAAGGGGTCCAATCGATGGGTGAAAGGAGTCGAATGGATGATCTTGCTCAATCAACAAGTAAGGGGTCAAAGAGAGGACGTAGAATTTTTTAATCAAAGAGCCTGTGTCGATCGATCGATGGGAAGGGCTGACAGTCGATGGGTGATAAGAATACAAGAGAGACCTTACCTGTCTGATGAGTAGAAAGATCGATGGCCAGGGTAGCTGTTGACGAATGGAAGGATCGATAGCCAAGAGAGTCGTCGATGGACTCTTGGAAAATTTGCTCACTAAAGACTTTGTCGATGGGTACTGCCAAAGTAAATAAAAAATTAGAAGTCTTTTGTCCACGTGGGTAGCAGTCGATGGCTTGGAGAGGAAGCATAAAATTTTATGCTGAAGGGAGTTGCCTAGGTCATTTAAAGAAGAAAATAGATGAATAAAAGGCCCTTCATCAAATTTGCAGCTACTCTTCAAAATCCCAATCAAATGGGTTAATTATAAAACAGAGCTGCTCTGGGCCCATATTATAAAAAATAAAAAAAAATGTTTATGTTGAAGGTTTTTATCGGATGATGGAAAAGATTTACAAAAATAAATAAATGCCAACAGATGGCATGTTAAAAAAATAAAAAAGGATGTCAATCAATGGCAAGAAAAACCATTCAAATTCAAGTTGTTAGATGGGGCTTTAAACAATATGGCTAGAACAACCAGGGAAAAGCCTGAGGTAATATGAACAAAGTTAATTGCCTAGAAATTATTCAAAATATTCAAAAAGTTTATATTTTGCTTTTTGAATATTTGAATAGGGGGCAAATGTTATCACCAAAAAATTAATTAAATTGATTGGTGAAAAAAAAAGATAAAATAAAAATAATAAAAAGTTTAAGGTTGGCCCGGACCAAGGATGGCACGCATGAGCCATACCAATTGAAGGAACGAATGAGACAATGACCAAGGCCGAGTGGTGGATTAATAGTAAAATTTAAGACCAAGGGCGTGGCTGAGAAATACAAAATGATCAAGTTTAAGACTTCAATGGACCTCGGGGTGAAGAGTGCAGAGTGATCGACCTAGTACCTGAGAATGAGGATGGTGGACCAAAGGCTGTGGCAAGGGATGGATCAGTAGCAAAATGGAAAGTGGTCGACCAATCACTACAAGACGGTTACTAGAGAGCCTAGTATACTTAGAGTGAGGATGGTGGACCATGAGAAGGTGATGGATTAGTTGTCGACACCAATAGCTATTATGCGGTTGCTAGAGGGCCTAGGTCATGGGGCAAGAGCTTCTCCTGAAGCAGTTACATCACCTCTTATAAATACCGAGCAAGGAAGCAGAGGTCGGACACACAATCAACACCAAGCAGAAGCTTCTCTTTTATTTTATCCTAGTTTTAGCATTAGCATAGTTCGTAGTTCATAGTTTGTAGTTCGTAGTTGTTAGATAGTTCCAGTTCTTGTAATTGACAGTGGACAAGGAACCAGTTTCCTGTTCATTGTTCTTAACTTTTTGAAGGCGCAATCCAACGAAAGAGTTTTTATTCAAATTCTATCGTCTTAGCATGTCAAAAGCTTACTATTTGTTGTTATCCAATTTTACGCGATAACAATTGGCTAACATGTTACCGAGATTAAAAGAATATTTAATTGTGCAGGATGCAACTGACCTTGCCCAGCTGGCCGAGAGAGCGGCCCGCTTGGAAAAATTCCTGGGGGGAACAGGAAGAGAGGCGTCCTACGCGTCGAGTCCACTTCGAGGAGGTGAGATTCAGTGATGAGGACGACGAGCCTGTGGAGGTGGCTGTTGCAGAGCTAGTGCAGACAGGCAAACCATATACTTGTGCGGCTCTCAAGCCGGCAAAACAAAGAGAGGCTAAATATAAGCCTGAAGAAGACCTTTTTGACATGGGCAAGGCGGACCAAGTGTTCGATGCCCTACTCAAAGCTGGTGTGATTAAGTTGCCTGAGGGTCAAAAGCTACCAGCGACCGAAGAAATTCGAGGCCGAGCTTTTTGTAAGTGGCATACTTCATATACTCATAGCATCACTAAATGCAGGAGTTTTAGAACCGCCATACAGAGCAAAATAAAAGAGGGACGTTTGAAAATTGCAGGAATGAAGGTGGATTTAGATCCATTCCCTTAGCTTCCCATTGGTGCTTCTGGACTCACCCCAAATCCAGAAGATGGCGGCTCCAGTAGCCGGATTGATAGAGGAAAGGAACATATTGAAATCGATGAGGAGGATATAGACTTATTATATGATGAGTCTGATCATGAAAAAAGAAAAGAGTTGTATAAAAAACAACCAAGATTTAAAAACATGTCAAAGGAGGACTTCAAGAAAGTCCTGGAAGCGGAAGAGCGAGAACATAAGAGGAAGCAGAATCCTCAGTTGAAGGTTGAGATCCCTAAGCATGTTGTAGAGATCCATGAAAACGGGAGACACCAACTATTACTCGTGATTATAGGCATGGTGTACAGGTGGTTCCAACCTTGATGAGGCGTCCAGAACATCCTGTTGAGGCTGAAAGGTGGATGAGGAATCGGGCTCAGAGCAAAGCTGCTCAAAATGAGCCGCCATCCATGACTAGAAATCAATTTAGGCGGGCTCAGAGACGGTATGCCGAGGAGATGCGGCAATGGGAAGCTCAAATCCATAAGTTGGAGTCTTCCAGGCCTCGGAAGCCAATACAGTTGAGTTACTTCAGAGGAGAAACCTCCGAACAGCGGAGGCCCCTCTACGAGAAGGTACAAAATACGGGGTTGGCTAGGGAATCTAACTCGCACATGCCACCTCATAAGGGAAAGATGCATGAGGCTTCAAGAAGACCACCTCATTCGCCATCACCTTCCGCCAGGAGGCCAGTGCGGGAGAGGCTGCAGCCGCCATCACCTTCCACCAGGAGGCCAGTGAAGGAGAGGTTGCAGCCACCATCACCTTCCACCAGGAGGCCAGTTCGAGAGAGGCTACAGTGTGCGGAATGAAAACCTCAGCCGCCACCACCTCAGCCTAAGGCAACCAAGGTTGAGCTTTCTCAAACTAACATTCAACCATCAGTTTCTAAAGACAAAGGCAAAGTTGTTGCTACCGAGTCTGGTAATGAAGGAAGTAAGGTTAATTCTTTGGGACAGAAGTTCATTGAGAAGTTGGACAAAATGGACATGACTCCTTCAAACATGGCTATGGCTAGTGTGCTTATGAAGTACATGGCATATTTGGCAGCTCATGAGGCCGATGAACTTGGAACGAGCCACATAGTTTTGAAGGATTCACAACTTACTGCAAGGGCTTGGAATCCGAAAAGAAGTCAGAAGCACAATCTGAGACAAAATTGGCCAATGAGATGCCACAAGTGAGTCTTGGTGCCATTACATGTACAGAAGTGGAGACAGCTGTGGAGGCCAATCTCGATGAACCTAAACTTGGGATTGGTGCCTTAGGCATCATGACTGATGAAGATGGCACGCTGGATGATACGAACATTGATGAGGGGTATGAGGATGGAGATAGTGATATGAACCTCAACATTGATGAAGGGTATGAAGATGAAGAATGGGGTGATGTGAACCTCAACATTGACGAGGAGTATGAGGGTGAATTGGACGGCATAGATCTTGAAGAAAAGGCTTTCTGGGAAAAAATAGATAAAGAGGTTGAGGAAGCAGGTTATGAAAAAGAAGAAGAGCCAACGGACCCTTCCGTGTCCATGCAGGTCATTCGACTGGCTGCTGATGAAGAGATAAGTGATGTCGAATCCGAGATATGGGATGAGGAAGAGCCGTCATTTGCCAGGCTCATTGAAGAAATGGATGAAACGATAGCATATTTGTCCCATCCAACCAGAGATCTGCCTCCCACACAAGAACTTTGCCGCTAGCATGATGCTCCAAATTTGGCTTTGGCATAGTTTGCCAAACCCGAGGTGGCCCAGACAAGGCAACTGAACCCCTTGTATGTCAAGGCTCACATTGATGGACGTCCTGTAACCAGGGTGTTTGTTGACAATGGGGCAGCGGCAAATGTAATGCCCATGTCGACTTTGAGGAAGATTGGGAAGAGTGAGAAGGATCTGATCCCCACGAGGGTCAGAATGTGTAGTTTCGTGGGAGAAGCAACGCAGCCTGCCGGATTCATAACGGCCGATGTCACTATTGGATCAAAGACTATCAAAGTGGCCGTTTTGTGGTAAAGTCAAAAACATGCTATTCTGCATTATTGGGACGTGACTGGATCCACATGGCACAATGCGTCTCATCCACTTTACACCAGCAATTACTCATTTGGGATGGTGACCAGATAGAATTGGTGGAGGCAGATCCTCAACCCTTTGCAGGACAGGACACCAACAATGATGAGGTGATCTTCTATTTGGAGGACATCCAACCTGCCTCGGCTTTAATTGGTATGGACATAGATCTAGAATTCATTGACTTCACAACAATCCGCTTCAAGTTACATTCTGCAGATAGCCGACATGAAGCATCAAGCTCCTCATGATGAACAGCCACGACATTTATAAAGACCTATTGCAGCGGCTCGCCACCACTGAGATGATGATGGGTACCGAAGACAAGTCTAAAAACCCAACGGACATTCGGCCATCTTAGTGGCCATCTCCTGTGAAGCGGACGTTGCCTAGTCCGGAAGCCAAGGAACCACTTGTAGACATCAACCTCAGGACAGATGCGGAGCTGAAGCTGACTAAGGTAAGTGCATCATTGCCTGAAGAGGAGCGGCACCAACTAGTGGAGCTGATTCATAAGTATAAAGATTGCTTTGCATGGCAATACACAAACATGCCAGGACTATCCAGGGAGCTAGTGGAACACAAGTTGCAAACTCATCCATAATTCAGACCTCATAAACAGCCGCCTAGGCAGTTCGATCCAGACACCATCCCAAAAATAAAGGCCGAGATTGAGAAGCTTCTTAGAGAACTTGTCGTTATGTAGAATGGCTTGCAAATATTGTACCTGTTGTAAAGAAGAATGGTCAATTGAGAGTCTGTATAGACTTTAGGAACTTAAACTTGGCAACGCCCAAGGATGAATATGTAATGCCTATGGCCGATATGCTTGTTGATGCGGCCGCCGGCCACAAGTTTTTATCATTAATGGATGGTTATTCTGGATGCAACCAAATATTTATTTCTGAAAATGATGTACACAAAACAAATTTTCGTTGCCCAGGGCCAGTCGGCATTTTTGAATGGGTAATCATGTTCTTTGGTTTGAAAAATGTCGGGGCAACATACCAAAGGGCCATGAACATGATTTTTCATGATTTAATTGGCCATACGCTTGAGGTGTACATTTATGACATCGTTGTGAAATCATGCGAATTTGGCCAGCACTTGGCTCACCTTGAAGGTGCCTTCATCCGAATGAGGCAGCATGAATTGAAAATTAATCCAGCTAAGTGTGTCTTCGGAGTAGCGGCAGGGAACTTCTTAGGTTTCCTGGTGCATGAGAGGGATATTGAGGTATACCAGAATAAAGCTAAGGCCATCTTGGAAGCTCGTGCACCGTCCAATCTCAAAGAGCTGCAATCATTGATGGGTAAAATCAATTTCTTAAGGAGGTTCATTGCCAATGCTGCAGGGAAAATGAAAGCGTTCACTACGTTACTCAAAGAAAGAAAGAACGAGACGTTCCTGTGGACAGCAGAACATCAAGCAGCCTTTGAAGAAATAAAAAGAGCGCTGGTCAATCCTCCAGTAATGGTGCCGCCAAGGCCTGGAGTACCTTTGAAACTATACGTATCAGCCGCCGAAGAGTCTATCGGATGTCTGCTTGCACAGGATGATGAAGGCAGCAAGGAGAGGGCTATCTATTACCTCAGCAAGACTCTGCAAGGGCCAGAGATAAGATATACCGCATTAGAAAAATTGTGCTACACCCAAGTATACTCCTGCAATAAGTTGGAACACTATATGCTGCCAAGAACAGTCCATGTAGTTGCTCCATTTGACTTGGTGAAGACACTTTTGCACAAGCCGGCATTAAAGGGCAGACAAGCTAAGTGGGATATGAAGATCAGTCCCTTTACCCTTGTACACATCCCTCAAAAGGCAGTCAAGGGAAAGCTTTGGCTGATTTCTTAGCTCAACACCCTTCGTTGATTTTGCCTGAGGATCCCAAAGAAGCGTCCTTTATGGGATTCGAACCTTAGGAACTAACCTTTGATGGATCTTGTGCAAGCAGCGGCTCGGGAGCCGGTATTACGATCACTAGTCCTCTTGGGGAACATTGGAAGCTTGCTCGGGAGTTAGAGCCTGGCACCACCAACAATCAAGCGGAGTACGAAGCTCTGATATTTGGCCTCGAGACAACATTGCTGAAGGGTGCGAAATCCATTACCATTTATGGAGATTCCCAAGTCATCCTGAAGCAGCTAACGGGAGAGTATGAATGCAAGAGTCCCAGACTGGTTAAGTGTTATGAGACAGCACTAGAACTACTAGGCAAGTTTTCGAATGCCACCATCACACATGTGCCTAGAAGCCAAAATCAAGAGGCGAACGAGGTTGCTTAACTTGCTTCAGGCTGACAGACTGGTCACCCTAGGGGGGCACCACACATTGCCACCATCACAAATGAGCCTGAGGACCAACAAGAGGTCCAACCTCTAAACCCGAAAGGTGATTGGAGGACCAAGATCATTCGATACCTTGAGAACCCATCGTCTGGAGGAGATAGTTCACTAAAAGTTAAAGCTTTACGATATACACTAGTCGATGGCGAGTTATTCCGAAGGACGGTGGATGGGTTGCTGCTCAAGTGTATAGGACCCGAAGACG
Organism: Hygrophila difformis; assembly: GCA_030278955.1. Classification (NCBI taxonomy): domain Eukaryota; kingdom Viridiplantae; phylum Streptophyta; class Magnoliopsida; order Lamiales; family Acanthaceae; genus Hygrophila; species Hygrophila difformis. Next base: position 43,225,244 of record JAOANR010000008.1, on the reverse strand, counting down.
CCAAGCTGGTGATGGGAGAAGTCCATGAGGGGATATGCGGCTCTCATTGGGCAGGGCCTAGCATGAGGTGGAGCATCCACCGCCATGGATACTTCTGGCCAACCATCATGGTAGACTGTATCACTTATGCTCGTGGTTGTGAGGCTTGCCAAAAGCATGGCCCAATTCAAAGGGTACCGGCGGAAGAATTACACAAAGTCATTAGGCCTTGGCCATTCCGTGGCTGGGGGATGGACATTATTGGGAAGATTCATCCGCCATCATCTAAGAATCATTCATTCGTACTTGTGGCTACTGATTACTTTACCAAATGGGTAGAAGCATGGCCAATGAGGAAAATCGATCAGGGCGATGTAATCAAGTTTGTGACTGAGTTAATACATCGATTTGGAATCCCTCAAACAATCACTGTCGATCAATGTAATACACGAGAATTTTGCAACATAAAACAAATAATTAAATAAATAAACAATAAATAAAATAAATAATAAATAAATAAATTCAGCAAATAAATAAATAAGGATAAGGAAATGAGAAATGAAATTTAACTTAAAAATGAATTAAAGGAATTTAATTAAATAAAAAGAACTAAATAAAGACAAATAAAATGTACACCGAAACCCGACACCAATGAACTCGAGAATTCGAGTCCAAACATGCAATTAGACCCGAGTAAAAATTTAGAGAGGAAATAGGAACCCGAAGATACCCCGGAAATCGGAATCCGGGAGCATAGGGGGATAGAAGTCCGAAAGAGAGGAGGAAAGGCACGACGGATCGCACGACCCGCCCGGACCGAAGTCCAGGCGAGTGCCGCGCGGTGGCCGCGACGGTCAATAGAGGAAAGGCGCGCCACGGCCGCGCCAACGGCAGATTCGCCGGTTGCGAGATTCACTCGCCCGAATCCGGATTTTCCGACTTCGGTTGAACACCTTTCGGCTCAAGACTCCCCAAGGCCGGCTTTGGACGTCCCTAGGTCATGTTTACCTATAAATAAGACCTCTTGAAAGCCCCGAACACTTTTCAAAACCCTACGATACTCTCTATACACAAAACCCTAGATCCGGAAGTCATCGGAGGCACCAAAACCGAGCGGGGACTGCCGTGGACGAATTTGAGAGATCTCCAGCGTCGTGGTAAGTTAGATCCGTTCATCCATCTCGTTTTTAATTCAGAAACGAAACCCTAATTCTCTTCTTTTTATTTCTACACCCCGAATCGGATCTAGAACGAAGAACCCGACGAACGGAGAGGATAAACGGTGGACTGGAAGCCACGCCTCCTAACTCGACGATCCCGGACGACTACGAATCTGTAAGTTGACACTTACATGGTTTTGGGAGTAATTAAAACACTTAACTTAAAAGCTTAATCGAAACTTTCAAAATCTGTCAACATATGATTTTTACCGGCGCAACAGTTTTGCCTAATTTTTCCGAACCCTTAAAATTCTTCAAATGGAAAATATTAAAACACGAAAAACGCTCCTAAGACTTAGATTTATCTCCTGTAAAATTTTCAGAATTTTTCATGATGATTTGATATATGAAATCCACCCGAAACCGAACTGCTTGGAATTGGATCTTGAATTTCTTGACAGAACTTAGGTCCGATCTTGATGACGTTTTTGACATTAGTTATAAGCCGATTTAGATCTTTAGCCGAACATGAAAGTTGTAGACAAATGTCTTAAGAAGGTCTCTGTAAAATTTCATTAAGTTTGGAGTTGATTTGCTATGGTAGATCTTGATAATCTTGAACTGCTGTACACGAAATTCGGACAGATTAATGATATGACGAAAACTGATGTTTTTGGCCTGTTTCGGTATCTCGGATTGAAAACGTTAAAACACAAAAGTTGTTCATCTCGATGTTTCCCAGTCAGTGGAAAAATTTTAGAACTTTTGGAATTAAACTCGATTTTTAATGAATTTTAGGGTAAACTGTGGTTGACCGAGTCAAATCTTGAAATCTTGTTGAAACGGTGAAACTAGCCTTTAAGGTTTAAATGAGTAGAAGACTCTTGGAAATAAATACATGAAATCTGAAATTAGGAAATCCCCTTTACAAACTTGATCTTTAAAATTAGGGGGTGAGTGCTCTGCAGGGTGCCCTCCTAACGATTCACTTCGTGCCTTTATGGACGTTGGTGACCCGCGCGAAATTTTTTGAGATATGTTGTCAAAACGGCATGAGATATATGGCCTACACTCTCGTGAATATCCTTATGGGTTTCCCGAGGCTCCGGAGTGGTACTGGGTATGGCAGATACGGCTGCGGCCGCCGGTTTCCGGCTAAACTTGTTGATATCGCGATGCAATCGTGAAATACTTGAAAT
>JAOANR010000008.1:43162899-43222406 GCA_030278955.1 Hygrophila difformis | reverse complement strand
ATGGTCATGACGCTGTTTTGCCTTTGGAAATAACAGTTCCTTCTCTAAGGGTGGCCCAGCAGCATCACTTAGACTTATTCAAGTATGAAGAGGCCATGTTGCAAGAATTGGAGACTGCTGACGGTGACAAGCTTATGGCATTGGAAAGTATCCGTCGTCAAAAAGCTAGAATGGCAAAGCATTATGATAAGAAGGTTCGAAGCAAGACCTTCAGCGAAGGGGATCTAGTGTGGAAAGTGATCCTGCCTTCAGGTGTACATACTAGCGAGACGGGAAAGTGGTCCCCAAATTGGGAATGACCATTCATTGTAACACAAAGACTACTCCATGGTGCATACAAATTAATGGACATCGATGGTCAAGAACACAAAAAGAGTATAATTGCAAAGTATCTCAAAATGTTATATCCATCAGTCTGGGCGTCAGAATAAATAGCATAAGTGCATCATAAGTTGCCAATCACAAAGCTGGCCAAAGAAGTAGCAAAAGTGACAAACAAGAATACTAAAAGTGCTCACCACAAGGCCAATGAGCTGACCCAAAATAGTGTACTGAATAAAAAAAAAATCATAAAAGCAGTGCTAGCTACTAAGGGGGAGGTAGTGTCCCATCACCTTGTATGCGACGATGCATGGTGGCCCACTGATCACGGGTGCGCCCAAGGATGTCCGTCAGACGACGAAGTGCAGTAGCAGAAACTCGAGCACGAGCAGATAGAAGGGGTCGATGGGCTCTCGATAATTCGGCTGATAAATCACGATCATCTGCAGCTAAGCGATCATGATCAGCCTGCAAAGCGGTAGCTCGATCAGACAACTTAATCAATTTAGCCTCAAGTAGGGTGACCTCATTTGTAGCCCCAATAATGGTGCAGCGCTTCTCTAAGATAACACGTCGCGCCTCCGCAATAACACGCTCCGCCTCTGCAATAACACCTTTCTCCTTCTCAATGTAGCACTTCGCCTCTGCGATGGTACTCTTTAACTGTGACTACCGACTCTCCTCTACCCTAAGATCCATAGACAGCTGCTCACGCTGAGGACGAATAGCCTCTAACTGTGAGCGAACCTCGCGGTGCCGCGCCTCGAGATCAATAAATGTCAAATCCTGGCGAACTGATCAGCTGAACTGCTATAGAAGGGATAAGAAAGGGACAAATTGGAGATAAGCTCCGAGAAATCCGAGAAGCCGGCATCCTCGACGATGATAGGGACCAAGCTGACATCGCTAAGAAGGTCATAGAGTACAAAAACCATATCAGCTGAAAGTGGACCGGTCTGGGCGGAAAGAAGACGATCAAACGCCTCACATGTTGAAGCTATGTCAGTACGTGTGCTCAAGTGATGGGGAAGAGAAGCCACGGGGTCTGCAAGAGGGTCCATAGGTGTCTGGAGGCAAAACTATGTTAGGTGATTGCAGAGGAATTTTACTGTGACAAAAGATGAAATGAAACATACCTGAGGAGGTGGCGCAACCAAATCAGCTGAAAGAGCCGAAGTATCAGCTATGGAGTGATCTGCCTGATTCGTAGGGATGTAGAGGAAGAAACCCTTAGAACATATCTTTAAGGATAAGAATAAGAAAACATGAGAATACAACTAAGGTGTACCTGAGAAACCAGCTCGGGATCAGCGGAGCTAACTGCAGAGGCATGGTCGCCAGCCTGGGAGGAAGGTGGATCCACCTGAAAGGAAAAAGGGATGTCACAACAGTGCTAAGGTTAATGCGGTAAGAAACTCAAACCCAAAGTGGCGAAACATACCTGGACAGCGGGGACAGGCGAATAATCATCAGCGCCAGTCGCTATGGCGTCAGTCTTATACTTGGGCTCATCACCCTGGAGGATGATATAGTTAGCACGAGCTAACAACTCATCCGTCGATGGTGTAGGAGCATCAGAAATTCGGCTCAAAGAGGAGGAATAACGAGAATCCACGCCCACATGAACATCAGCAATACTCTCATGTGTCTGGTCATGATCAATGATGCCCTCGCGACCATCCTCCCGATGGGGATCCTTAGGTCCCTCCACCATGTGGTCATCGGCGCCCCCATCATCCGCAGGGTCCTCTGCCATGGGGTCATCGCTGCCGCCATCATCTGTAGGATCCTCATCCTCATCGGAACGTGACTCCTCCTCATCTGAGCCCGACTCCTCCTCACTAGAGCCGGACTCCTCATCCTCGGCAGAGCGAGCAGTATAGTCCTCATCATCTGAGCCAGTAGACTTCTCGGAGCTCGCAGACCCCTCCTTATGATGATCATCATTTGGGGCATCATCCTCATCTCCCTCGCTATCTCGGTCGTTAGCTGAAGAGAAAGAAATATTAAAAGACCAGGAAGCAGTTTATAAAAAGACATATTGACAAAGGAGACATACCTCTTCGGCGCTTGCGAGATAAAGAAGTTGCAGCAGATTTAGGCTTCGGGGCAGCACGGCGAGAAACGGGAGTAGATGCCGATCAGACAACGGCACCACGAACACTAGACTGCTTTGAAGGAGCCGAGCTACTCTGCGTGTCCCCAAAGCGGGCTGTAATCTGGTCATGAGATGGCAGGATAGAAGTGATGTATGGCGTCCACCATGCCATGAAACCAGCAGCAAGCGTCCCTGTCGGAGTAAAAGGAAGATAACTAGAACACGTCAGGCAGGACGAGAAAGCAACCATCGCCCGAATATCAGCGTCTGTCATCCTCTCACTCCTGGTAAAGGGAACCGGCCACTTTACCCTATGAGGAAGTCCGAGATGACAGCCAAACTGACGAGCGAGCAAATGAGGACAATATGGCTCGGCTATCAACGGATTGTACGGGTCGTTCCTCCTTACCCCACTTAGAAGCATATGGGGCTTCATACTAATGTTCCAAGTAGACTCTCCATGAAGACCACCTTGTAATACCCGTAATTTTTAGGATATAAAATAGAATTTAATCCGATGACAAAAGAGGTTTTGTTTCCGAGAACCCGTAAAATCGGAAATGCACGGAAGTCAAAAGACGACGATTTAGAAGCCGATGAATCCAAAACCGACGGACTTAAGATTTCAAACATGAAATCAATTTAAGTCGGAATAAATTTAGGATAGGAATCGTAATCCGAGAATTACCCGGAAAATCGAGCCCGAAAACGTGGAAGGATAGAAGTCCGAAAGAGAGGAGAAAAAGACCCGACGGATCGCACGAACCGGTCCGGACCGCAGTCCAGACCGGTGCCGCGCGCTGCCCGCGCCAACCCCGCGTGGCAGCACAGATCGCGGCAGATCACGCGATCATGGCGATTTGTTGCCAAAAATTCGACCCCCGACTAAGGAAAGTCAATCCCAGTCGGGGGTAAGTCTATAGGGACGAGTGGCGATGAATTTCCACCCCATAATCAGTCATCAAGAGCCTCCCTTCACCCCAAAACTCTCCCAAAGCCAAAACACCTTTCCGACGACTTTCCGATGACCTTCCGGCGACTTTCCGGCAACCAAAACCAACCGTGGAAGCGTATAGATCAAGGGACACTGATCTTGAATCATTGGTAAGGGTTAGATTAGGATTCTTTCTTTTTTTAATCTCAAAACTCACTCTAACTTACGGATCTTTGACTTGCAAACACGTTCGTGGCCAAAGGAGAAGGAGAACGTGTGCGTAGATCCGTTCGTGGTGATTTTGGACGATTCGAGCGACCCTAGGACGACCAAGAACTCTATTACAGTAAGTTGATACCTTTCATATTAATACGGGTGGTTTATGGGCGTCCGAATTAGTGACTTTGTAACGAAATGTAAAAATCGAACCTAAAAACCCCAACTCGCGCATTTTCTGAAATCCGTTTAAAACCCCCATTTCGAGAGTCTAAACCGAAAAAACGTAAAACTAAAATTTTGATCCTAACACCTTAAGCTATGTTGTGTAAGAATTTCAGAGATTTTCATCAACGTTTACTACCTCAAATCGCGTCGAACATAAACTGTAATTTCAAACGTTTTCGAAAAGCTGACAGCATATGTGTCCGAACTTGATGAGCTTGTTTATATGATTTCTAGTCCGAACTAATCTTTGCACTGTAAAGAAACGTTATAGATAATCATGTCTAGTATCTGTCCACAAAATTTCAGAATTTTTTGAGTCCATTTGATATGTCAAAAAGTCGAATTTCTGAACTATGTCAAAACTGAATCCTGACAGTACATTGGTTGTGTAGTAAACTCGATTTTCGACATGTTTCCTCACCTTATTTCGAAATTATTAAAACACAAAAGTTGTTTGAGGGTGTTTTTGATATAATTTAAAAATTTCAGAATAATCGGCCTTGAAATGAATTTTTAAATTAAAAAGGCGTAAACTGTGACAACGAACGGCTTTAAATTTGTGAGATTTTGAAATTTCGAAACAAACGATCGAAACCTTGATATACGATCAGACTATATTTTTCAAAAATCCCGTTACACTAAGTTGAAACGATATCGGATACTTAGGTAGGGAGTGAGTGCTCTCCAGGGTGCCCCTCTAGCCTTTTTCGGCGTGCCTATAATGGACGCAAGATACTTGACTGAAAAACTACGCAAAAACGGCGATGAAATTTGGGCCTACACTCTCGTTAGTATCCGTATGGGTTTCCGAGGCTCCGGAGTGTTACTGGGTATGGCGGATACGGCTGCGACCGCCGGACGACCGGCTACACAAAAACTTACGAAACGGCTGCGGCCGCCGGACGACCGGCTAAACTAAATATTGTTGAGATGGTGACGTAACGGGAGAAATTAAAAGACAATCCTTTTTATGTATTTATTTATTTATTTATGTCCTTAATTATACTTTTAAATTATGTCTTAAATTTTATACCGTGCTTAAATTATTAATTGTGGAATTTAAATGCATATTCAAGTATACAAATTAAATTCTTGTTTTTAAATTGGTAAATAGAATGTTTTGTATGCATGTTTAGGAGTAAATTTTTAATTACTAAATTAAACCGATTCATTACTATGTTAGGATCGATTTACTCAGTATTTTATAATACTGATAAAATTGTTGTTTTTCCTTTTCTTTTCAGAGTATGGAGAAAATGCATAAGCATGTGCATTTGGGGGACACCGTTTCAAACATTAAATTGTCATTTTTATGATACTTGCGTATCGGGCCTGTATAACCCGAGTTTTGGCCATGTCGGCCCCATTTTATTGTTTCCGCTTATTATTTTTATTATTATGTGTGGATGACAATACATTATTATTTTTAAGTAATTTCCGGACTTGTTTTAAAACTCTTTTCAATACCCATAGCCTTGCATCTCTTTAGCGAGCTCGGAGAATCCGTGTCTTGCTAGGGAGGTGTGGCGGTGGTATCCCGGCCTGGGTTATCAAATCTGGGGTGTTACACACCTGGCCGAGCAGGCTGGCACACAAGTGTGGATATCAACCATCCTATATGCGCGTACACAAACAAGTCATGATAAGAAGGCCTGTGATGAAGGAAAAAGCGAACAATCCCTAGACTATCCCGCCTCAGAAGATCGTCCTTGCTAATCCTCACGGAATCAACAACTAATAACAGGCCTAACGGGTTACCCTCAGAAACTTCCCTCGGACCAGGACGAGGCACACCAGTAAATAGCCGAGGGAAGTATAGCTGAACCCAAAGCTGCAGAAACCATAACGGCCCAGAGGCCGAGTTAGTGGGATCTCGCCCACTAGCCAACATATCAGAAATCTTGGCCATACCACTGAACAGGGTGCCAAGGAAATAGGAACCAGTAGCCCGAGAATGTTCACTCATAATAGCCAAGACAAGAGGAAGAGCGGTGCGCATAACAGTCCGAGCGCTCGAGCAGATAATAAATCGGCTAAACCATAACAGTGGAAATGCCACGTGCTAATCCAATGTAGAAGGCGAACTCCCGATCGTCATATTGTGATCAATGTAGGCTGCGTACTGCTTGGCTGTTTTGCCTGAAGGACAAATCGTAGTACCGAGTACAGGATCATCGGAAGCCGACTGTGAACTTTTAACCATCAACCCGGAGCCCCGTGATCATCACGACATCAAGAAGAGTGGGACCCACAAAACCACAAGGAAACTGGATGGCATTAACACTAGAATTCCAGAAACCCATGAGGTAATAGATGAGGCGATGATCCATCACTACAGGCCGGGTAGATAAGATGATGGCATCTTCAATCCCCCATCTACGCCAATCCGAAGTACGTCCTCCCATCCGGCGAACCCAGGAAACATATTTTTGCAAACTACTTTGATCGTCACTCCCTTCAGTTCGGGGAACCTTGGTCTTCTTAGATCTAGGGGCAGAGGTTCCAGACTGATGAGACCGGATAGCCCTCTTCTGAGAAATAAAGGCTCTTGTGAATGCAGCCTGAGTGATCGGACAAGTGCACGATAAAAACTCCCGAGTCTCGTCTGCATGCGCAATCGTGCGATGGAAAGGACGTAAAAAGGGCTCCGACTCCGGGTGGTCGAAATCATAGGCCTCATCACCAGAGTCCGGAATGAGAAACCCCTAAACAATCTACATTATTACGAAACAGATATGAAGCATGGGTGAGGGAGGACGAATCAACTATGAAGGGCCACAAAGTAAATTGCAGGACAAACCTGAGGGGCGGCCTGGGCATCCGGAGTGACGGCCTGGGCAGGAGTAGCGGCCTGGGCATCCGGAGTGGCGGCCTAAATGGCTACCCGGGCAGGAGTGGCGGCCTGGGCATTCGGAGTGGCGGCCCGGGCAGAAGTGGGGGCCCGGCCAGGAGTGGCGGCCTGAGCATACAGATCAGTCAAAAGAAACTCACAAGTAAAAAGTGAACAGACAAGCAGGCCAAGGAAACGATCAAACCTGAAAAGCCGTGGCACCAGATGACAAGGCAGCAAAGCCTGGCAAGGGAATGGCGGCCTGGGCTGAGCGAATGGCGGCCTGTCCCGGTGAAGATGGCGGCTGGCGGCCCGGGGTGGCGTCCCGAGCAGATGCAGATGGTGGCCTGGAGCTGGCGGCCGGAGCAGAGGTAGGCGACCTGGAGCTGGCGACCGGAGCAAATGAAGATGGCGGCTTGGAGCTGGCAGCCGGACTGGGTGGCGGCCTAGAGCTGGCAGCTGGCATAGCTCCATCAGCTAAATTCTATGTCAAAAAATGCAATACAGATATTCATCAAGTCCTCAAACATATCAGGTGTGGAAGGCTCTACCAAATCTTATGTGAGCAAACAGATGTGGGATATTGTCAAAGGGAGATTCTCATCATAACAGACAAATTAAAAGATCAATGTGTGTATAAGGAGACACAGATCAAAATGCCTATCTGGGTACACAAAATCCATACAGATAGGATGAGAAGAAACAAGTTGCTAACATGCAATTCGATGCAATTCAGAGTGTTGGATGCAATTCAAGATCAGAAACAAGCCAGCATGTGATTCGAAATTCACTTAACATCTACAGCCAATGATGCGAAACAAGATGCCCAGCATGTGATTCGAAATTCACTAAACATCTACAGTTAATAATGCGAAACAAGATGCCCAGCATGCAATTAGGTGCATAGACTTCGAATCCCTAGTCTCTAGTCATAGCCTCACGTCATGGTCTACGAGTTCACAAGTCTTAAGCCAACAAAGCACTAGAACAAGATAACCGAAGGAGCAAACTAACCTGATCCATGAAGATGGGTGGCGGCTTGTGGCTCGAACGTGGCGGCTCAAATGAAGATGGTTGGCGGCGATCGACGGCTGGCGGCGTTCGCGGGCTCGGTTGGCGGCACTCGGGAGCCCAATGGCGGCGATCCGGAGGCTGGCGGCGTTTGAAGGATGGCGCCAACCCGAGTCTAGCGGCGAGCACTCGAGGCTGGCGGCGACGAGTTGGCGGCGTTCGCGGCCGAGGCTGGCGGCGAGCAGAGGGCTGGCGACACTCGCAAGGTTGGCGGCGTGCTGGGGAGTTGGCGGCGCCCAAGGCCGAGGCTGGCGGCGACACTCGAGGTTGGCGGAGGACGCTCGCGGGATGGCGGCGTTTCCGGAGCTGGCGGCGCTTCAATGTGCTGGTGGCCCTGGGGCAGACCAACGGTGGTGGCACTTGAGAAACTAGACGAGGCTAGAACGACGGCGGTGCTCAGACGATGGTGTCGGCGGCGCTTAGACGATGGTGTCGGCAGCGACGCTCGGAACTCGACGAGGTTGGAGGAATCACGGTGTAGTCAGCAGCGGCGGAGAAGAAGAGAAATTCTGAAGAGGAGGCAAGAATGAGCAAAATTTTCTCAAAAGTGAAGATCCTTCCCCATTTATAGAGTGGGTTTAGGGTTTTGTTCATGGGCCTAAGTGAGCTTGGATCAAACACGCAGATCTGTCTTAAAATGCTAATCAGACAAATTCCGCGAGGGGGGCATCTGTTAACCCTACAAATTATTAGGCCCAATAGACTTAGCCCAATCCACTTTTCGAGAGGCCCGGTCCAATTCATGACTAATTCGGATAACAACCGTGGTGAGAGGCAGCGCCATAAGCAGCGCTTGGAGAGGGGATCATAGCAGAGCTAAAGACCTTGGAGAGAATCACGCATCATTGAAGATAGACACCATCACAGGAGAGGAGCGCTAAAGACTTTCGAGAGAATCACGTAGCATTGAAGATAGGCACCATCACAGGAGAAGATCGTGGGAACGTTACAGAAGCGTTACAGCTTCTCCATCAAGAGGATGAATGTCGTGGTCTTCCCTATAAATAAACGGTGGTGGCATCCCAAGAAGGACAATGAAAAATCCCCTAGAGGAATCGCTCTTTTATTATTTTGCTTCCTGCAATTTTTTCCTTCCTGCAAGTTTAATTCATATTCTTCTTTTCTGCAATTTTGTTATTCCTTTACAGCTTTATTCCTGTAATTCTTCCATAATCTTATAATCATCTTCAACATTATCAATCAACAAAATTCTTGGTTAACAATAACATAATCATGATTAAAATAAATTAAATGAATTAAAAATAAGGTAAAAAATAGCATTACAAGAAAATTCACTTTTTGCATAGTGAATATGACCCTGTTCCTAGGCATTAAATAAGTTGTTCTGATCTTAATTTTATAAGATCTGGTCTGATCTGATCCGAATTTATCTGGTCTCATATGAATGTTTTGGGTCTGATCTGATTCAATCTGGCCTAATCTGATCTGATTTGAATTAGTCTGGTTGGAATGGGGTGTTGGACGAATCCCTACATTTGTGTGGAAAACTGCCAATGACTGCATTATTGACCAAGTTTACTAATAGGATTCCAATTTCCTTTATTAATATACTAGCTAATCAAGCTGTGCTATGCACAGCATATTTACTGTGAACAACTGCCCATGGAAAAAAGAAGAAATATTTGTAGACCAGGATATGTGGTTTCTTTATATGATGTTTATTATGTTTAAAGAAGAGTTACATTGCGGAGGAAACAAAAATTATATAATACTCCCTCCGTCCCATTTCACTTGTCTTGTTTAATTTTTGCACACAATTCAATTCACTTTTTCAAGCGTTAATATCTCAAAATATATATAATGAAAAATATACTCTCCATCAACTGAAATGACTGATACTGAGCCACGCAGATAAGAAAAACACCGAATTCAACCACAAACACTGAAAACACACTATCATAAAGTACAAACATGATATCAAAATACAACTTACTCGATGTTCATACTCATCTCGATCTTCTGCATTTAACTTTTCATATATTTCGGATTCAGCAGTGGGAGCGCTATCAAAATTCGCAACCACAAACTTTCCATCATTCCTGTCAAAAGAAGGAACATGAACATATCATATCCAACTAAAGCAAATTATACAGGATGGCAGGTTAATTTCACTGCACTCATGACATTACAAGTGCCTAAGCTATCAACCAAAATCCCACCAAATGAAAAAACGAAAGAAATGAAAAAATAAAAAAGGGAAAGCAAGCAGCAGAGTCAAAATACATAACACTACAGAAAACTTCTATGAATAAGATCAGACCATCTTTACTTTAGCAAATGGGATGAGCAAGTGATGGATATCATCTTTTCAGTTAACATTAGTTGAAGGATAATCATTAATTCATACTTCATGGACAATATTAAATTCAAACACACACACACACACACACACACACACATCCACTGCTGCTGCCACTGTTTCACAACTTCACCTAACAACGAACTGGTTACTCAGCTGTAGCCACAGCTAACTCATTATAGTGAATTAGGTCACACATCGACACATAACAAAAATGAAGGATTGTCAAGAAATGCATTTCTATTGCTCTGGGCATTTCCTTCCAACTTCATAGTTCGTTCGGAGTTCTGTCTTACTAAAGAGCAGTAACAGTGTAAGTAGAGGATGAGCATGGATATGGGGGAAAAGACATCACATAATCACGTGCATATGAGGAATTAAGTGGAATAAATTGCACTATTAGTCAAGTACCGATCACAATGGATACAGATCGAGAAGGAGGCAAGAAAAGATATAAAAAACAACTTCAATTAATCAACAAGAAACATCAAGAGAAGAACAACATGAAATAAAGAGTTCTTTGAGTAAACCAAATCCAGTAACTATTAATAGAAACCCAATCTAAGATTCTAAGCTTCAACATAAATTTCGCAGTAAAAGACATTCGGATCTCTATCTAGCTAGCAGAAGCGAAAGTCATTTATCATGCCAGAATAGTCAACTTGGTCTTGTAAAAATATTTAGGCAACCATTTTGAAAGCAAGAACATAATGGAAATATAATAAAAATAAACAGAAATATAATCTAATTTGAAGTGAAGTAGAAGTACATCCAGTTGGAGCAAGATAATATCCAAGTACAGACAAGAATTCATAAGCTTTAATTAAGTAGCCCAATGAAATTATCTAGAGGATGACAATTGTGCATAACACTGATAAAAAAGTTAAGTAGGTAATATTGGGTAAAGGAAATGAGACATAGGATCAGCACAACATCAAGGAACAAAATCATAGGGGTCGGATGCAAGTTTTGCATTTATTGTCGAGTTTTTCCACACAAAACACAAATTCTTTTCGCACCTTTTCAATCACATATTTTCTCACTCTTAATATAAATATATAATTTGTTTCAACAATAAAAAATCATCACCACTGTCCACCTATTTAAATGCAAATGTATGTATAGTTTTATACTCACAACACCCCACCTTTTACACCCTATTTTTTCTATATTCACATAATCCAACCTTTATAACCATAATATTCTATATCATAATGAATCCTTTAAAGAACAGATGTGATAAATTGGATATACTGGTCAAAATCAGGAAAGAGGGGGAGAACCCTTTTCGGTTGCAAATGTCAATACACTGCATGAACAGGCTTGGACTTGCATGCCTCAAATTAAGCATTAATATCCTGAATTTTCCTTTCCCCGAATAGAGTGAGGAGATAATTAATATAATAGTTCCAAACACCTAAGAATGAAATGTTTAGTAGAATAGCAAAAAATACTATAACTAACCTACTGTTGAGATTCTCTTAAAGGAGCCGATCTCGAGATTCTCGCAATTCTTTTGCTTGTTTTTCCGTAAGAGACTGAAATTAACATACAATCGTACATTTAAGCTTTATGAAGAGTATATGTCAAGAATAACTATTTGCTAGAAAGAACAGAATTACACCTGCTTAGCTGATTCCATACTCAATGGAGATATGTATTGAGTTTTGACAAGCCAAGAGACGCCTTTGTCTGTCTGCCTTTCTTTCTTTTTATTCCATCAATAGTTTTAATTGGTATTGTAGGATCATCATCATGCAACAACTCTTCATCCTCTGGATCAACAGATATCCTCTTACCTTTTGGAGGACTGATCAATAAAAAGATCAATAAATAATCAGAAGAACACCACAACGCAAAAAACAAAGTCCTAATAAAGTTCAGAAGATTACTTGTAAACGCTAGATCAAGAAGGTCGAGTGGTATCCCAAGATCTGGTTCCACATAGAGCTGAGGCTTCCAATTTTTCTTCAATGATGTAATTTGATATTTACAGTATCTGAAGAGGTTCAAACCATGATCACCTTCTAAGTGCTTGGAAAGGGGTAAAAATGCATGACTTCAATAGGGCCTTTGGTTTCACTAATTACCTATGTTTTACTAATATATTGGTATTCTCGGTGATTCAAAATTTTGGCAGAATAATGCTGAGCCATCTTGGCATTAAAGTCCTTTATGTTGGAAGCTCAAGTATAATTTACATTCAGGAAAAAAGATATTCCTAGGATTTATGACCACCTCAAAATCCACTGAAGTCATTTTGAAATTTCAGGACCTATTCAGAATAAGCATACGCTAAAGTGTCTCTTCATATGTTGGTGGAAGTAGTAGATGAACAACCCAGAAGCACTTCTCAGAATTAACATTAAGTGTTCATCACCTTTTTCAATTGACAACCACTATATTTATTAGGAACATTACTTGATGCCCAAGAAATTAAATAATCTGTTATCAATTTGCCATTAGAAGTTAATGCTAATGTGGATAAGGCAAAAGTATAATGTCAAATATATACTCCGAAGTGCCTTCAGCAAACGATAAATAATGGATTCGTCATGAAATAATTTAACATGGCAACTGATTTACATTATTTAATGACATGTAAAATCCTATAATCCCACATAGAAAGAAGGCCATCCAACCAAAAAAAAAAAAAAAAATCCACAGAAGCTGAAAAACTGAAACCTCAAACCAAAATCCCCGAAGCGAAGAAAGAAAAAAAAAGCAGAAAACCAATATATTCAAAGCTGAAAGGACAAACCAAAATGAAGGCAACAATAGTTCAATCCAGTAATTAGCTAACCACTAATGAGAGAACATAATGGAAAATTGAAACTTTCCAAATTATAGTGAGCAATTGTGGGCAATCATTTGAACACATGCCAGATTCTCGAAGATAAGATATGGTATTAAGAGGGTGGTTCGGGAAAATTTTAAAAGATATAGTAAGGGTTGAACTTAAACAAAGAAAAATATCAGATAATCATAAGAAATTATTTATGTTCCTTAAACATTTCAAAAACATTCATAAAAATTACAGTAGCATGTATAGCAACTTATTACGCATCAATCTCATCCTTATCCCATATAAAGCTAACAGAACATTTTTCAGACCAATCAATCTGCTAACTACATGAACTTACCGATAAAGCCATGCATCTTTCGGCGGTCACTAAATTTTTTAGAAGTAATAAATCAGTTGATAGACGCAAAGAATCACAGAAAAGCAAAATATCATTAGTGACCAAATGAAAAAAAATTAAGCCCTGGTACTTGCCAAACCAATATAGTATCGAACGGGCACTTGCCAAATGAGAAGCCAAGTACTTGTCACTAAAGTAAGATTAATCAGTCTCGAATTTTCATCCAAATTTTGTCATGATTCAATATTAAAGTGCATTCAGAATCATGATCATAAGCGTTTGCCTATTTATTTCCATCCAATTAATAAAGGGTGAGGACCTACAAACTGAAAAACACATCTACTACTTGCTGCTTTATATTCCATGAAAATTCGATTGAACCTAAATCATTAAAATTTTAGGGCAAAAATAATGGGCACACTTTCAATTCAGGATACACACAGTAGCGGGGTGTAAAGTGGTACGAAAAACAAGGCAAATCAACAAACAAAGAAGAAAATATAATATAAAACAAACATAAATCAAAAAAATGGAAAAATAAACCTGAGTCTCGGATATGTAACTTAGTTAAGAATTTATTCGATGCTTAGGTAAGAGTTCATTCAATGGATTACCTTGAAAACTCCAATGCAAAAACATCAAAAATAATTCACAGCCCCATCGAATAAGTGAGCCAGACAAAGAACACTGCCATTTTGAAGGTCCTGCTCTGTAGAAGAAATGGCAGAATACTTGGTTTAAGTTCTAGAAGCATTTTAATTCAATCTAAAAACATGATTGAAGTTCAGAGAAATGATACCTTTGATGCCTGAACATATTGTAACCTGAAGAAATAACCAATTCTGCATCTGCACCAAGTCCAGTAATTTCATGGCGTATACCATATGTTTCAGGCCTATTCAGATACCAAAAAGTCTTAAAGTATAAAGAAAACAAAACAATGCAATCTCCAAATATCATTCCAATTGTTTTAAAGAAACCAAATTAGCTGCTAATGGTATATAGTCAATATAATATGTGAATTTAGCCACTGTCCTGTTAAATTCAGCTTGAATGGAGAAAACCTGCCACAAATTTCAAGGCAATCACTTTACTAAGTATGAATTTCACCAACAAAAATTTTATACAAACAAATTCCAACGACAATCAGCAGGTCTTAGTTTCTGATGCTAATCCAAATTGCATTAAATAAAAAGATCAAAGAATTTGAAATAACATAGCAAAATCTAGACCGTACGTCAAGTGAACTCACCACAGCAGTGTATCTAATCTATTATTATAATAGTGATCTTCAGGCATAGAAAAAATTAAATATTCTTGGTATTGATTAAATTCATATCAATATTGCAATGTATAGCCAGCACAGATAGAATGGACAACCTCAGCTTTCCGAGGAAATATACACAATACCTAACAATTTTGGATTAATTTATAATATAACAATCAAACTAAAATTATAAATTATATACCAAAAGCTACCAAAAGATATCACACCATCATGTACCACATCCAAATTATATGCAACATCATCAGATGCCACATGATCATGTACCACATCATTTGATGCTACATTTCTTCCTAAGGACTCCCAAAAGCTTTCTAGTTCCTTTGCTTTTTGATGGCTCCATCTTGTACATAAAATCATGTTTGGACAGCCTTGTTTGGTTTTTGACATCCTTGTCACACTCTCCCCCTTGAAAAGCTTTGGACACCAAGCTCCCTTAATTTATTCCCACAAAAGAAACAACAAAAATAAGAGAGCGAGAAAAATTTATGAAACATATCTCATAAGCGATATTCTCGATATCGAGTAATACTTTCAAACATCTTTACATGTCTATGCTTGCAACATAGTAATAGAAGTATGTATAGAGAATACCATAATATTCTAACATATGAAGGCCATCAAATAGTAGAATCATAGGGTATGTTGTAACAAGTATAGATCCTAAGAATTTTACTAGGTAAACTTAGTTTATCTATGCTTCCAAAAATTTCATAAGGCATAAATGGATATATATAGTGATGTTCAAACATTCTAGCACACTTATCATCAATTCTCAAGTAATCCAAATGCTTTATGCTAGAATATAAAGAAGAATATAAAGAAGGTAATAAAGGATTTTCTACCTCAAGCTCATCAATATCAAATTTAAAAAAATAAACCTGAAGGTCCCTTGTAGTATGTTTTCAGAGAGAAATGCAAACAACCAAAAATAAAGTGCGTAAAGTAAAGAACACAGTGGTTGTTGACCCAGTTCGGACCTCCTGTCCTACATCTGGGGGATTCCAATCCAGGCTTAGACTCCACTAAATCAAGACTCAAGAACCTTACAAACTATTCTAACAATCTCTGCACGTAGCTTGGTCTGGTAGTTAGAGCTCCCCCTCAACTACAGATCTCCCTCAGAATACAAACGATCAAGAACAGTCTAAGAACTCGAATCCTTGTCTAACCTGCAATGTGAAATCCTATCTATCTTTCACTCATTCAAGATACTATCTTAAATTTACAGAATTATCTGAATCAATCTCTCAAGATACAATCTATCTATTCAACACGAACTAATTGAGATACGAACAGAATGATCACTCAATAATTCTCTTCAAGAACTCCTTGATCAATCTCAGTGAAGTATATCAGAAGAGTGTGTGTGATGTAAAGTTTGCAAAGTGTATATTCTGTGTAGAACTACTTTAGCCGGACAAGCTGCAAGGTATTTATAGAGTGTCGCAGGGCAGTTGCAGAGGCAGCGGCAGTTGAGCTTTCCACATAGAGTAATTTCTTGTTGTTAGCAGGTAGTGCAAACATCAACCTGCATGAAAAGCTAAGAAGTGTGCCAACAATCTCCCCCTGTTTTCATGAAGAGGCTGATACAGTCACACAAGAATCTAAGATACAAACCACATCAGCAAAACAGGCTAAGAAACAACAAGAAATTATTAGAAAACAAAGAGATGATTAGAGCAGTTTAGATGCATACAAGCATACAGCCAAAAATAGCATCAGAGTTAATACCCATCCATCATTAGTCCAGTTCCATCCAAAACATTATCCAAAAACACAAAAAGATTGTTCAGAGACCCACCAAAGTTACCAAAAGTAAGAGTTTAGAATTCTTAGAGTTGTTACCACCACCAACCGACCAGATCATAGACACTTACCCCCCCCCCCCCCCCCCCCCCGAGTGATCAGTCGTCTTCATGAGAAGAGTCATCAGAAGGGAAGTTTGCCTGTCTTTCTTCAAAAGAGTTAGGTAACAGGTGAATGATCCTCTGGTTCTGTCGCTTAAAATCAATAGCCCAGTGGCTCCACTCAGTCAATTTTTTCATTCTGAGCAAGAAGTATAGAGCGGATCTGTTGCACAAGAGCTTGTCCAGTCAGCGGTGGTCCTACCTTGAAATCATTGTGGAAATCGCGAATGGTGGTCGCAGGAGTATGACTTTTAGTCTTGACCAGTTCCTCAGGGGCAGCCTTAATGCCATGGGAGGTCAGAAATAGTGTGATCAGGGATGGATATGGCAACAGTGCCTTATCATCAATGTTCCATCAAGCGTAGGTCACCATCCTTTTCAACACTACAAAGCCATAGTTCATTAGTTCAAGATATTTATCTATGCAGAAAATAAGTTTACCCATACGTGCACTAATCTGAGAGGCATTGGAGGTAGGCAGAATATTAGCAGCACACAGGCGAAACAGGCAGTTATACTTGAGAATCAAGTCAGACGAGCTCAGTTTGTTGCGCCCAAAGGCAGTACTCTTTTGGTTTGAGATGGTAAAAGCAACTTCAGAAACACGGTCAGGCATGTAGTCAATCGAATCACCAAGAGTTTCGTTGGAAGGCAGCTGTAACATCCCAACAATAGAGGCAGACATCAGATTTAGGAATCGACCACGGATATAGATCTTACCAAACCATGGAGAGTCGGCATCAAGGATCTCGGGCTAGAGGTTCGTATAGAACTCTCTCACAAGAGTGGGAGAATAGAACTTCAGCTTTGTGGCCCAGTGGAGCAAATGGTGGCGCTCCAAGTATCTTGTGAACCCGATCTCCTTGTAGATGGTGTGGTCGAAAATCTCCTCTGGAATGAAGTCCCGATTTACAAGATTTTTTCTCGCAAAAGTTTTCATCTCCTTGGTGAAATAGGTTTCACTGTAGGCATCCTTGGCTTTCAGTTTCGGGATGCCTTCCTTCTTCTGTCGTTTGCGGGATGTTTCTCCAACAGACTGCTTCCGCTTGTTTGAGATGCTGGATTCAGAGGACTTGCCTTTCCTGGCCGATCAGGATCTGTGAGTAGGAGGAGTTTTCTGAGGCTCATCGGCAGTTTTCTCCATGTCGTCTGGATCATCAATGGGAGTATGGTCCACAGGAATGTCTCTTCTGAAGTCATCATCATCACCGAAGGGATCAATGGGGAAAGTTCTCTTCACAGTTGATGGAAGGGCTGGAATAGGTGGCGGAGGAAGTTCCAGTGGAAGTTCAGCCGAGATAGGGTTGGTTTCTGTGACATTTTTGGTTTGGTGGAGAACGATTGCAGTTTGAGGATCGAGGGGATGTTCTTCCATTTCAATGGAGGAATTCATGTCGGCATTGTCAATGGAAGTGTTAGGGTTTTCAGTGTTTGGAGTAGGGGAAGGTGAGAGAGCCATTTCTGAAAAACACGCCTAAGAAGAAGAGAAAACGATTAGAGATGAAGAGTATGAACAAAGGAGTTACAGAAACCCTTATTTAACGATGGTTGCTGGAAAACGAAGAGGCGTCTGTTGGAGACTGTGAGACGTGATGGTACACAGTTTGAAGCATAATCATGGCACGTCACAGACGGCGATTTGGTTCAGGGGAATGAATCTCTATCCAAACATTTTTGGAGGCAAACGGTGTAAATGGGCTTAAATCAAAGAAAAACAGATAAAATATTAGTAGCATCGGCCCATTTTAAAAACATAATTTAAAGTCAATAGTCCAATTTAGAAAGAATAACACAGACCCAAAATTGACATGAGTTTATCAAACCTTTCACCGTCAAGTGCCTTTGTTAGGATGTCGGCCCGCTGTTCCAACGTCCCAATATGTTGTATATCACATATACTTTCTTCAACCAAATCTCTAATAAAATGATATCTGATGTCTATATGCTTGCTTCTGCTGTGCAAAACTGGATTCTTGGATATGTTTATGGCGCTGGTATTATCACAGAGAACTAGAAATCTTTCTTGAGTAATTCAATAATCTGCTAACATTTGTTTCATCCACGTGAGTTGGGAGCAACAACATGTTGCTGCTATATACTCAGCTTCTGCAGTGGAGAGCGCTACAATGTTCTGTTTTCTGGAGTACCAGCTAACCAAGTTATTTCCCAAATAAAAGCACCCTCCAGTGGTTGATCTTCTATCATCACAACATCCTGCCCAGTCTGAGTCTGTGTACCCAATGAGCTCAAGTGTTGATCTCTTAGAGTACCATATTCCTAGACCAATTGTCCCTTTTATATGTCGCATAATTCTTTTGGCAGCTTTGAGATGTGATTCTTTGGGTTGATCTTGAAACCGAGCACATACCCCTGTACTGAAGGATATGTCAGGTCTTGTAGCAGTTAGGTAGAGAAGACTACCTATTATGCTTCTGTAGTGTTTCTGATCCACATCCTTTCCACATTCATCCTTGGAGAGTTTTGCTTGTTGTCCTTGTGGTGTACGAGCAACCTTGCTATTCCATTTTGAATTTTTTTAGCATGTTCATCGCATATTTCTCCTGTGAGAGAAAGATCCCATCTTTTTGTTGCTTGATCTGAAGTCCTAAGAAGTAATGGAGTTCCCCGAGCATACTCATTTCAAATTCTGATTTCATAGCTTCTACAAATTCTTCTCTAAGCTGATCTGAGGTTGAACCAAAAATTATGTCATCGACATAGACCTGTGCTACCATGAAATCGTTGTTGGTATGCTTTATAAAACGTCTTGTCAGCATTTCCTCTTTTATACCCGTTGACAAGAAATTGCGACAGCCTCTCATACCAAGCTCGAGGAGCTTGCTTGAGTCCATAGAGAGCTCCCTTAACTCTGTAGACATAATCTGGATGTATATGATCTTCGAAACCATGAGGCTGAGGTACATAAATTTCTTCCTTTATACGGCCATTTAAGAAGGCGGTCTTAATATCCATTTGGTACAGCTTAAACTTCAAACAACATGCTATAGAAAGTAGTATCCGGACAGCTTCCATTCTGGCTACAGGTGTAAAGGTCTCTCCGTAGTCTAGACCTTCAATCTGAGTGTAGCCTTGAGCTACAAGTCTTGCTTTATTCCTTATCACATTACCTTGTTCATCCGTTTTATTTCTGTTACACCCATTTTGTACCTATAATGTTGATGTTGTTTGGAGGTGGCACTAGCTCCCAAACTGAGTTTCTCTCAAACTGAAGAAGCTCATCTTGCATTGCAGCGATCCAGTATTCATCTTTTAGTGCTTCTACAGCATTCTTTGGTTCCACCTTTGAAATAAAGCAATTTAGACCAACTAGATGTCTGAATTCAATCTTTTTGTTCCTGGTTTGCCTGGGGCATCTATGTCTCCAATAATGTCAGTGTCTGAGTGATGCTTTACCGTCCTAGACCCTTTCTTCTTACTAGCATCAGGATTGTTGTCTTGTTGTTGTTCTACTTCCTCAAGAACACTGTCTTCAGTTTCTGTAGGAGTTTCATCTTCTATTTCTGGAACTGAAGAATCCTTTCCAGTGGATCTAGAATCTGGATCTGCAATCTTGTCTGGGGATAATAGGTAGCTCATCATCTTCATTTATAACTCTTCTGACTCCCGAGTCTTCAAAAACTATGTTTATGGATTCTATGACCTTTCTACTCTCTGTCAGGTAGACTCTATAAGCTCTGGAATTGTTAGAGTATCCTAAAAACAGTCCTTGTTCTGATCTGGCGTCAAATTTCTTAATTTGTTCCCTATCCCTGTAAACATGACAAGAACAATCAAATGTATGAAAATATTTGACAGTAGGGAGTTTGTCATACCAGATTTGATATGGTGTGTAGTTGATTTGAGGTCTCAGCAACACTCGGTTTGCAACATGACAGGCGGTATTCACTGCTTCTGCCCAGAATGACTTTGATAGAGTACTGTCATGCAGCATTGATCTGGCTAATTCTTGTAAGGTCCTGTTCTTCCTTTTAGCCACCCCATTTTGTTGAGGCGTTTTAGGTGCTGAAAATTCTTGTGCAATACCACGTGTTTTACAAAAATCAGTAAATGACTGGTTTTCAAACTCTCTTCTATGATCCGTCCTGATACTAATGATTTTAGACTGTTTCTAGTTCATAAGCTTCAGGCTTGTAGATTCAAAGTGCTCAAATGCTTTATCTTTTGTCCTGAGAAAACATACCCAGGTAAATCTAGAAAAATCATCAACTATTACTAAAATATACCTTTTCCCATTTAGACTTTCAACTTCTGTTGGTCCCATCAAGTCCATGTGAAGAAGTTCCAAGCAGTTCTCAGTGTTTATTCCTTCAACCTTTTTATGCTGAGATTTGGTCTGCTTCCCTTTCGAACAACCTTCACTGGTCAGGTTAGAGATATTCAGAAGTTTTGGCAGTCCACGGATAGCACCTGAGATGCTTAGTTTGTATAATGATTGATAGTTCAAGTGAGCCATCCCATTGTGCCAAAGGGTAGCGAGGTCCTGTTTGGTGACAAGAGCTTTGTCTGATTCTTCCTTTAATATGTAACAGTTTTTTTTAGACCTTTTTCCAATCAGAAAGCACTCTTTATCCCTGAGAACTTGGCAAGAACGTTTGTCAAACTGAATTAGAAAGTCATCATCACAAAGTTGCCTAATAGAGATTAAGTTGTTGTCAAGCCATTTATAAAATATATTCTAGAGAGGTTAGAAAGTGCTCCCTGATTTGATGTACCATAACCTGTTGCTCTGCTTTTAGCTCCATTTCCAAAGACAACCTCACCACAATCTTGTTGAACATAGTTGACGAGTAAGCTCTTAGTTCCTGTCATATGTCTAGAGCATCCAGAGTCAAAGTACCACTGGGTGTCTCTAAGATGTTCCTGTAAAGATAAAACAACAAGACCAACTGATGGATTATTAAAATGCTTAGGAACCCATGCCTTACATATTTGTATTTTCTTGTGTAGTTCCACGGTTGGCCAGACTACAGGTCGTCCATTCATAAGATCTCGAACAATTCTTAAACAAGTGTCTGCTTGATGTCCTGGTAAACCACAGTAAATACAATCTCTGGAATCTTGAGGATCCAGGTGACTTGAAATGGTACCCCGCTTTCATTTGCAGCTTTACTAGACTCTGGACCAAGATATCCTCCACTAACAAACTTTCGAGTGTTTGGCTTATTCCTGTTCTGCTTTTCCTTTTTCTTGTAACCTATACCAGTAAAATCACCAGGTCTTTTACAATTAGATAAAACAGAATCATGCTTAACTTTACCTTTTACCATGTTCTCAAGATCATTGTTTTTGTATTTAAGCTTATCAAAGTCTGACTCCAATCACTGTTTTTCTTCAGAAAGTTTGGAAATTCTAGCGTCTAATTCAGCAATATGATCCTTTAACTGCTTTGAATCCTTAAGAACTTTGTTTTTCTCCAACTCCTCTTTATCAAAAGCTATCCCGAGCTCTACTACTTGCTTTAACAGCTTCTTGTTTTCATTCACAGAAGCATCATATTCTTCCTTTAGCTCATCATATGCATCAGCGAACTTAGTATAGATTTCTTTTATGTCACCTGCATCAAATGAGTCATCTTCATCAGTAGAATAATCTATTGAACTTACATTACCTTTAGAGGGATTGCTGTCATGAATCATGAAGGCTACAACATCCTCTGAATCACTTTGTTGTTCTTCTGTAACTTCAACATCTGATTCCCCATCACTTAAAGTGGCTTGCAGGGCTTTTCTTTCTCTCCTTTTAGCAGAAGGACATTCTGCATGGATGTGTCCCTTTCCTTCACATTCATAGCAGATGATAGAAGTGAATTTATCTATTTTCTCAGGCTCTCTAGATTTCCTGAATTTGTTGCCCTTGAGCCTTTGGATTGTCGTTTATCTGTTGTTGGAGCATTATTAGAATTACCCTTTTGACTCTTTCCTTTCTGAAACTGTCTGGTCCTCCTTTCTTGAATTATTCTTGCTATCCTTTTCGTAATCAGAGACATTTCCTCCTCCAGATCATCATCACACTCCTCAATCATCTTAGTTCTCAGTGCAATATTCTATCACTTGCTCTTGCTTCTTGAATCAAGATGATTCATCTCATAATTCTGTAGATTTCCAACAAGTTCTTCCAAGGTCATTGTGTTGATCATTGCACATTCGTCTATGATAGAAATCTTTCCAGAATACTTGGGAGAAACTGTTCTCAGCATTTTCCTGACCAGTTTCTGCTCGTCAAAACTCATACCAAGTTCAAGACATTGATTAACAACATCTTGAAATCTTTAAAAGTATTGCGAGATGTTTTCCTAATCAGTCATCTCCAATCTGTCATAAAGTGATTCTACTCTGTGTAGACAAGTCATTTTGACATCTGCTGAACCTTCGAATCGGACTTCAAGAAATCTCCACATAGCATGAGCCGATTTACAGTTTTTAATCATACGATGCTGTGCCTCTTCCACAGCACCACTGATAGCATTCATAGCAGTAAAGTTTCCTTGCTTAGCAGTACGTTCGATTGTAGTTAATTCATCTCTTCTTGCAAGTCGAGGCGGAGGCTGTTCAGCACCTTCTGTTGCTGGTTTGTCTGTTCTCATGGGTGGTTCCCATGCTATTTCAACAGCATCCCAGACTTCTTCTCCTGGAGCCATCAGGTAGAATTGCATTCGGTATTTCCAGTAACTATAGTTTGTCCCGTCGAAGATCGGAGGCCGCAAATGTGAACTCTATCTACTCATTGAGAATCTTTTTCTTCAGCTAATCTTCTTTAGAAGAATCACTCTGATACCAATTTGAAGGTCCCTTGTTGTAATACCCGGAAATTTTCCAACATAAAATAAATACAATAAATAAAATAAATATAATAAATAAAGAAATAAATAATTAAAAGAGGAAATGAGAAATGGAATTTAAATTAAAAAGGAAACAAAATTCCGAGAACCCGGGAAGCCGAAGACAATTTAATCGAATAAATGGTTACACGGAAACCCAACACCGATGGACTCAATAACCCGAGTCCAAATGTAAATTTAGATCCGAATAAAATTAGGATAGGAAATCGGAGCCCGAAGATACCCCGGAAATCGGAATCGGGGAACATAGAGGGATAGAAGTCCGAAAGAGAGGAGGAAAAGTGCGACGGATTGCACGACCCGCCCGGACCGGAGTCCAGGCGTGAGTGGCGCGCTGGCCGCGCGGTTGTTGGCCTTAGACCGCGCCACGACCGCGCCACTCTGGCAGCAACAAACCAAGCGAGATTTTCTCGCCCTGAACGCGAATTTTTCGACTTTCGGTTGAACGTCTCTCGACCCAAGACCCTTGGGGTCAGATTTTGGACGCCCTAGGTCTTAGATATCTATAAATAAGACCTTCTAGGAGCTCCGAATACTCTTACGAAACCCTACAACCTTCTACACATTCGAAACCCTAAATCCGGAGTCGTCGGAGGCACGAAACCAAGACGAACGATGTTGGACGAGTTTTCTACAGATCTCCATAGTCGTGGTAAGTCTCGATCCAATCTTTATTCAATAAACGATTCGAAAACGAATCCTAATCATCTCCTTTTTCTTTCTACGCCTCGTATTGGATCTAGATCGTAGAACCCGACGAACGGAGAGGAGAAACGGTGGACTGGAAGCCACGCCTTCGAATAGACGATTCCGGACGTTCATAAACTCTGTAAGTTAACTCTTACATGGTTTTGGGATGAATTAAAACATTCAAAACTAAAAGATTATCAAGAAACCGTAAATCTGTCAATCTAAACTTTCTACCGGCGCAACAGATTTGTTGAATTTTTCCGAACCTTAAAACGAACTCAAACGGAAAAACTTAAAACACAAAAAACGTTCCTAAGACTTATACCTAGCTACTGTAAAGTTTTGAGAATTTTTGGAGTTGATTTGATATGTGGAAATCCACCGAAACTGAACTGTTTGAATCTAGATCTTGAAATCTTGGACAGAACTTAGGAATGATATTGATCACGTTTTTGACATAGGATCTAGGCTGTTTTAGATCTTTGGCCAAACATGAAAGTTGTAGATAAATGTCTTAAGATGATCTCTGTCAAATTTCATTACATTTGGAGTTGAATTGCTATGGTAGAATTCGAAATCTTTAAACTGTGACACATTAAACTCGGACAGAATTCTTCTTATGCGAAAATTGGTGATTTTGTCCTACTTAGATATCTCGGATCGAAAACGTTAAAACACGAAAGTTGTAGATCTTGATGTTTCCGAGTCAGATATGAAATTTTGGAATTTTTGGAATTAAATCTGATTTTAGACGAATTTTAGAGTAAACTGTGGTTTACCGGAAACGAAATCTTGAAATCTTGTTGAAACATGAAATTAGCCTTTGAGGTTTAAATGATTGGGAATTCCTTTGAAATAAAATACACATGAAATACGATGCTTGCCGAAAGGCAATTGAAATATCTTGCTTGCCGAAAGGCAATTGAAATATCCTGCTTGCCGAAAGGCAATTGAAATATCTTGCTTGCCGAAAGGCAATTGAAATATCCTGCTTGCCGAAAGGCAATTGAAATATCTTGCTTGCCGAAAGGCAATTGAAATATCTTGCTTGCCGAAAGGCAATTGAAATATACTGCTTGCCGGAAGGCAATTGAAATATAAAACTTGCCGAATGGAAATTGAAATATAAACTTGATACATGAGACATGAGATATGAAACTAGGAGACTCGAAAATTGTTCCTTTTGGATTATGCTTTTAAATTATGTCCTGCAATTATATTGCTTTGCAAATTATATTTATGATCTTATGAAGTCTCTGTCGTTTGAATTATTGTTAGCGAAATAAATTAAATTATGTGATGTTGTGCACATGTTTTCTTTAAATATTAAATAATGGCTTTGAAACCCCATAGTTATGTATGTGTTAACTTACTCAGCACGTAGTGCTGACCAAAACCGTATTTTTTTTTCCTGTTTCTTTCAGAGCCAAAGAATATGCATCATCATATGCATTCATGGGAATTTTGGGGAAATGCTTTATTTGTAAATGATACGTTAGACTAGTAATTGCATGAACGGGCCTGTTTAACCCGTGATTAGGCCATGTTGGCCCTATTTATATTTTCTGCTGCGATACATATATGCAAATATTATTTTCCGCTGCAACTTTGATGTATTATTTTTAAATTATATATAAATGGGCTGTTTGAATGTTTTAAATTCTGAAAAACCATAGCCTTGCATCTCTTTAGCAAGCTCGGAGAAACCGTGTCTTGCTAGGGAGGTGTGGCGGTGACATCCCGACCTGGGTGACCAAAAACCGGGGTGTTACAAGGTGGTATCAGAGCCCAGAATATTTTAAAGCTATTTATTTTAAAGAAAATATCTGATACCAGAGTGGTATCAGAGCCCGGCTTATTTTTAAATTATTATTATTATTTTTAAACTATTAGACTATTTATTTTTAAACTATTATTTTTAAACCATTATTATTTTTAAACTATTATTAATATTTTAACTATTATTTTAAATTTTAAAGTATTATTTCCATGGAGAAATTTTTATTTTAAAACCCATGGGAAAAATATATATATAGTGCATAAATCATTTTTGGGGGGAAATCATCATTTGCATTTGCATATTGCATCTCTTTTATGTGGAGAACATAGAATCTTGGCGAATTTTAGCTTAGAATCTTGGCGAATTTTAACTTAGAATCTTGGCGAAGTTAACCTAGAATCTTGGCGAATATTAACTTAGATCTTTTGCTTGCACTTGATAACATAGAAACTTGACATCGAATTAGAAACGCTCACTAGAGACTGATCTTGCCTTAGTTCTAGATCTCATTGATCTAAGCACGCGCCCAAGTATAGCAAATCTCGGCCTTGGCCATTGCTATCTTTGTACGAATTAGAAAATTTCCTCATGTGGAAAAATAAGAAAATCAAGTTTTATTAAAACACTTTTGATCCCAAAAAACTTGTTTGGATTTCCAAGCAAAAAACCCGAATATTTGAAATCAGAAATTTACGAAACGTCCCATTCGAGCGATCTACCTAAACCAAGATAAGCTAATCTATACACGTTATAACAGAAAATGGCGCCTAGAAGGAAACCAAGGAAGGTGAGTCCAAACGGCACTGACGCTAACCTTTCCAACACGCCCAACAACAGTGAAAGTCCTCAGAACCTAGGAGAGCAAGTGCCTCAAGCGCCCAGTAATATGGAAGCACGTTTAAAAACGATAGAGGGATTCCTAGTAGCATTAGGAAATGCGGAGGTGCATAGGACACCTGCAGCAGTAACTCCGCCCGTAGCTCAAACCAACTATCTAGCGTTGGTGAATCCCTATCAACCACCACGTTATGATGGGCAGGAGGATCCCGCCAAACTAGAGGGGTGGATCCGTACATTTGATAAGCTCTTGGATGCTATCAAATGTCCTGATGAGGCAAAGACACGAGTAGCAACCTACTACTTAGGAGGCGAAGCCGATGAGTGGTGGCAAGACCTCCAGAGGAATTTAGAGGAAGCTGAAGAAGCTTATTCGTGGACTAAACTTAAGGAGGATCTAAGGGACCGATTCTACCCCATGAGCACCAAGGCGGCAATGTACGAAGAGTTTTTATCACTGAAGCAAGAGGGACGGACGGTGCAGGAGTATTACACCCGGTTTAAGGAGTTGGTACGATTTGCTACGAGGATAGTACCAACCGACTCTGACAAGGCTCAGAAATTTGAGATGGGTCTGAACCTTAGTATCCGGGAGATACTTGCAGTCGGACAATTCACGAACCTGCAGACGGTTTATGATCGTGCGGTAGCGGTTGCACGAGTCCAAGGACTGAAACGGAAACCGATAGATGAGGCTAACTAAGGACCACAAGGAGAATACAAGGTGGATAAGGACCATTTCGATGGGAACGCGAAAGGACAACATCAAAATGACAATGGAGAGAAAAAGGGGATAGTCTTCAACCATTGTGATTATGCGTCACCATGTCCAAAGTGTGGTAAACCGCATTATGCAAGAGGATGCCCTCAGCCTGGAGCATGCCTTCGATGTGGTCGACGTGGTCATCAGCTGCGTGATTGCCGGACCCGGAAAGAGAATATCGACAAGAGAGAGGATGTGACTACTCGACTTAAGCAACCACGAAACCCAGACGGTCAAGGTGGCAACAACCAACGGCACCAGTACCATCAGAATAAAGACCAATACCTGAAACCTCTCGAGAGTACTGAATAGGCAGTTATGGGGACATAACTGGAGTCCTAAGGGGGAGAGGATGTGATACCCCGTAATAAAGTAGTTGCATTATTTTAGTTGGCTCGACGATATGTATCCCAAATAAAATTTTGAACTACGTTATGGCTTGATCCCTTCACAGGGTACATAGGCAGCTTAGAAGTTTTAATTCTAAGTTCAGTCGCAAAATAATAAAACAACAAAAAGACTTTGGCACGAGAAGAGCCGAAACACAACTTCGAGGACGAAGTTGATTCTTAAGGAGGGTAGACTGTAATACCCGGAAATTTTCCAACATAAAATAAATACAATAAATAAAATAAATATAATAAATAAAGAAATAAATAATTAAAAGAGGAAATGAGAAATGGAATTTAAATTAAAAAGGAAACAAAATTCCGAGAACCCGGGAAGCCGAAGACAATTTAATCGAATAAATGGTTACACGGAAACCCAACACCGATGGACTCAATAACCCGAGTCCAAATGTAAATTTAGATCCGAATAAAATTAGGATAGGAAATCGGAGCCCGAAGATACCCCGGAAATCGGAATCGGGGAACATAGAGGGATAGAAGTCCGAAAGAGAGGAGGAAAAGCGCGACGGATCGCACGACCCGCCCGGACCGGAGTCCAGGCGTGAGTGGCGCGCTGGTCGCGCGGTTGTTGGCCTTAGACCGCGCCGCGACCGCGCCACTCTGGCAGCAACAAACCAAGCGAGATTTTCTCGCCCGAACGCGGATTTTTCGACTTTCGGTTGAACGTCTCTCGACCCAAGACCCTTGGGGTCAGATTTTGGACGCCCTAGGTCTTAGATATCTATAAATAAGACCTTCTAGGAGCTCCGAATACTCTTACGAAACCCTACAACCTTCTACACATTCGAAACCCTAAATCCGGAGTCGTCGGAGGCACGAAACCAAGACGAACGCTGTTGGACGAGTTTTCTACAGATCTCCATAGTCGTGGTAAGTCTCGATCCAATCTTTATTCAATAAACGATTCGAAAATGAATCCTAATCATCTCCTTTTTCTTTCTACACCTCGTATTGGATCTAGATCGTAGAACCCGACGAACGGAGAGGAGAAACGGTGGACTGGAAGCCACGCCTTCGAATAGACGATCCCGGACGTTCATAAACTCTGTAAGTTAACTCTTACATGGTTTTGGGATGAATTAAAACATTCAAAACTAAAAGATTATCAAGAAACCGTAAATCTGTCAATCTAAACTTTCTACCGGCGCAACAGATTTGTTGAATTTTTCCGAACCTTAAAACGAACTCAAACGGAAAAACTTAAAACACAAAAAACGTTCCTAAGACTTAGTCCTAGCTACTGTATATTTTTGAGAATTTTTGGAGTTGATTTGATATGTGGAAATCCACCGAAACCGAACTGTTTGAATCTAGATCTTGAAATCTTGGACAGAACTTAGGAATGATATTGATCACGTTTTTGACATAGGATCTAGGCTTTTTTAGATCTTTGGCCAAACATGAAAGTTGTAGATAAATGTCGTAAGATGATCTCTGTCAAATTTCATTAAATTTGGAGTTGAATTGCTATGGTAGAATTCGAAATCTTTAAACTGTGACACATTAAACTCGGACAGAATTCTTCTTATGCGAAAATTGGTGATTTTGACCTACTTAGGTATCTCGGATCGAAAAAGTTAAAACACGAAAGTTGTAGATCTTGATGTTTCCGAGTCAGATATGAAATTTTGGAATTTTTAGAATTAAATCTGATTTTAGACGAATTTTAGAGTAAACTGTGGTTTACCGGAAACGAAATCTTGAAATCTTGTTGAAACATGAAATTAGCCTTTGAGGTTTAAATGATTGGGAATTCCTTTGAAATAAAATACACATGAAATACGATGCTTGCCGAAAGGCAATTGAAATATCCTGCTTGCCGAAAGGCAATTGAAATATCCTGCTTGCCGGAAGGCAATTGAAATATCTTGCTTGCCGAAAGGCAATTGAAATATCTTGCTTGCTGAAAGGCAATTGAAATATACTGCTTGCCGGAAGGCAATTGAAATATAAAACTTGCCGAATGGAAATTGAAATATAAACTTGATACATGAGACATGAGATATGAAACTAGGAGACTCGAAAATTGTTCCTTTTGGATTATGCTTTTAAATTATGTCCTGCAATTATATTGCTTTGCAAATTATATTTATGATCTTATGAAGTCTCTGTCGTTTGAATTATTGTTAGCGAAATAAATTAAATTATGTGGTGTTGTGCACATGTTTTCTTTAAATATTAAATAATGGCTTTGAAACCCCATAGTTATGTATGTGTTAACTTACTCAGCACGTAGTGCTGACCAAAACCGTATTTTTTTTTCCTGTTTCTTTCAGAGCCGAAGAATATGCATCATCATATGCATTCATGGGAATTTTGGGGAAATGCTTTATTTGTAAATGATACGTTAGACTAGTAATTGCATGAACGGGCCTGTTTAACCCGTGATTAGGCCATGTCGGCCCCTTTTTATATTTTCCGCTGCGATATTGTACTAAAGTAAATATTTCCGCTGCGCTATGCTATTATTATTTTCGAATTATATTGTATGGGCTATTTTGAATGCTTTAAATGTTTTAAATACTGCAATACCTAGCCTTGCATCTCTTTAGTAAACTCGGAGAAAACGTGTCTTACTAGGGAGATGTGGCGGTGACATCCCGACCTGGGTAACCAAAAACCGGGGTGTTACACTTGTAGTCTGTTGTCAGAGAGAAATGCAAACAACCAAAAATAAAGTGCGTAAAGTAAAGAACGCAGTGGTTGTTGACCCAGTTCGGACCTCCTGTCCTACATCTGGGGGATTCCAATCCAGGCTTAGACTCCACTAAATCAAGACTCAAGAACCTTACAAACTATTCTAACAATCTCTGCACCTAGCTTGGTCTGGTAGTTAGACCTCCCCCTCAACTACAGATCTCCCTCAGAATACAAACGATCAAGAACAGTTTAAGAACTCGAATCCCTGTCTAACCTGCAATGTGAAATCCTATCTATCTTTCACTCATTCAAGATACTATCTTGAATTTACAGAATTCTCTAAATCAATCTCTCAAGATACAATCTATCTATTCAACACGAACTAATTGAGATAAGAACAGAATGATCACTCATTAATTCTCTTCAAGAACTCCTTGATCAATCTCAGTGAAGTATATCAGAAGTGTGTGTGTGATGTAAAGTTTGCAAAGTGTATATTCTGTGTAGAACTACTTTAGCCGGACAAGCCGCAAGGTATTTATAGAGTGTCGCAGGGCAGTTGCAGAGTCAGCGGCAGTTGAGTTCCACATAGAGTAATTTCTTGTTGTTAACAGGTAGTGCAAACATCAGCCTGCATGAAAAGCTAAGAAGTGTGCCAACATAACCTCATGTGAGGTCTTCTCTTCATGATCTTCTTCAAGTGCTATAGTGTTGTTCCAATTCCTATAAGCAAGGCTAGATTTAAACACTTCATTAGCATTTAATAGTTTTCTAAACCTTTCAAGGTTTACTTGTGGTCGTCCCAAATACCACTTAACAAGTACGCCAAAGTCCCCAATGTCCATATACAAGAATTCAACACGATATAAATCAAAATTATTGATAAAACAATCAAGGAGCACAATTGTTCGTGTTGTGTCTTCATCCCAAGGTTATGGTAAATTTAAATAAATCAGATTAGGATTGCATATTTGTAGTCTGCTATTCAAGTTTCCAGAAGCAAGGACAGATTCACTAAACAGATCAAGCTAAGCAGATCTATCGCATTAGAACAATAATCAGAGCTATATATATATATATATATATATATGGTTCAGAATTATATATGTGCTTAACAATAATACATATATATACTTGTAGATATCGAGCAAGTTAAAATGCGTCCAAATCATGCTTGTTATAGCGCCTTGTTATGGCGCGGCGCCAATGAATCGCCATACTACCATGGCGTTATGGCGCCCGCCATGGCGACAATATGGCGGTAAATAGGTAAAAAAATATAAAATTATATATATATAATTATGCAATTCTATATTTAAACTACATGCCATATAGTTCAAAATTCTAAACCCAAAAAACAATTAAATGTCAAATAATGCACGCATAGTTCTAAAAAACAAAAGCAAAAGTAGCATCAAAAAACAAAATAAAGGTCAGTCATCAAACAAATCAAGCCCCCAGGGGTAATCTCCAAGTTATTGCCATCCATTGGTGTATTCTGTCTTTCTTCATCTTCATCATCTACATCTTCATCATCATTTGGAAATGATTCCAAATCCTCGTCCTCCTCATCCTCATCCACCAACATTGACTCCGAATGACTACTACCATGACCCCTCCTAGAATAGCTTTTGAAAGAACTTGAATTTCTTCTAGTTCTCCCCTCAAGATTTTGTGATGCACCAATTGCTTCATCAACTTGTTCCCATAAGAGATCGTCTTCATCATGTACTGCACTGCTTGAATTATAAACCCATTCATTGTCCCATTGAAATTCTTCTAGGACCAATGGGTTAAAATTCTTGCCTTCCTCCCGCCTTTTCTGGAATCTAGTTGTGATCTTTCGGTTGTATTGAATGTAAACCAAGTCATTCAATCTTTCATGCTCCAACCTATTTCTTCTTTTGGTGTGGATCTAAGAAACTAAAATATTTTAAATTTAGAAATATAAAGTTTATCTAATATATGAATAATACCTATTTAATATTTAGTTACTTACAAATTCAAATGTACTCCAATTATGCTCACAACCAGAAGATGAGCAACACAGGCCTAGAATACGTAAGGCAAATGATAGGAGCTCGGGATGAAGAACACCATAAGCAGTACTACAATAAAAATAATAAACCAAAATTTAGTTAGAAATATTTAATAATAATAATAATAATAATAATAATAATAATAATAATAATAATTAGTAGCTAGTAGCACTTATGAGGGCTTTTTGTTTTACGTGCAGAGATGACCATTTGCTTTCCAAAACTTCCTCGCACATTATCATAATCATCAACTTGATCATTTATTTTGGATAGCAAAACATAGTCTGGAATCATTTTCTCAAGTACATCATTAAACATAGCTCGTTGCTTCGAGCATATGTTAGATCACTATCCTTCAATTCAAAGTACTTGGAGGGGTTTAAGAATAGTGCAGCCCCATACAACCTCACCTCCATTTGATCCACCCACCACCTCTCAACTATTTGCATTACCTTCCCCAACAACCTTGCTTTATTAGCTAAAGATTCACTGATTTTTTGTTTTGCCATATTCATAGCCATTGCAAGTTCACGCATAGCTGGCTTTTCATCACCATCCACTATCCTCAAGACAACAAGAAGTGGAGTAGATACCCTTATCAAATCCTCAACACCATTCCAAAACCGAGCAGAAAACACAATGTCATAAACTTTTTTCCCTGCTTCTGTACTAGATAACTTTGATTTGGACCAATCATCACTTGCAAACAAACTCCTTAAGGCATATCTATGTCTATACAAGCTTTGCAAAGTGAGGAAAGCAGTGGCAAAACGTGTGGCCCCCGGTCTCACAAGATCTTTACCTCCCAACTTCTTCCTCATTGCATTCAAAATTCTTCCATGCCTATATATGAAAGTAGTCACACGCCGACCACTCTCAATCCTAGGCTTAAATTCTGCCATTTTTCCAATATCCTCTAGAAATAAATCAAGGCAGTGCGCAGCACATGGCGTCCAAAATAATGTGGGTATGCGCTCCTCCAGTAACTTCCCCGCTGCTTTAAAATTGGCTCCATTATCTGTCACTACTTGGACAACATATTCCTTGCCAATCTTCTCAATTCCCTGTTCTAGTAAATCTGCTAACATCAGAGAATCTTAAACCTCGCTCGAAGCATCAACAGACTCCAAGAAGAAAGTGCCTTCCGGACTATTCACAAGAAAATTGATCAAATGCCTGTTTCTTCTGTCAGTCCACCCATCAGACATGAGTGTGCATCCATATACCTTCCAAGCTTTGACATGTCGTTCTTTTAATTTATCTGTCACTGTCACTGATTCCTTGAGAAGAGGCACACGCAATTCATGATAGCTAGGGGGTCTTATCCCCATGCCCAATTGCCCAATCAATTCCATCATAATCTCATAGCTCCTAGAGTTTGCAGCATTAAAAGGGATGCCATTTTCGTAAAAGAAGTCAGCAATGTGATTATACGTTCTATGAATCTCTTCTTTGGTCCTACTACAAGCTTCAAGGGTTTTTTGCTTGTACCCACTGGAGTGCCTTTCTTCAACCACTTCCTCAGGAGTTTTTCTTATCATATTAACAACTGCTTTACTTTGTTTCCCTAGCTTTGGTTGGACTACTGCAAACTTCTTCATAGATTGAGTTTGGGAGAACTTTCTTTTGCTTGCAGTTCCCGAACTTGGTTGAGGATTAGCTGCTGCATTCGTTTGAGTAGAATCTTCATCATCATCACCATCTAAATCCAAATCTACGCGGGTGGATGCTCTATTCTTCATCTTTTGTTGTAGAAACTCGTGGAGCTCTTTGGTAATCTCTGTTGTTGTTTTCGGGCATTTGCAACATCTCCAAATCCTCCAATCAAGTGTTGTTTCAATATTTTAATTCCCGAATGCATTTGCTTTCCACATAGAGAGCATTCCACCAAATCATGGTCTGCCAAGTCTGGCCAAAACCCGTACTTCCAACCCGGATCATTCGATTTTGCCTTTCTTTTGGGATCCTTTGAAGGATCATAGCTTCCAGGTGCTTCAGCCATATGACTGTAAATTACAACACATTCATAATATTCAAATATTCAATCAATAAAAATTAATAAACTAAACCATTTAAAATAACTCAAATATATTACTATATAAAAACAAACTGCTGTTTTTGTTTATATTTAATAAACCAAACCATTTACTTAATAAACTAAACCAATAATAAATATATATTACTATGTAAATAAAAAAAACTGTTAAAGCAGTTTAAAGTAGAGAAAGTCAACAACTTCTTTTTCAATCTATAGAGTGTAGTACTGTAGTAATGTAGTATATAGACATAAAAGCCTGTAGCATATAATATAATATTATATAATACTAGTTGCCTGCCAAGTACTGCCGAATGATTAAAAAATACTTCTCTATGTCAAAAATCTGTACATGTGTAAACACCATGGATGATAAAGAACAGAGCAATAAAAAAACACTATCACAGTAGCAAACAAAGTACTGCTGCCAAGTGTAAAAAATTATATTAAAAATTACTTCTTTATATAAAAAGGTTGTACATGTGTAAACACAACAGCGACGTCGAACAGAGCTTTAAAACATCACAGTGATGGAATACACCTATGAGGGTGGTCTGTGCCCTGGGATCGTTATTGGCACACATACATGGTATTATAATATATCTACTAGAACGGTTACGAAAATTACCTTCCAAATCCGATCTGCAACAACGTCTGATTGGAAACTTGGTTCTTTTCGTCTATGTCCGTAGATCTGCAATATGCAACCACGAACAATCTTCCAAGCACACGAACGGGCAAACGAACAGATCTACCGCCTTG
This sequence comes from Hygrophila difformis, assembly GCA_030278955.1. Lineage (NCBI taxonomy): Eukaryota > Viridiplantae > Streptophyta > Magnoliopsida > Lamiales > Acanthaceae > Hygrophila > Hygrophila difformis. Next base: position 43,187,235 of record JAOANR010000008.1, on the reverse strand, counting down.
CACACGAACGGATTCAACACTAGGAATCTTCCAGACTGTTCCCGACCCGCACGAACACCGGATGGATGGAGATCTATCGAACGGATGGAGAGAAAAACTTGATCTCCAAGAAACCCTCTTGGCTGCCCCCCCTCTCTCTTGTTGGAAAAGAATTATGATTGTGTTATTGTGGAGGCCAGGGTTTCTTGAAGACCTATTTATAAACTCTCCTAGTTGGTCCTTGGGCCAGACTAGGGATCCATAGAAGGTATCAGGCTCAGGCTCGTTTACAGGCTCAAATTCTTATGTTCAGCCCAGAACATAATTTGGCCTATAAAACATTAATTAATTCCACTAAATAATTAATGTTGCACTCCCGGCCTGATCCAGATTGAATCTGGGATTCTATTAGACTCAATTTATTCCCTATGTTTAAGATATCGCACGTCCATTAATTAATTAAAACTTATGACAATTTTAATTAATTAATCTCTTTTAATCCATAAGTAGTACAACTCAAACTTCATCATTGTACGGAATAAATCCACCTGCAGGGTTCATACAATGATCCTTATTGAGCTCCTTAAGGGGACGTCATCAACCCGGATAATCAGGATACAGTGCCCTAGTGAGAATAAATAGACACTATGCAAATAATATTGGCGCCCAAAATACGAAGCATATTGAATCAACTAGGATTCTCACTCATGGTAAATCAAAGCGACCAACAAATATTCCATGTGTCAGATTTATCTCTACTAGGGTTAAGAATTAATCAGAGTCGCCGAGATCTTGATTCTTCTTATGCCAGAATAGAAGAATGCATCTCAACTGTGATCCTTTCAATGCGACGCAGTGCACTACTGCAAACTAATAGTCAAGATAAACTAATTACAAGTTTCCAGTACAACATAAACCAATAGTTATGTCCAAACTATCTCAGTTGTGAATAATGTTTATATCTTATAAGGAACCGACAACATGATCTTCTGTGTGACTCCTAACACACCATGTTGTCTACAATATTAGATAATTGGACATACTTGCAATTAGATAGAAAACATACAAGCATCCATACAAAAGCAACAATGTGAATAACCATTTATTTCAGTCAATATAGAAATCGAATAAATACAAAAGCGCACTAAAAGTTTGCTCTACTGTATACTCTATCAATCTCCCACTTATAGTAAAGCTAAACTTTTAGTATACACAAACATGTCTCCCACTTATACATAAAGTCTAGCTAGCTGCAAGATATTGTAAACCAAGACCCTCTACATGTTTCTCGAAGATCTTTATTGCCAGAGTCTTCGTGAAAGGGTCTGCCAAGTTGTCCAATGACGCAATCTTTGTCATAGCCACGTCTCCTCGCCTTACGATGTCTCGTATGACGTGGTACTTTCTTTCTATGTGTTTACTTGCTTTATGAGCTCTAGGTTCTTTTGAGTTTTCCACTGCACCAGCGTTATCACAATAGATTATGATACGCTCAGGCATACTCTCAGAAACCCCCAAGTCATACAAGAAGCTCTTGAGCCACACAGCCTCCTTTGCTGACTCAGAGGCCGCAACATATTCGGCTTCCATGGTAGAATCTGCGATGCATTTCTGCTTTACGCTCCTCCATGAGATTGCTCCACCTCCCAAGGTAAACACATATCCCGAGGTTGACTTCCTCTCGTCTCGATCAGCTTGAAAATCTGAATCTGTGTAACCCAAAGGACTTAGATTGCCTGACTGGTAAACTAGCATATAATCCCGAGTTCTTCTCCGATACTTGAGAATATGCTTCACCGCAATCCAATGTCCTTGCCCAGGGTTAGACTGATATCTTGCCACCATGCCAACTGCATAGCAGATATCAGTCCTCGTGCACAGCATGGCATACATAAGGCTCCCTACTGCCGAGGCATAAGGAACCTTAGCCATCTCCTCTGTCTCCTTTTGTGTCTTGGGACACATTTCTTTAGATAGAGGAACTCCATGTCTGAAAGGTAAGAATCCTTTCTTGGAGTTTTGCATGCTGAATCGAGCAATACCAGTGTCAATGTAGGCTGCTTGAGAAAGGCACAACATTCTCTTTTTCCGATCACGAATGACCTTCATTCCTAGAATGTACGATGCTTCCCCCATGTCCTTCATTTGAAATTGCTCAGAAAGCCATACCTTACGTCTGATAATACCTTGACATTGTTTCCAATGAGAAGTATATCATCTACGTATAGTACTAAGAATACCACCACGTTTCCGTTGCACCTCTTGTACACACAACTTTCATTTGGACATTGATCAAATCCATAGGACTTGATCACTTCGTCAAAACGAATGTTCCGAGACCTTGAAGCTTGTTTAAGTCCATATAAAGACTTCTTTAGCTTCCATACACGATGCTCTTGGCCTTTCTTCACATAACCTTCAGGTTGCTGCATATAGATGTCTTCATCCATATTCCCGTTAAGGAAAGCTGTCTTTACATCCATTTGCCAAACTTCATAGTCCATGTGACTAGCTATGGATAAGAGTATCCGGATTGACTTTAGCATGGCTACTGGTGAGAAAGTTTCATCATAATCGATGCCCTCTTTCTGAGTGAAACCCTTTGCCACCAACCGTGCTTTGAAGGTAGTAACCTTCCCGTCAGGTCCCCTCTTTCTCCTAAAGACCCATTTGCACCCAATGGACTTTTTGTCATTGGGAAGGTCTTTAAGGTCATAAACATCCATAGTATGCATGGATTCAATCTCAGAGTCCATTGCATTTTTCCAAGCTTCTGCATCGACATCCTGGATCGCCTCCTTGTAGGTCCAAGGATCCGGTTCTTGTTCATCACTGGGAACTGAGTCTGAAGACTCTCCCATTAACAAGAAACGACTGGGTAAGCGAGTTACCCTCCCACTACGTCGAGGCGATTCATGTGTGGTGACATCAGTGTCAACGTTGTGCAGTATTTTGTGGTATATCTTCTTCTATACTCGGTATGCTATTGTCTCCTCGTAGCTCATTGAGAATAATCTCACTCTTGGATTTATGCTCACTTACATAGTCTTCCTCTATGAACCGGGCATTGGTGCTAACCACTACCTTGTGATCCCTAGGACTATAAAAATAACCCCCTCTCGTTCCTTTGGGGTATCCTACAAACAGCCGCACTTCCGTCCTAGGTGCCAATTTATCAGCTTCCCTGTCCAACACATGTGCTGGGCAACCCCAAATCCGAATGTGGTTCATACTGGGCTTTCGCCCGGACCACAATTCCATTGGAGTCTTTGGAACTGATTTAGAAGGCACGAAGTTCAGTATGTACGCCGCTGTTTCCAATGCATATCCCCAAAACGAGATAGGTAGGGGGCATAGCTCATCATCGATCTCACCATATCTAACAGAGTCTTATCCTTCTCTCAGCTACACCATTCTGTTGCAGAGTACCAGGTGCAGTCAACTGGGATCTTATCCCACTCTCTAACAAGTATTGCCTAAATTCAGCGCTAAGGTATTCGCCAACACGATCAGACCGCAGTGACTTGATACTCTTCCCTTGACGGTTCTCCACTTCTGCCTTAAATTCTTTGAACTTGTCAAAGCATTCAGACTTGCGGCGCATCAAGTATATGTATCCATATCTCGAGTAATCATCAATAAAAGTAACAAAATACTCGAAACCACCCCTAGCTTGAATTGACATAGGCCCACATACGTCAGAGTGAATCAATTCTAACACATCATCAGCCCTATTACCTTGGGCCTTATAGGGCCTCGAGGTCATCTTGCCTTCCATGCAGGATTCGCAGACTGCGAATGGTTTCACTTGGAGAGAGCCCATAAAACCACTACTTACCAGTCTTTGCATCCTCCTTAAATTGACATGACCAAGTCTAAGGTGCCACAAATATGTTTGATTCATTTTAGAAGGTTTCTTTCTCTTTAATGATGTAGATGCATGAACTTGAGTTTCAGTTTGTTGTGCACAAGTAATAGAATAAGATCGTTTTCCATCGTGCCAGAACAGATAACACTGTGTTTCTCATTATAATAAGAGAATCTTCATTTAAAACAACTGAATATCCATCCTTATAAAGTTTCGAAACTGAAATTAAATTCTTTCAAAAACTAGGCACAAATAAAACGTTCTTCAAAACTAAAACAGAATCAGAAAAAGATAAGTGCACATCTCCCACTGCAACCACCGCCACTCGCGATGCATTTCCCAACCGAATGGTAACCTCGCCCTCACTCGACTGCTTTGTTTGCAGAAAGCCCTGCAAAGTACAACAAACATGATCAGTGGCTCCACTGCCACCGTTGCCGCCGCCGGTTCGCCGCCGCCGCCGCCTTTTCATGTGAAATCGCCTCCGTTTGCTCTTTTTCATGCCCATCTCTATCATTACATTACATAATATGAAAAATACATGAAATCCTATATACATTTGATCTATGAAAAACGCCTAATCTACCCACACTTATTATCAGGTGGGAAAAACGCTTACAACAAAACAATAGAGCTGCGACGGAAAACATTCAACACATAAAAATAATAAAATAAATATAAATATAAATTAAATTTATATTTATATTTATTTTTCATCCAAGAACATGCTAGAAAATACATAATCTAAATACCAACTATGTATTTTCCGGCAGAGCCAATAATCACGAAACCATGTCTCTGATACCAATTGATGGAACACACCTATGAGGGTGGTCCGTGCCCAGGTATCGTTATTGGATGCCAACACATACATAGATGGTATTATAATATATCTACTAGAATGGTTACGAAAATTACCTTTCCAAAGCATATCTGCAACAACGTCTGATTGGAAACTTGGTTCTTTTCGTCTATGTCTGTAGATCTGCAATATGCAACCACGAACAATCTTCCAAGCACACGAACGGGCAAACGAATAGATCTACCGCCTTGTACACGAACGGATTCAACACTAGGAATCTTCCAGACTGTTCCCGACCCCGCACGAACACCGGATGGACGGAGATCTATCGAACGGATGGAGAGAAAAACTTGATCTCCAAGAAACCCTCTTGGCCGCCCCCCCTCTCTCTTGTTGGAAGAGAATTATGATTATGTTATTGTGGAGGACCAGGGTTTCTTGAAGACCTATTTATAAACTCTCCTAGTTGGTCCTTGGGCCAGACTGGGGATCCACTAGAAGGTATCAGGCTCAGGCTCCTTTACAGGCTCAAATTCTTATGTTCAGCCCAGAACATAATTTGGCCTATAAAACATTAATTAATTCCACTAAATAATTAATGTTGCACTTCCGGCCTGATCCAGATTGAATCTGGGCTTCTATTAGACTCAATTTATTCCTTATGTTTAAGATATCGCACGTCCATTAATTAATTAAAACTTCTGACAATTTTAATTAATTAATCTCTTTTAATCCTTAAATAGTACCACTCAAACTTCATCATTGTACGGAATAAATCCACCTGCAGGGTTCATACAATGATCCTTATTGAGCTCCTTAAGGGGACGTCATCAACCCGGATAACCAGGACACAGTGCCCTAGTGGGAATAAATAGACACTATGCACATAATATTGGCGCCCAAAATACGAAGCATATTGAATCAACTAGGATTCTCACTCATGGTAAATCAAAGCGACCAACAAATATTCCATGTGTCAGATTTATCTCTACTAGGGTTAAGAATTAATTAGAGTCGCCGAGATCTTGATTCTTCTTATGCCAGAATAGAAGAATGCATCTCAACTGTGATCCTTTTAATGCGACGCAGCGCACTACTACAAATTAATAGTCAAGATAAACTAATTACAAGTTTCCAGTACAACATAAACCAATAGTTATGTCCAAACTATCTCAGTTGTGAATACTGTTTATATCTTATAAGGAACCGACAACATGATCTTCTGTGTGACTCCTAACACACCATGTTGTCTACAATATTAGATAATTGGACATACTTGCAATTATATAGAAAACATACAAGCATCCATACAAAAGCAACAATGTGAATAACCATTTTTTCAGTCAATATAGAAATCGAATAAATACAAAAGCGCACTAAAAGTTTGCTTTACTGTATACTCTATCACACAGTTCACACCAAAACCAGAGCTTTAAAAAACAATCTCTCAAAAATAAGAAAAATACCTGCGACTTGCGAGGCTGCGTCTTGTGTACAAGAAGGAGAAGCAGAAGCGGCGACCGTCGACCACAACAGCGAGCGGCGAGCCGGAGACCACAGTGGCGGGATGCACAGTGAGTGGCGACTTGATGGGTTGAGAAGGGTAGTGGGAAACGTCAAGGGAGGCTGCGTGAAGGGAGGAGAAAAGTCGGCCACTCTCAATTGTGATCAATCGGTTGATTAAACAGGTGAAGGGTTGGGTTTTGGTGGGCTTTTTTTGAAATTTTGGGTCGGGTCGGGTCGGGATTATTTTGACGAACCCGATCCCAAACCTAGTTCGGTGACGCCGCAACGATGCCACCACGCCATATGGCGAGTCGATCTGTTATGGCGAGAACCCTGCACTGCCATGCCGCCTTGTCGACGCCATGGCGACGCCGTGACAAGCATGGTCCAAATGTACAGAATACAAAAAGAGACATATGAAGTGTAACACCCCGGTTTTTTGTCACCCAGGTCGGGATGTCACCGCCACATCTCCCTAGTAAGACACGGTTTCTCCGAGTTTACTAAAGAGATGCAAGGCTAGGTATTGCAGTATTTAAAACATTTAAAGCATTCAAAACAGCCCATACAATATAATTCGAAAATAATAATATCATAGCGCAGCGGAAATAATATTTAAGTATAGTATTGCAGTGGAAAATGTAAATAGGGTCGACATGGCCAAACCACGGGTTAAACAGGCCCGTTCATAATAAAGTCTAATGCACGAGTTTAAAAACAAAATAATGTTTTCCCAAAATCCCATGCATGAATCGTGCTCATACATGCTCATTCCACATACTCTGTAAGAAAAAAGGAGTAAAAATGGTTTGGTCAGCACAACTTGCTGAGTAAGTTAACACATGCATGATCGTAGGGTTTAAAAGCCATTAATTTAATAATTAAATAAAAGCATGATAATAACATAATATTCAATTTAATCTAATCAACTATCCAATTGCATAATTTGTTTCAGGGCTTTATTTAACAACACATTTCGCATGAATTAAAATAAAAGCCATAATTTAAATAAAGCATTTAAGTAATTTAATTGGACAACAAGCATAATTTAATCTAATTTAATTTAATTTAATATCCCCATTACATCCCAGATTTAGTATTTCAAGTATTTCACTATTGCATCGCAATCTCAACAATTCTAGCCGGTAGTTCGGCGGCCGCAACCGTATCAGCCATACCCAGTACCACTCCGGAGCCTCGGGAAACCCATGTGGATATTCTCGAGAGTGTAGGCTCTATATCTCATGCCGTTTTGGCAACATCATATCTCAAGTTTAGCGCGCGGGGTCACCATCGTCCATTAAGGCACGAAGTGAATCGTTAGGGGGCACCCTGCAGAGCACTCACCCCTAATTTTAATTTATCAAGTTTGTAAGGGGATTTAATTTCAAAAATCTGATCTCAATTATATTTATTTAAAAATAATATCTCAACTCATTTCAACCCTAAAGGTTAATTTCATGTTTCAACAAGATTTCAAGATTTGACTTCCGGCAAACCACAGGTTACTCTAAAATTCGTCTAAAACCAGATTTAATTCTAAAAATTCCGAAATTTCACGACTGACTCGGAAACGTCGAGATCTACAACTTTCGTTTTTAACTTTTTCAATCAGAATTCCGAAATAGGTCAAAAACACCAATTTTCACAGAAGCACAAATCTGTCCGAATTCTACATGTCACAGTTTAAAGATTTCAGATTCTACCATAGTAAATCAACTCCAAATTTAATGAAATTTTACAGAAACCATTTTAAGATGTTTATCTACATCTTTTATGTTCGGCCAAAGATCTAAATCGGTCTGGAACCTATGTCAAAAACGTGATCAAGATCAGACCTAAGTTCTGTCAAGAATTTCAAGATCTAGATTCAAGCAGTTCAGTTTCGGTTGGTTTTCACATATCAAATCGTCTCTAAAAATTCTGAAAATTTTACAGTAGATAGATCTAAGCCTTAGGAACGTTTTTCGTGTTTTAAGTTTTTAAGTTTTTCCGTTTGAAGTCGTTTTGAGGTTCGGAAAAATACGTCAAAACTGTTGCGTCGGTAGAAAACATAAGTTGGCAGATTTACGATCTCTTGTTAAATCTTTTAGTTTCGAACGTTTTAATTCCTCCCAAAACCATGTAAGAGTTAACTTACTGATTAATCGTCATCCCAGGGTCGTCTATTTCGAAGGCGTGGCTTCCAGTCCACCGTTTACCCTCCCCGCTCGTCGGGTTCCTCGTTCTAGATCCGATTCGGGGTGTAAAGAGAAGAGAAACGAGGTTAGAATCCGTTTTCGGATTGAAACGAACAAGGATTATTCAGACTAGGGCTTACCACACGTTGGAGATCTCCCGATTTTCGTCCAACAGCCGCTGTCTCGGTCTTTTGATGCCTCCGTTGACTCCGGGATTACGACTTGTGTGTATAGAGAGTATCGTAGGGTTTTGAAAAAGGGTTTAGGGCTTCCGAGGGGGTTTATTTATAGATAGCTAAGACTTAGGGCGTCCAAGATCTGACCCTAAGGGTCTTGAGTCGAGAGACGTTCAACCGAAAGTCGAAAAATCCGCGTTCGGGCGAGAGATTCACGCAACGGGCGAATCTGCCTTCTGGCGCGGGGTTGGCGCGCCTTTTCCCCTATTAGCGCGCGGCCAGCGCGCGACTAACGCCTGGACTTCGGTTCGGGCGAGTCGTGCGATCCGTCGTGCTTTTCCGCCTCTCTTTCGGGTTTCTATCCCTCTATGCTCTCGGATTCCAATTTCCGGACTCTCTTCGGGTTCGTATTTCGTGTCGTTATCTCCTTCGGATCTAAATTTACGTTTTGGCTCGAATTCTCGAGTTTATTTATATCGGGTACCCGTGTAACGACTTATTTGACTTTATTTAATTTCTTTTGTTTAATTAAATCTTTTGTTTAATTAAATCTCTTTTAATTAATTTCATTTATCACTTCTTCTATATTTATTTATTTAATGTATTTACTGATTTATTTATTTATTTATTGTATTTATTTATTTAATTATGTTGTAAAATTCTCGGGTATTACAGTCTACCCTCCTTAAGAATCAACTTCGTCCTCGAAGTTGTGTTTCGGATTTTCTCGTGCTAAGGTCTTTTGTTTATTTTATTATTTTGTGACTGAACTTAGAGTTAAGACTTCTAAGCTGCCTACGTACCCGGTGAAGGGATCAAGTCATGACGTAGTTCAAAACAATTTGAATTTGTTTGTTTGATTACAAGAATGTATGAAAAATACACGGTATGACATCCTCTCTCCCTTAAGATTGCAGTTATGTCCACATAACTGTGTCGGTGTCACTTTGGAACAGTGTCGGATAGCGTTCTCTCATGTCGGATTCTACTTCCCAAGTTGCCGTCTCACTTTCGTGGTTCGACCAATGAACCTTGATCATTTTGACGGTTTTGTTCCTCGTTACTCGTTCCTTAGTGTCGAGAATACGCACTGGGACTTCTTCATAAGTCAAATCTTCATCGAGTTCGATTATTTCAGCTTGAAGGACATGTGTCGGTCCGGCACATACTTCTTTAGTTGTGAGACATGGAAGACATTATGAACTCGATCTAATTGTGGCGGTAAAGACAATCGGTAAGCTAGAGTCCCGACTCGTTCTAGAATTTCGTAAGGTCCTATATATCGAGGACTTAACTTTCCTCGTTTGCCAAAGCGCATCACCCCCTTCATGGGTGATATCTTTAGCATGACCCTATCTCCCGCTTGAAATTCTAGGTCTCGTCGTCTCACGTCGGCATAACTCTTTTGACGGTCTTGAGCGGCTTTCATTTTCCCTTGAATCACTTTGATTTGTTGAGCCATGTCTTCGATAAGTTGTGGTCCCACCACCACGGACTTATCGTTTTCTTCCTAGCTTAACGGGCTTCGGCACTTTCGTCCATACAATGCCTCGAATGGTGCCATGCCGATGCTAGCATGGTAGCTATTATTATAAGAGAATTCGATTAAGGGTAAATGGGATTCCCAATTTCCCTTAAATTCCAACACGCATGCTCTCAGCATGTCTTCTAGTGTTTGGATTGTTCTCTCGGTTTGACCATCCGTCATTGGGTGGAATGCGGTGCTCATTTCGATTTGAGTACCGAGAGCTTTTTGTAACTCCGTCCAAAAGTGAGAGACAAATCTACTGTCTCTATCGGAAATGAGGTCATGTGGTACTCCATGTCGTCGTACCACATTATCAATGTAGGCTCGGGCCAATTGGTCCATAGTCCACGTGTCTTTCATTGGGACAAATAAGGCCGTCTTCGTTAGCCTATCCACAATCACCCAAATTTTGTTCATGCCTTTAGGTGATCGGGGTAATCCCGAGACAAAATCCATTGAGATGCTATCCCACTTCCAACTTGGAATCTCTAGTGGTTGCATCAATCCTAAGGGTTTATGTCGCATTGCCTTAACCCTTTGGCAGGTGAGACATTTCGCTACGAAGTTTGCCACTTCCTTCTTCATTCCCGGCCACCAATAGATCTTCTTTAGATCTTTGTATAGCTTGTCACCTCCGGGATGTACGGAATATGGCGTGTTGTGCCCTTCCTCCATCAACCTTTGCTTCAACTCGGCACATTTCTGAGGCACACACCATCTCCCTTTAAAACGGATGCTTCCATCCTCGTGGATAGCAAATCTGGTTGCCTTTCCTTCGGCAATATACCCCCTTATCTTCTCCAATTTCGCGTCGCCCGGTTGAGCGAGTCGAATCTCGTCCAATATTGGAGTTTCTACGACCATTGCGTTGATCGTTTCACTCACTGTGCCAGGATGCACAAGTTCTAACTCCAATCTTGCCAACTCCATGTACAATGCCGGTGGAATTACCAACGAGTTTGTCACGTGTTGGGTTTTCCGACTTAGGGCATCGGCTACCACGTTCGCCTTCCCCTCGTGGTATGCTATCTCTAAATCGTAGTCTTTAATAAGTTCCAACCACCTTCGCTGTCTCAAATTCAACTCCTTCTGAGTGAATATATATTTCAAGCTCTTGTGGTCGGTGAACATTCGACACTTCCGCCCATAAAGATAATGTCTCCATATTTTTAGAGCGAAAACGACCGTTGCCAACTCCAGGTCATGTGTCGGATAATTCTCCTCGTGAGGTTTTAGTTGGCGTGATGCAGACGCTACGACTCTCGAGTCTTGCATCAAGACACAACCTAAACCTTCCTTCGAAGCATCGCTGTAAACTTCGAAGTCACCATTCTCTGATGGTAGTGTTAATACGGGTGTGGTTGTGAGTCGTTTCTTCAACTCTTGAAACGCAGTCTGACACGCATCGGTCCACTCGTATTTTGCTCCTTTCTTCAGTAGCTGGGTCAAAGGACGTGCAATCCTTGAAAAGTCCTTCACAAATCGTCTATAATACCCAGCTAATCCAAGGAAACTCCTTATTTCCGTTGGACTCTTCGGAGTAGCCCACTCCGTCACGGCAGAAACCTTTGCCGGATCCACTGATACTCCATCAGCGGATACTATGTGTCTGAGAAATGCCACTTCTTTCAACCAGAAATCGCATTTCGACAGCTTGCCGTATAGCTGATTTCTTCGCAAGATTTCTAACACTTGATGTAAGTGTTGGGCATGCTCTTCCTCGCTCTTTGAGTAGATCAGGATGTCGTCGATGAACACTACGACGCACTGATCTAACAATTCTCGGAACACGTTGTTCATGAGATTCATGAACATGGCCGGAGCATTTGTTAACCCGAAGGATAACACTGTGAACTCGTAATGGCCATATCGCGTTCGAAACGCCGTCTTCGGAATGTCCTTCTCGGCGATCCTCAATTGATGATACCCAGATCGCAAATCGATCTTCGAGAATACTGAAGCTCCCTTCAGTTGATCAAACAGATCCTCTATTCTCGGCAGGGGGTATTTATTCTTGATGGTCACTTGGTTTAATCCTCGGTAATCTATGCAAAGACGTAGTCATCCGTCTTTCTTCTTAACGAATAAAACCGGTGCTCCCCAGGGGGAAGTACTCGGCCTTATATATCCTTTTCTAACAGCTCCTCGAGTTGGTCTTTTAACTCCTTCATTTCCAGTGGTGCCATCCGGTACGGAGCTTTTGAGACAGGCTCTGTCCCCGGAATGAGATCTATAGTGAATTCAAGATCTCTCTCAGGTGGCATGCCCGGAACGTCCTCAGGGAACACGTCCGGGTATTCTCTTACCACTGGTATTCTATCAACCTTGTTTTCTTCCGCCTCAAGGTTGTGCACATAGCACGCATATTGTTCATACCCCTTACGCATCAAGTTACTTAGTTTAAGTGCACTAACGATTTTGTTACTCTTCTTAGGGGGCTGAGAGTAAAAGATAACTCTCATTCCCCTACTTTTTGACAAGGTGATCTTTTGTTTTTGGCATTTGATCACCGCTTTATACTGGGATAGCCAATCCATCCCCAGTATGATGTCAAAGTCTCTTAAGTTAAATTCTACCAAGTTCGCGAAGAATTCTACGTTCTTTATTACTATAGGAATTCCGTTATATCGTTTAGAGCAAGTCACTACTTCTCCAGAAGGCAATTGAATTCCTAAGCTAATTCTCTCGCACTTAGGTAGATCTAACTCAGACACTATCCTTGATGCTATAATCGAGCAACTAGCTCCAGAATCAAATAGAATTCTAAGGGGCATATTCAAAACATAAAATGTACCTGCCATCACTTCTCCTTGCGCAGGCACGTCCGCTTGATTCACCACGTTAAGCCTCCCCATAGGGCGTCCCTGATTGCCCTGCTGATTCGCATTCGGCTGCTGATTTTGTTGTTGGTTTTGATTCTGATGGGGCGGAGGTCGTTGGTTCTGGTTCTGATTCTGCGGCCTATTTTGAGTGGGTCTGTACCCCTGGTTATTCCCGTTTCGCCCGTTTTGATTTTGAGGCTGTTCTTGCCCCGTGACCAAATCGTCCCTTTTTGTTATGTTCTCGACCCTGGTTCGGCAATCCCGTCGAACGTGACCCATTCGACCACATCGGAAACAGGCGCCCTGTTGCGGGCATCCCCTTGCCTGATGGGGTCGTCCACATCTCGGGCAAGGTGGTACCGGATCTTCTTGGTTGAACCTTCTCCCAGTGTTGTTTTGTTGGGGCCTATTCGGCCCTCTCCGCTGTTCGTTCCTTCAGTGTTGTTCTCGCGTCTCGAGTCCCGGTTTCTCTTGTCTGGGGGACCCCTATTGGACTCCCCACTCACCCTTCTCTTCAGTTGCTGCACACGTGCTACCGCCACAGCGCGGTCATACACAGCTTGCAAATCGGGGTAGTGTACCCCCGTGATCACCTCGCGCACAGACAGGTTCAGTCCCATCTCGAACTTCTGTGCCTTTTCTGCATCAGTAGGCACTAGCCTTGGTGCGAATCTCACCAGCTCTTTAAAACGTGTGTAGTATTCTTGCACGGTTTGGCCTCCTTGCTTCAGCGACAGGAACTCTTCGTACATCGCTGATTTGGTACTCAGGGGATAGAATCGATCCCTGAGCATCTCCATCATTTCCGCCCATGAGAAGGGCTCGTCATCCTCCGTCAGTTTGGCTTGTGTCGCCTGCCACTAGTCGTCAGCTTCGCCTCCCAAGTAGTATGAGGTGTCGCGCACTCTTTCTCCTTCCGGACATTTAACTGCTCCCAGCAGCTTGTCGAAGGTCCGGATCCACTCCTCCAGTTTAGCTGGATCCTCCTCACCAGCGTAGTGGGGCGGCTGGTAAGGATTCACCATCGCCAAGTAGTTAGGGCGAGCTTAGGGCGGAGGTACCGCCGCAGCTTGGCACTGGTTGACTTGCGCGTTTCCGAGCGCAATCAACACCTCCTCTATCGTCCTAAGACGATCGCCCACATTGTTCGGTGCGGGGGCGTCCTGCGCACCTTGGGGTTGTTCCTCCTCAGGTTGAATCGGTTCCGTGACGTTTGGTAGTGTCTCAGTAGGAGTTTGGGGAACAGGTTGGGCTCTCGGTCTTCCTCTGGGTGCCATTCTGTTACAAATGGTATAGATTAGGACATAGTAGTGTTTGGTCAAGCAAGAAGATCTCAAATTTTATTTCTATCTTCCTCTGGGTGCCATTTTTTTTTTCGGACAGTCTGTCCAGATTTTTCTTTTTTACTTTTTTTCTTCTGAATTTAATTTTATCTAAATAGATAAATCTTGTATTTTATTTCCTTAAAAGAAATTTTTAGTACAAGTGATAGGATATACCAAAAATAGTAATGTTTCCTTAGCAAAAATAGTAACTACTACAAATAGAAATTCCTATCGTCTCTAAGCGTCCTCAGGCACAGTGGTAGGATCCTCCTCCGGATCTTCCTCCTCCGAACTTGGCGGCAGCAGATCGTCAAAGATAGTGTTCAAGTCCTGCCCGTGGGCATCGATGTGTTCCTTTAGTAATAGGTTTTGTGTAATGAGGGTTTGGACTTGGCGTTCGAGTTGGTTTATGCGGTGGTGATCCGCCTCTCTCAAGTTGCCCATGTGGTGCAAATTGGCCTCCAATTGAGCCAGACGGTATTTCATTTGTTCTATGGTTTGATGGGAATCAAGGTGAACGTTCATCATTTTGATCATCAACTGCATCATGTCTTGACTAGCCATATAGCGCAAGCAAGAGATCTAAGTTAATATTCGCCAAGATTCTAAGTTCAATTTCGCCAAGATTCTAAGTTCAAATTCGCCAAGATTCTGAGTTCAAATTCGCCAAGATTCTAAGTTCAGTTCGCCAAGATTCTAAGTTCAAGTTTTGCCAAGATTCTAAGTTCAAGTTTTGCCAAGATTCTAAGTTCATAGAAGAGATGCAATATGCAAATGCAAATGATGATTCCCTCCAAAAATAATTTAATGCACTATATATATATTTTTCCATGGGGTTTTAAAAATAAAATTTTTCCATGGAAAGAATACTTTTAAAATTTAGAATAATAGTCAAAATATTAATAGTAGTTTAAAAATAATAATGGTTTAAAATAATAGTTTAAAAATAATAACGGTTTGAAAATAATACTTTAAAAATAGCCGGGCTCTGATACCAACTTGTAACACCTCGGTTTTTGGTCACCCAGGTCGGGATGTCACCGCCACATCTCCCTAGTAAGACACGGTTTCTCCGAATTTACTAAAGAGATGCAAGGCTAGGTATTGCAGTATTTAAAACATTTAAAGCATTCAAAACAGCCCATACAATATAATTCGAAAATAATAATATCATAGCGCAGCGGAAATAATATTTAAGTATAGTATTGCAGCGGAAAATGTAAATAGGGCCAACATGGCCAAACCACGGGTTAAACAGGCCCGTTCATAATAGAGTCTAATGCACGAATTTAAAAACAAAATAATGTTTTCGCAAAGTCCCATGCATGAATCGTGCTCATACATGCTCATTCCACATACTCTGTAAGAAAAAGGAGTAAAATGGTTTGGTCAGCACAACTTTCTGAGTAAGTTAACACATGCATGATTGTAGGGTTTAAAAGCCATTAATTTAATAATTAAATAAAAGCATGATAATAACATAATATTCAATTTAATCTAATCAACTATCCAAATGCATAATTTATTTCAGGGCTTTATTTAACAACACATTTCGCATGAATTAAAATAAAAGTCATAATTTAAATAAAGCATTTAAGTAATTTAATTGGACAACAAGCATAATTTAATCTAATTTAATTTAATTTAATATCCCCATTACATCCCAGATTTAGTATTTCAAGTATTTCACGATTGCATCACAATCTCAACAAGTCTAGCCGGTAGTCCGGCGGCCGCAACCGTATCAGTCCATACCCAGTACCACTCCGGAGCCTCGGGAAACCCATGTGGATATTCTCGAGAGTGTAGGCTCTATATCTCATGCCGTTTTGCAACATCATATCTCAAGTTTAGCGCGCGGGGTCACCATCGTCCATTAAGGCACGAAGTGAATCGTTAGGGGGCACCCTGCAGGGCACTCACTCCTAATTTTAATTTATCAAGTTTGTAAGGGGATTTAATTTCAAAAATCTGATCTCAATTATATTTATTTAAAAATAATATCTCAACTCATTTCAACCCTAAAGGTTAATTTCATGTTTCAACAAAATTTCAAGGTTTGACTTCCGGTAAACCACAGTTTACTCTAAAATTCGTCTAAAACCAGATTTAATTCCAAAAATTCCAAAATTTCACGACTGACTCGGAAACGTCGAGATCTACAACTTTCGTGTTTTAACTTTTTCAATCCGAGATACCGAAATAGGTCAAAAAGACCAATTTTCACAGAAGCACAAATCTGTCCGAATTCTACATGTCACAGTTTAAAGATTTCAGATTCTACCATAGTAAATCAACTCCAAAGTTAATGAAATTTTACAGAGACCATCTTAAGACGTTTATCTACATCTTTGATGTTCGTCCAATGATCTAAATCGGTCTGGAACCTATGTCAAAAACGTGATCAAGATCAGACCTAAGTTCTGTCAAGAATTTCAAGATCTAGATTCAAGCAGTTCGGTTTCGGTTGGTTTTCACATATCAAATCGTCTCTAAAAATTCCGAAAATTTTTCAGTTGATAGATCTCAGCCTTAGGAACGTTTTTCATGTTTTAAGTTTTTCCGTTTGAAGTCGTTTTGAGGTTCGGAAAAATTCGTCAAAACTGTTGCGTCGGTAGAAAATATAAGTTGGCAGATTTACGATCTCTTGTTAAATCTTTTAGTTTCGAACGTTTTAATTCCTCCCAAAACCATGTAAGAGTTAACTTACTGATTAATCGTCGTCCCGGGGTCGTCTATTTCGAAGGCGTGGCTTCCAGTCCACCGTTTATCCTCCCCGCTCGTCTGGTTCCTCGTTCTAGATCCGATTAGGGGTGTAAAGAGAAGAGAAACGAGGTTAGAATTCCGTTTTCGGATTGAAACGAACAAGGATTATTTAGACTAGGGCTTACCACACGTTGGAGATCTCCCGATTTTCGTCCAACAACCGCTGTCTCGGTCTTTTGGTGCCTCCGTTGACTCCGGGATTACGACTTGTGTGTATAGAGAGTATCGTAGGGTTTTGAAAAAGGGTTTAGGGCTTCCGAGGGGGTTTATTTATAGATAGCTAAGACCTAGGGCGTCCAAGATCTGACCCTAAGGGTCTTGAGTCGAGAGACGTTCAACCAAAAGTCGAAAAATCCGCGTTCGGCCGAGAGATTCACGCAACGGGCGAATCTGCCTTCTGGCGCGGGGTTGACGCGCCTTTTCCCTTATTAGCGCGCGGCCAGCGCGCGACTAACGCCTGGACTTCGGTCCGGGCGGGTCGTGCGATCCGTCGTGCTTTTCCGCATCTCTTTCGGGTTTCTATCCCTCTATGCTCTCGAATTCCAATTTCCGGACTCTCTTCGGGTTCCTATTTCGTGTCGTTATCTCCTTCGGATCTAAATTTACGTTTTGGCTCGAATTCTCGAGTTTATTTATATCGGGTACCCGTGTAACGACTTATTTGACTTTATTTAATTTCTTTTGTTTAATTAAATCTTTTGTTTAATTAAATCTCTTTTAATTAATTTCATTTCTCACTTCTTCTATATTTATTTATTTAATGTATTTACCGATTTATTTATTTATTTATTTATTTATTGTATTTATTTATTTAATTATGTTGTAAAATTCTCGGGTATTACATGAAGTCTATGCATTTGCACCACTATGAAATGCAAGATGAAATCACCTTTCTATAATGCCAGTAAGCAATTTGACCTGACAATTCTGCCCACTTTTGTTCACATAAACCTGTAAAATATTTAGTAATTTTGTAAGATTAATTTGAGGAATCAGATAGCATGCACTCCCAAAAAAGAGCCTGGTGACAGGAACATAGTAATACTATACGGGTAATAATTTATAAATAACAACATAAAGGGCACAGAGTGATTTAAAGTTCTCAATAGTAACCATATCAGTCATATCAGCAGCTTTACATAGAGGAATCTAAATGAAGAAATCTTATTTGCACTATTTCATTGCACTCTACATGTAAACATGGGTGCACTAACCTTCAACACAATGATAAAATATAAGTGTCTCTAAAAATATGGAAACTAATTCCGGTAAAAAATATACCAATCATTATAACCAGGGAATTTGGTAAACAACACTTTGAATTAATTTTTAAAGCTATGAAATATTGAGATGCTAATTTTAAAAGTTAGGCAACCCAACAATATGAAATAACTTTTAACTTTTTCTATATAAGAGATTCTTTCATATTTATATAAACAAGATGGTTTACAACACATTAATAGTAAAATATGAGAACTTAATTAGCTATTTTGCCATCCACTAATGCAGCTAGCTAGCCATTGTATATTACCTGAGTTCAATTTTCCCCTTTTTTTATTTGAAAAGAAAAGTCCATATCGAATGTTTTTAAGTTTTTATAGCTCCAAATTTTAATTATCAAATGTGCAAAGAGATGCTTTTCACTTACTCTTCGACCACTTGAGTCTGTAAACCATTGATCAGCACTGGCAGATATGGTAGATTTAGTATCTGCTTGCACTCTTCAATTGGCAGCATTTCTTGGAAGCCAAGCACTACTTTTTGGATTTATCCAACTATTATCATGTGAGACGTCAACTTTCGACTTCTTAACATTTTTTGTTTTTCTTGAAAAGCTTGTCTCACCTATCGCATGCCTACCTGTTTGCCTGGAAGTTTCTTCATTGCCAAATTGGCCCCTGTCAGAAGCTCAGATACCAATCGACGGATTAGAAGAAATTAAAACCAATCAAGTTCAATGTTATAAGGAAAACCCTATTGAACGTTAATTTATAATCTTACATGTAATCAATTACTGATGCATTTTGATGGCACATCATCATGTACCACAAATGGAAAATAACATATGCACAGTGAATTTCAATGATGACCTTTAATATCACGCTTAAGCACTTCATATACATCGCAGCAGTGAAGTCATATGAAACGATGTCTCATACTCTCATATAACAGTAAGACCACAAAGTAAAAGACAAGATTATACATCTGATTGCCTTGGTAAATTTCCCATTCCAAAAATCTAATGTTTGGACAATAATGAAATATACTCTGAACTTTCTAAATTGATTAAAGTACCTTAATTTTTGCGACAGAGAAGCTCATTTCAGGCCTATCAGCAAAACCAGACAATTCACGGTCCATGTACTTAAACACCATGTCAATTCCACCTCTTTACTTGTTCCCATCTGGAAGACCAAACCAGAAACACAAACTAAATGTGACCCAATCATCCTTACAGTAAATTAGTGGAAAACACCAAAGCACCAGGGAAGAACATTCATTCAAGACGCCAAATAATAAAGCGAAATGGGAAGAAGCACAAATTGAAACAAAATCAGTGCAGCCACCCAACAATGAAGCAAAATACGAAGAAGCACAACCTGAAGCAAAAACAGTAAAACACAAAGTACATAATCGAAGATTTGGCTCCTTGATCCCTGATGAGTACATAACAGCTCGGGGTTCACTGAGTTCAGACAAGTTATTTTCAGAAAACAAAAATCAACTTCATAATGAGGAAGAACAATTCAGACCAAAATACTCTGACTGAAATTGAAAATGTAGAATTCGAAAGAACATGCATCTCTTTGAGGTAGAATTCTGCATAGCATACACACCATACATGGCTACATCAAATATAACAATTTACAGGAAGGTATTTTCAATATTTATTTTCATAAAGCATACTGGTTTTGTAAGTCATTTGTAAATCCATATGCAAATTTTAAAGGTAAATAGCAATGCCTTGCCAACCTTTCCACATGATATTTAGATATCAAACCAGCAACAACATATGCAGGAGCTAAATTGCCAAGTTTTTTCTCCAAACCTGGAGCTGTAGCCTACAAATTGATGGATGCAAATGTAAACAAGCTAGGAAACGAAAGTCTGATATATCCAGTCAAGGAAAGTCCGTAGGTGGGGCAACAAACAAAAACATGAAGTCGCAGTTAATGCTTTAAATGCATAACAAATTGTGCAACACAAACCTCTAAAGCTTTCTCAGACCATGCTCTGAGTTTAATATCCATCAGATTCATTCCAGCCCCGTCAGTTTGATAAATACAAGCATAACCCCCAATAAGAAGTGAAGCCATAAAAGAGCTAATGAGCGAGATCCTTTCCGTATTTTCATAAATTTCTGGTTGCGTTTCAAATATTTTCCTTATCTGAGGCCCTGCATATCTCTCATGGGCACATGAACCAGTAAGCTTAGATAACTCCAATGCACCTCCCACAGCCTTCTCAATAGCTCGGCACTAAGGTGTGGTGCTACAGTCCATCCAGATAGGCGATTCATTAAGCGAGAACGTATCACCGAGCTGATCCACCAATGGTTTGTTTAAGTCCAATGACGCAAGGACCGCAGAACTCCCATTGTTCCAATACACACTGCCATGTTGCTGTGCACTACCAGAAACAACAACAATATTACCGAAATCCAACCCCGAGTTCTTCAGCCTTCTAAGCACGGTGTCAAGTGCCTCCACCCACATTAAAGTGGGGGAAACAACCCTCCCATTCACCACCGGATCCCGGTAAACACCACCTTTAGTTTTGTAGTGAGGCAAATCCTCGTCAAAATTCACAACCTCGGTAGCAACTATATTGATGGTTGCATCCAGTACAGTTACTTTCAGACACCTAATCAACAATCAAATCCATATTTGTTCACAAAACTCGAATATTAAAACACTAACGCAGCAGAATTTGGCTAGCTATCCGGATAGATATAACGACTAAAAATTACTAAATCATGTAACAAATTCGCGAAAGCACAAAATGAGACGCAGGAACGAAGAAACACTAATTGAAGAATTTAAAAAAGTAGGTAAGAGCAGGAATTGAGGAACGTAGGTAAGAGCACAAAATGCAACTATCTTTTTTTATGATACTTTCTCCATGTCCGGGGTTCAAAAATTCCCCAATCGAGCGTCCAAAATCCCTAATTAATCCAGCCTCTTTGCACCAAATATGAAAGAAGCAAATAAGGAATATGGACTCACCTAGAATGAGGATGATAGCAAAAAGGAAACAAAACGCACAAAATCCCCAACCCTAGAGTGGCAGCGGCGACGGACAGGAGGACCGCAGCGGCAGACTGGCGCGGAATCGGGGAGGCGACGCGAGACAGGGATGGCTACGGAGGTGGAGAACGTGGTGTGCCGGGGGCAGCGAGCGGGAAAGGAAGAGGCCAGCCGCCGGCGCTGGCACGGACAGAAGAGATCGCGAGGTCGGTGGCAGCGCTGAAGGCGGACGAGAGGGGGGCGGTGCAAATGGTGGTGGTGGGTGCGAGGCAACCGAAAGAGTCAGAGTCGGTTGGCACTAGCCTCGTAGCAAATCGTACTAGCTCCTTGAATTTGGTGTAGTACTCTTGCACTGTTTGCGCACCTTGTCTGAGGTTGATGAACTCCTCATATTTCGCAGTCTTGGTGCTCAGTGGGTAGAATCTTTCCCTCAAGGCTTCCTAAGTTCTTCCCAAGTGTAGGCTTCTTCGTCTTCCTCCGCATTCGTTTGAAGATTTTGCCACCACTTATCGGCTTCGCCTCCTAAGTAGTAGGTCACTACGTGCATCTTCTCCTCATCAGGGCATTTGATAACGTTCAAGAGCTTATCAAAGGTACGGATCCAACCTTCCAACTTGGCCGGATTCTCTTGGCCGTCATAATGGGGTGGGTTGTAAGGGTTCACAAATGCCAACTAGTTGACTCGGGGTACTGGCGGAGGTACTGCTACTTGTGCCCTATGCACCTCAGCATTTCATAATGCTACAAGGACTTCCTCTACAGTTGTAACACCCCGGTTCTGATAACCCAGGCCGGGATGTCACCGCCACACCTCCCTAACAAGATACGGTTTCTCCGAGCTTGCTAAAGAGATGCAAGGCTATGGTTTTTCAGAATTTAAAACATTCAAACAGCCCATCGTAATATAATTTAGAAATCATAATATCAAAGTTGCAGTGGAAAGTAATATTTACATATGTATAATGCAGCGGAATTTAAAAATAGGGCCAACATGGCCAGAACACGGGTTAAACAGGCCCGTTCATGCAAGTCATAACTAAATACAGGAATTTAAAGTAATGTTTCCCCAAATGTTCCCATGTATGCATATGATGATGCATAATCCTTATACTCTGAAAGAAAAGGAAATACAAAATGGTTTGGGTCAGCAAAACGTGCTGAGTAAGTTAACACTTAGCATGATTAAGGGGTTTCAAAGCCATTAATTCAATTTAAAAGAAAACATGTGCATACACCACTTAATTTAATTTATTTATCTAATAATAATAATTTAAGGGCATAATTAAAAAGACAGGGATTCCATAAGATCATAAATATAACTTGCAAAGTAAAACAATTGTAAGACATACTTTAAAAGCATAATTTACACAAAAGAAACAATCTTCAAGTCTTTTAGTTTCTTCCCGTTGCTACCAGTCAAGGTCCAACCAATTTCTTATATGCCTCATTCCTCAAGTTTATATCTCAATTGCCATTAGGCAAGCTTTCTTTATCAATTGCCTTTCGGCAAGCATTATATCTCAATTGCCTTTCAGGCAAGCATTATATCTCAATTGCCTTTCGGCAAACATTATTCATGTGTATTTTATTTTCTCATATTCGCGCGGGTCACCAT
Source organism: Hygrophila difformis (assembly GCA_030278955.1). NCBI lineage: Eukaryota > Viridiplantae > Streptophyta > Magnoliopsida > Lamiales > Acanthaceae > Hygrophila > Hygrophila difformis. Next base: position 43,164,421 of record JAOANR010000008.1, on the reverse strand, counting down.
CGTCCGTAAGGGCACGAAGGGAATAGTTAGGAGGGCACCCTGCAGAGCACTCACCCCCTAATTTTAATTAATCCAGTTGTAAGGGGATTTTTTTCAAAATTCTTATTTCATTTATTTTATTTCAAAGGTGTAATACCCGTAATTTTTAGGATATAAAATAGAATTTAATCCGATGAGCGAGGAGGCTTTGTTCCGAGAACCCGTAAAGTCGGAAATGCACGGAAGTCGGAAGACGACGATTTAGAAGCCGACGAACCCAAAACCGATAGACTTAAGATTTCAAACATGAAATCAATTTGAGTCGGAATAAATTTAGGATAGGAATCGTAATCCGAGAATGACCCGGAAAATCGTAATCCGAGAACATAGAGGGATAGAAGTCGAAAGAGAGGAGGAAAGGCTTGACGGATCGCACGACCCGCCCGGACCGAAGTCCAGGCGTTGGCCACGCGCTATCCGTGCGGGGTTTCCCCTTTCCCCGCGCCAACCCCGCATGGTTGCCCAGAATGCGGCAAATCACGCGATTTCGGCGATTTCTTGCCATAATTCGACCCCCCGACTATGGAAAGTGAATTTTGGACGGGGGAAGGAGTATTAGGACGATGGGAGAGCAGATTCTCACCCATTCTCAGTCTCCAAACTTCCCTCTACTCTCCTAAACTCTGCCAAAGCCAAACACTTTTCCGACGACTTCCCGACGAACTTCCGGCGACTTTCCGGCGACCAACGACGACCGTAGAGACGTGTAGATCAAGGATAACAGTCCTTGGATCATTGGTAAAAGTTATGTTGGGTCTCATTCTTGTTTTTAATCTCAAATCCTCAATCTAACTTCGGATCTTTGACTTGCAAAAACGTTCGTGGCCGAAGGAGAAGGAGAACGAGTTCGTAGATCCGTTCGAAGCAAATTTGGACAAGCCCAGCGACCCTAGGACGACCAAACACTCTATCACTGTAAGTTGATGCCTTTCATATCAATACGGGTGGCTTAGGGGCGTCCGATTTAGTGTCTTTGTAACGAAACGTAAAAATCGAACCTAAAAACCCCAACTTGCACAATTTTCGAAATCTGATTAAAACCCCTATTTTGAGAGTTCAAACCGTAAAACTCAAAACTAGACTTTTCATCCTAACACATTAAACTATGTTGTATAAAAATTTCAGAGATTTGCATCAACGTTTGCTACCCCAAATCGCTCCGAACATAAACTGTGATTTAAAACTTTTTCGAAAATCTGACAGTGCATATGTCCGAACTTGATGAGCATGTTTCTATGATTTTTATTCCGAATTAGTCCTTGCAATCTAATTGAAAGTTGTAGATAATCATGTCTAGTATATGTGTATAAAATTTTAGAATTTGTGGAGTCCATTTGATATGTCAAAAAGTCAATTTTCAGAACTGTGACAAAACTGGATTCTGACAGTACATCGGTTGTGTAATAATCTCGATATTGGACATGGTTCCTCAACTTATTCGAAATCGTTAAAACACGAAAGTTGCTTGTTAGGGTGTTTCTGT
>JAOANR010000008.1:43138562-43162399 GCA_030278955.1 Hygrophila difformis | reverse complement strand
AGGGTTCTATAGGAGATTTGTAGAAAAGTTTGCATATGTTGCCAGGCCTCTTTCTGATTTGACTTGTAAGGATGCTCCATTTATCTTTGATGATAAATGTAAGACAGCCTTTGAGACATTGAAGAAGAGACTGACAACAGCTCCTATTATTCAGGCTCCTGATTGGACTTTGCCATTTGATTATGATGTGTGATGCCAGTGACTATGCAGTTGGAGTTGTTCTGGGCCAGAGGAAGGATAGGAAGATGCATGTGATTTATTATGCATCAAAGGCACTTAATGGAGCGCAAAGAAATTATTCTACTACTGAGAAAGAATTTCTAACTGTGGTATTTGGATTTGAGAAATTTAGATCTTACTTAGTGAGGTCTAAGACATTTGTCCACACTGATCATTCTGCTATCAAGTATCTGACTGCGAAGAAGGAGAATGCAAAGGTTAGATTTATTATATGGACTTGTCTACTGCAAGAGTTTGACTATGAGACCATTGACAGAAAATGGACTGAGAATCTAGTAGCTGACCATTTATCCAGAATCAAGCTAGAGAAGGAGGAACATGATTGGGAGATTCCTAATTCTTTTCCTGATGAACATCTTTTTGCTATTCATACCCTTGGTATGCTGATGTTGTTAATTATTTGGTTGCAGGGTATGTGCCTACTCATCTTCCACCACATCAAGTGAAGAAATTTATGAGGGATGTCCACATGTATCACTATGATGATGGAGAGTTATTTAGACTGTGTTCGGACCAAGTGCTTAGAAAGTGTGTTCATGAAGATGAAATTTTAGACATCCTAGCACAGTGCCATTCTTCACCAGTTGGAGGACACCATGGAGCTAATCGCACTGCATTTAAGGTATTACAATCTACTTTTTATTGGCCTAACATATACAAAGATGCTCGTGTTTTTGTGCAGGCATGTGACAAGTGTCAAAGGCTTGGTGGAATTGGACCTAGGGATGAGATGCCCCTAAAGAATATTCAAGAAGTTGAAATTTTTTATGTTTGTTGTATAGATTTCCTGGGTCCATTTCCATCTTCCTATGGAAATCAGTACATTCTAGTTGCAGTGAACTATGTTTCCAAGTGGGTGGAGGCCTTAGCTATGCCAACTAATGATTCCAAGAGGGTGATTGCTTTTCTCAGAAAGCATATTTTCACTAGATTTGGAGCGTCTCGTGCTATTATCAGTGATGGTGGTACATACTTCAAGAATAAGTGGTTGGAGGCGGTCCTGGTCAAGTATGGGGTGAAACACAAAATTGCTACACCATATCATCCCCAAACTTGTGGACAAGTGGAAGTGAGCAACCGAGAGCTTAAGCACGTTTTGGAGACTACTGTCAAACATACAAGAAAAGATTGGGCAAACAAGTTGGATGATGCACTTTGGGCATATCGCACTGCCTACAAAACTCCTTTGGGTATGTCTCCTTTTCAATAAATTTTTGGTAAAAGTTGTCACTTACCTGTGGAGCGTAATACCCGGGGTTTTTACAACGCCCAAAGAAACGAAATAAAATTTATTTCCGAGAAGAAAATAATTTATTACAATAAATTATTGCTCGGAAATGGCGTGACCTGTAAATTCAAAGAATTCGAACCCAAATTTTGGTCAAGTCGAAATGGGATGAAAGAGGGAAAGGAAGCCCGAAGATATTCCATGGATTAATCCCAAAAGAATTGGAATCAAATTCAAGAAGGAAGAGAATTTTAATTCCGAGAACCCGTGAACTCGGAAATAATTTAATTAGATAAATTATTGCACGGGAGCCAAAAGACGACGAATTCAAGCCGACGGATTCAAACTCGGCGGATTCAAGATTTCGAATATGAAATTCATTAGAGTCGAAATAAATTTAAGAAAGGAATCGTAACCCCAGAAATGACCCGAAAGGTCAAACCGAAAACGTAGAGGATAGAAACCCGATCGAGAAAAGAAGAAAAGACCCGACGGACCACGCGGACCGCCGAACCGGCCGGTCCGGCCACCACGCGCTCGCTTTGCGCCGCCGCGCGGAAGAGGGAGACGCGTCCCAGGACTGGTCGCGCGTGCTCCGCGCGGACAAAGTGATAGAGTATACAGTAAAGCAAACTTTTAGTGCGCTTTTGTATTTATTCGATTTCTATATTGACTTAAATAAATGGTTATTCACATTGTTGCTTTTGTATGGATGCTTGTATGTTTTCTACATAATTGCAAGTATGTCCAATTATCTAATATTGTAGACAACATGGTGTGTTAGGAGTCACACAGAAGATCATGTTGTCGGTTCCTTATAAGATATAAAAAGTATTCACAACTGAGATAGTTTGGACATAACTATTGGTTTATGTTGTACTGGAAACTTCTAATTAGTTTATCTTGACTATTAGTTTGCAGTAGTGCGCTGCGTCGCATTGAAAGGAACACAGTTGAGATGCATTCTTCTATTCTGGCATAAGAAGAATCAAGATCTCGGCGACTCTGATTAATTCTTAACCCTAGTAGAGATAAATCTGACACATGGAATATTTGTTGGTCGCTTTGATTTACCATGAGTGAGAGTCCTAGTTGATTCAATATGCTTCGTATTTTAGGCGCCAATATTATTTGAATGGTGTCTATTTATTCTCACTAGGGCAATGTGTCCTGGTTATCCGGGTTGATGGCGTCCCCTTAAGGAACTCAATAAGGATCATTGTATGAACCCTGCAGGTGTATTTATTCCGTACAATGATGAAGTTTGAGTGGTACTACTTAAGGATTAAAAGAGATTAATTGATTAAAATTGTCAGAAGTTTTAGTTAATTAATGGACGTGCGATATCTTAAACATAGGGAATAAATTGAGTCTAATAGAAGCCCAGATTCAATCTGGATCAGGCCGGGAGTGCAACATTAATTATTTAGTGGAATTAATTAATGTTTTATAGGCCAAATTATGTTATGGGCTGAACATAAGAATTTGAGTCTGTAAACGAGCCTGAGCCTGATACCTTCTAGTGGATCCCCAGTCTGGCCCTAGGACCAATTAGGAGATTTTATAAATAGGACTTCAAGAAACCCTAGCCTACACTAGAAGATCATAATTCTCTTCCAAGAGAGTGAGAGGGGGCGGCCAAGAGGGAATTATTGGAGAACAAGTTTTTCTCTTGAAACCATTGGTGATTTGTGACCAAGTTAGATACTGTCAATATTGACTATGTGACTTGTGGACATAAGGGCCCAAGCGTATGTCTAGCGGATGTAAGAGCCCTAGCACGATATTGATTATGTGACTTGTGGACATAAGGGCCCAAGCGTATGACTAGCGGACGTAAGGGCCCTAGTGAAATATTGACCATGAGGCTAGTGGACATAAGAGCCCTAGCGAATGGTAACCTATAAAGGAAACGAAACGAGAAATTTATAAGAGGTTTAATTAAATCCTTGCTAAATTGTGTTTTGGTTTATATCAATTTATTTAATCGCCTTGCAAGTTATATATGTGATCATTTGGCATGCATACCTTTGATTTCTACAATTAAATTCCATTATCTTGATGAGTTAATTTATATAGTGGCTGCGATCATGCTAAATGTAAGTCAATTATTTCTTAAATAATTAAAGGCTGTGAAACCCCATTATTGTATGCTAGGGGTTAACTTTCTCAGCATGTTTATGCTGACAAACCGTTGCTCTCTTTTTCTTTTCAGAGTATAAGGCTTACACATGAGCATAGCATGCATTGGGATTTTGGGAACGTTTACTCTCGTTTTTATACATGACTTGCATAACGGGCCTGTATAACCCGTGTTTTGGCCGTGTTGGCCCTATTTATATTTCCGCTGCTATATCTATATTTGAATATTACTTTCCGTTGCAACTTAGACAATACTATGTAATGATTTTTGTTATATATTTATAAATGGGCTATTTGAAATGTTTTAAATTCTGGAAAACCATAGCCTTGCATCTCTCTAACAAGCTCGGAGAAACCGCGTCTTGCTAGGGAGGTGTGGCGGTGACATCCCGGCCTGGGTTATCAAATTCGGGGTGTTACAAAGTGGTATTAGAGCCCGGAATATTTTTAAACTATTATTTTTAAGTATTATTATTTTTAAAGTTATTATTTCTAAACTAATAATATATTTTAAAGAGCCCAATTATTATTTTGAAGTTAAAGCCCAAATTTTGAGCCCAAAAATTTTTAGAAGCCCAAATATTTTTTTTAAGAAGCCCAAGAAATTATTTTTAAGCCCAATTGTTTTAAGGCCCAACACTTGTATTTTTAAATAAAGCCCAAATGTTTATTATTTTGGCCCAATATAGAGGCCCAAGACTTTTATCTACTATTATTATCTTTAAATTTTAAAAATATTACCTCCATGGAATAAACTTATTTTTAAAATCCATGGAAGATAGATATAAATAAAATATACATTAGCTTCGGGGGGGATTGCATTACATTGCATATATTCATAAATATTTACACTAACTCTTTTTATGTGAATTATCGATGATAAGAAACACTCCTACCTTAGAACTCGACATGACCTTGACTTAGGAGCGCTTGCTAAAGACTAACTTTGCCTTAGTCCTAGATCTTGATCACTTAGAAACTCATCTTCGCGTGCTTCTATAACAGAAAATGGCACCTAGAAGAAAACTGAGGAAGGTAAGCCCAAACGGCACTGACACTGACCTCCCAAACGCACCTAACAACAATGAGATTCCTCCGAACGTAGGAGATCGAGCGCCTCCTATTCCCAACAAGATGGATGAACGTTTAAGGACGGTAGAAGAAGTACTCGTAGCATTAGGAAATGCCGAGGTGCATAGGGCACAAGCGGCAATACCTCCGCCAGTAGCCCGAGTCAACTACTTGGCATTGGTAAACCCCTACAACCCACCCCATTATGACGGGCAAGAGGATCCGGCCAAGTTGGAGGGTTGGATCCGTACCTTTGACAAACTCTTGGACGCTATCAAATGCCCCGACGAGGAGAAGATACGTGTAGCGACCTACTACTTAGGAGGCGAAGCCGATGAGTGGTGGCAAAACCTTCAAACGAATTCAGAGGAAGATGAAGAATCCTACACCTAGGAAGGACTTAAGGAAGCCTTGAGAGAAAGATTCTACCCACTGAGCACCAAGACTGCGAAATATGAGGAATTCATCAACCTGAAGCAAGGTGCACAAACAGTGCAAGAGTACTACACCAAATTCAAGGAGCTAGTACGATTTGCTACGAGGATAGTACCAACCGATTCTGACAAGGCTCAGAAATTCGAGATAGGTCTGAACCTTAGTATCCGGGAGATACTTGCACTAGGACAATTCACGAACCTACAGACGATTTATGATCGCGCTGTAGCAATTGCTCGAATCCAGCAGTTGAAGTGTAAGGAAAATGGTGAGTCGAGCAAGGACTCTCAAGGACTTGAGAAGAAGGATCTGAAAGATAACAATAACAACTCTAGGAAAAACAATGGATCTCGAAGGAAAGAAAATAAAGGTCTCAACCACGGAGGAGATGAAAACCGTGGTGCGTTCATACCACGCTACCCAGGATGCAACCATGCACATTTGGTGCGCCAGTGCCCGAAGCCTGGAGCCTGCTATGAGTGCGGCAAGTTTGGTCACAAGGCTAGGGGATGTCGAACGCCAGAGGAGGCGATCGAAAGGAGAATAGATCTGGTGAACCTTCAGCAAGGAGAGACTGACAAGTAACAAGGTCAAAAGCCGAACTTTCTTGAGAATAATGCGTAGGCAGTTATGGGGACATAACTGTAATCTTAAGGGGGGAGGATGTAACAACCCGAATATTATGTATCCCAAATCAATAAATAAACAAATTCAAATTGTTTTGAACTACGTCATGGCTTTATCCCTTCACAGGGTACGTAGGCAGCTTAGAAATTTTAATTCTGAGTTCAGTCACAATACAAAAATAAAGAAAAAAAAACTAATATAAACAAAAAGAACCATAGTTCTTAGCTCGAGAGGGAAGCTAAAAACACAACTTCGAGGACGAAGTTGATTCTTAAGGGGGGTAGACTGTAATACCCGAGAATTTTGTAACATAAATAAATAAATAAATACAATATATAAATAAAATAAATAATTTAAAGATAAAATGAGAAATGGAATTTAATTCCAAAAGATGAAATGAGAAATGAAATTTAATTTAAGAAGGAATTAAATATCCAAGAACCCGTGAAGTCGAAAATAATTTAATTAAATAAATTATTGCACGGGAGCTAAAAGACGACGAATTAGAAGCCGACAAATCCGAAACCGACGAACTTAAGATTTCAAACACAAAATCAATTTGAAGTCGAAATAGATTTAAGAGAGGAATCATGATCCGAGAATGACACGGAATAATCGAGCCCAGAAATGTAGGAGGATAGAAACCCGAAAGAGAGGAGAAAAGGCCCGACGGGATCGCATGGCCCAGTCCGGACGCACGGCCCAGACCAGGCCGCGCGCCCTCCGCGCGGTGTTTGGCCTTACACCGCACCACCACCGCGCCTTGGGACAGCCTACGATCATCTTGCGCGTTTTCGAGATTTCTTGCCATATTTTCAACCCCCGACTATGGAAACACTATCACCATGGAGGGAAGGGTATTAGGGACGAAATTAAGTGATCCTATACCCTATAATCAGATCACACAAACCCTAATTCACTCCTCTTTACTCTCATATTCCCTCCCAACTCATTCAAACCGAAAAACCACAAATCCTCTTGTGTTCTTGAAATCCCGACGACGAAATCCAAGCAAGGAGGCGTGTGGAGCAAGGTTTCAAGATTTTAAATTGTTGGTGAATGTTTATTTAGGTTCCCTACACCTTTTTGAATCCAAAAATTCGATCTAACTATAGATTTTCACTTTCGATTTCGATTCGTCGCCAAGGGGAAGAGGATACCGTGTTGAGGAGATCCGTTCGTAGCCATCCGTAGATTCCGGACGACCCAAGGGCTGTTTAGAACTCATATTATGTAAGTTAATTCTTACATGCGGTTTTTGGTGGCTAAAATTTAAACCGAACATGAGATCTAACGAAAAAAAAACTCGATAAAATCTGTCAACAAGAGATTCACATGCGCAGCGTTTTTGGAGGAATTTTTTCGAACCCTTAAAAGTCTTCAAACGGGAAAACTCAAAACATAAAAAGTGTTTCTAAGACATATATCTACCTTGTGTAAAAGTTTCGTAATTTTTCGTTATGGTTTGATGCCCAAAAACTGAATCTGAACACTGCTGCCCGTTTTTCAAACTTAGAACTTTGGCAGATTTGAATCTCGAAATTGTTAGCCATTTTGACCTCGTTTGTAGGCCGAAATAGGACTTGTGTTAAACATGAAATTTGTAGATCTACGTGAATACCTCTGTAAAATATTATGCATTTTCATTAAGATTTGATACCCCAAACCGCATCAAACATTTTTGTGAGGCATGACTCTTTCGAAAACCATGACAGATTGGTTGGTCGAACTTGATGTGCATTTTTCTATCACTTGTGATCAAAACTAATCTTTGGTGTAAACATAAAAGTTGTAGATAAATGTCTTGAAAACATGCCTGCAAAATTTCACGCATTTTCATTAAAGTTTGGATAGTGAAAACCCGTTTTGAATACACTGTGTCCGAAAAGGAAAAGTCGACAGATTTTTAAACCGAACTTAGTGGGTCAATCTGACTTAATCCGTGATGAATTTGCATAATTTGCCTAATAAAACTTGTTTGTTTTGGTGTCTTTTAAGTGCCTGTAAAATTTCATAAATTTTGGAGTTCGTTTGCTATGTTAAAAACTCTTTTGAAAATCAGTGCGCTGTGTAGACAATTATGACAGATTTCGGTTTTTATAAAGATTGTAAAATTTCACCCGTTTCCTCACATAATTTCGGAAAACTTAAAACACGAAAGTTGTTCGTTAGCTTGTCTTTGATCTACTGTAGAAATTTGAAGTCGATTGCCTTTAAAATGAAATTTTAAACTAAGATGGCGTAAGCTGTGGCAATGGCTTGGTTGAAATGTTGAAAACTCGTCTTTTGAGAAACACATGATTTGCGAGATATGTCTAAACAAATAAAAATATTTTTCTAAATTCTTTTGAAAACATTGGTGATTTTTGACAAAGTTAGATACTATCAATATTGACTATGTGGCTTGTGGACATAAGGGCCCAAGCGTATGTCTAGCGGACGTAAGAGCCCTAGCGCGATATTGATTATGTGACTTGTGGACATAAGGGCCCAAGCGTATGCCTAGCGGACGTAAGGGCCCTAGTGAAATATTGACCATGAGGCTAGTGGACATAAGAGCCCTAGCGAATGGTAACCTATAAAGGAAACAAAACGAGAAATTTATAAGAGGTTTAATTAAATCCTTGCTAAATTGTGTTTTGGTTTATATCAATTTATTTAATCGCCTTGCAAGTTATATATGTGATCATTTGACATGCATACCTTTGATTTCTACAATTAAATTCCATTATCTTGATGAGTTAATTTATATAGTGGCTGCGATCATGCTAAATGTAAGTCAATTCTTTCTTAAATAATTAAAGGCTGTGAAACCCCATTATTGTATGCTAGGGGTTAACTTACTCAGCATGTTTATGCTGACAAACCGTTGCTCTCTTTTTCTTTTTAGAGTATGAGGCTTACACATGAGCATAGCATGCATTGGGATTTTGGGAACGTTTACTCTCGTTTTTATACATGACTTGCATAACGGGCCTGTATAACCCGTGTTTTGGCCGTGTTGACCCTATTTATATTTCCGCTGCTATATCTATATTTGAATATTACTTTCCGCTGCAATTTAGACAATACTATGTAACGATTTTTGTTATATATTTATAAATGGGCTATTTGAAATGTTTTAAATTCTGGAAAACCATAGCCTTGTATCTCTCTAACAAGCTCGGAGAAACCGCGTCTTGATAGGAAGGTGTGGCGGTTATCAAATCCGGGGTGTTACAGTTCCGGACTTGTTTTTAAAACTTTTTTTCCAAAACCCATAGCCTTGCATCTCTTTAGCAAGCTCGGAGAATCCGTGTCTTGCTAGGGAGGTGTGGCGGTGGCATCCCGGCCTGGGTTATCAAATCCGGGGTGTTACATGGAGGTCGAGCACAAAGCCTTTTGGGCTACTCGGCTTGTCAATTTTGATTTAGCAGCTGCAGGAGAAAAGAGGCAAGAACAATTGCTAGAGTTGGATTATTGGAGAGTTGTGGCTTATGAGACCTCAAATTCTCACAAGGATAGGACCAAGATGGTCCGTGATAGGCGATTGAGGACTAAGCAATTCAGTGAAGGGGAAGAAGTTCTTTTATTTAATTCTCAACTGCGATTGTTCCCAGGGAAGTTGCGTTCCAAATGGTTTGGACCTTTGATTATTTCTAAAATCTTTCCTTCTGGTGCAGTTGAGTTGGATGATGGAAGCAAAAAGTTCACTGTCAATGGACATCGTTTAAAGCCATATGTTGAATTAACATGTCGGTCCATTGAAGCCTGGAAACATGAATAGAGAGCTACAAGGGATGTCTGGCTGTCGACGTTAAATGCAGCGCTTTCGGGAGGCAACCCGAGTTTTTTTATTTTAGTTATAGTTTTTAGTTTTTTTTTTAATTTTTATTTTAATTGGTGAATTTGATCTGCAGGAACTAAGTGGGTGTAGAACTGAATTGGAAAGCAAAGTTGGAACACAGAACTTCGCACACATCAGATTTCAAGAGGTATTTTTATATTATTTTCATTTTTTAATATATTTTCATTTTTTAATATATATATATATATATATATATATATATATAAACTTAAAAAAGACGTCGCGCGGTATCCGCGCGGTCTGGGAGATACCGCGCCCCGACCGCGCGGGTCACGCAAGAGCTCTTATTCGAGCTGCGGGCAGGGGGCAGGTTCACGCTCCCTCATTTCTTTTCCTCCTTGTGCGAGTTCAACCCTTTCTCTTCACAAATTCGGTAATTACTTGCCCATTTCTCTTCAAATCTTCACAATTTCATCAACCAAGGTATGTTTTTACTTCTATCTTCACTTAATTTCAAGTTTCATGCTTTGGATTGGTTGATTTTGTGAAGAACAAGTGAAGTTAGGGTTTATGCTAGAATTTAGGGATTTTGATTTCTATGCCTATTTGTGTGCGATTAATGAAGTTAGTGTTATTTGGATTGGTTTATGTTTGATGAGTTTAAACATGTTGGTGCATCTTGTTGCATGTTCTTGGAGATTAAATCTTGGATTTTTGAGAATTTGTCAAGAATATGAAATATTTCGAATTTAATTAACAATGTAGGCTTGGATTTGAGTAGAATATTGTTTGCTGATGCTACATTGTGATTATTCATTGATGATTGGGTGATTGTTTTAAATTTTGGGCAATTATTCATGAGTTTACGATTAAATTTGAAGTTAGGCCTACAAGTGCACATAACATGTTCGATGAAATGCCAGAATGAGTTCCATGTTTATTTTCATATGATTATTGCTATGGATAGCCTTGATTATGTCTTGATGGATGATTAGGCTTGAGTTTATTAGATTATATATTTTAGAAGCCTAGGATTTGGTGGTTTTCTGTTTATTTTTCCCTGCTTTATACCTAGTGTGAGGATTGTATTTCTTTATTTGATATTGGGTATTTTGCAGGATGATTCTGTGCATGTTACTTGTCCTAGCATCCCTCATGTGCCCGCCGAGGCACAAGAGACGAGCCACTCACGATCATGAGGCCGGTCCGAGTGCCCCAGCAGTTGTGATACCCCCTGAGGTGGGGTCTGATTCTGAGGAGGAGGCACCTCCTGTGCCCAGGATTAGCGATCTTCCCCATGATGATAGGCCCGACCATTGGGTTAGACTCCGGTTTGCTTCTGCATCTTCCCAAAACTTCTATTTTGATGAATTACGAGTAAATAGGGCTTATATTCCGGAGAGAGGTTTTCATCAGGGACAGCTTAATGATGATAGAGCGAGGCTGTTGCTAGACCACTTGGGATGGTGGCGTGGAAGCCGGAACTGTAGCCACAATATTACCATTTCCAGATGGACCCTGTTCAAGGAAGCAGATAAAGAAGTTCACAACCCGTGTTGCTGAATTTTTCCAAGATCATTTTGACAAGGAGCTGAAGAAAATATCCACAATTCGATCCGAAGCAACTTTGCTCTTACAGCTCGAGCAAGCAGACGTCCGGGAACTGAATCCATAAACCCGGAAGAGAGATCGGATGAAGAATACCATATTTTGTTATTTTGTAATAGTGGAGGATATTGGGCATCCTGAACATTTAATAAATTTAGGAGGAAGAGGAGAGCAATTCGGTCTAGGTGCAATTCGGTCTAAGCATCATTTAAACCGAATTGCACCATGCCAAGCTTCCCCATGCCAATTCGGTCTATGTATTGGCAATTCGGTCTAGACCGAATTGCCATAGACCGAATTGGACCCCCTCTTTTCTTTTCCTCCATTTCCCCTCCAACATTGCCAATTCGGTCTATGTCTTGGCAATTCGGTCTAGACCGAATTGCCATAGACCGAATTGCCTTTTCCTTTCTTCATTTCCCTTTTTCCATTCCTTTACCAATTCGGTCTTTTTAGCTTATCGACCGAATTGCCACTTTTCGAACTACCTAGTTTATTTTACACTTTCTTTGTATTTTATTTTCCATGGTCATGTACGCAGGAGCTTTGGCAAGTATAAATATGCCTCCCCCTTCACTTGTAATGCACCTTTTGTTGAATTATAAGACTTAGCATTTTGCAAGCTTTCCAAGAGGTCATCTTCATCCTTGTGAACCAAGTTTATTGGGACACTTAAATCAACATTTGGTGTTGAAGCTTACCATGTTGATTATCAACCAACAATTGATGTTAATGAGGATGTGAGGACAAGACGTAGGGGCTTGTTTGCCTTCCATTGTTAAAATCTTGAGTTGGTAGCTTCCATATCCATCTCCTCTTATCATCCTTATTTCTTCTTTTTTTTTTTGTTTCAAGAATGGGTCCTATGATCCATGGCATTAGTTAGAATTTGGTATCAGAGCCTAATATAGGATCTTTCTTGAGTTTAAAATCCAAAAACCCTAAAAACATAAAAATTGGAAAACCCTAAATTTCGGACAGGATATGTTTTGATCATTTCTGAGTTCATCCATTAGAGTCTTTGAAATCTAGGCATATATTTGGAATCCTCTCGTCGAGTAGATGACTTTTCATATAAGGTATGCTTAATTTGGACTTCATATGAGGAAGTTATGATTTAATCAAGAATTGATGTTGTTCTTGCTCAATTTCGAATTTTCCACCAATTTTATGTTTTTTATCTTAAAATTTTCATGTTGTGGACTGTCATGTATGTTTATTAGTGTAAGTTGAATATGTGTTTAAGTTATTAATTGCTAGTTAGCATTAAAAATTCCAAAATCAAAGTTGAGTGTTTATCTTGTTCTTGGTCACCCACTTGTTTCTTCATATTGTTCTTGAAAACTTCATGCTTGATCCTTGATCTTGAAAAGAGTAATTGATCATGACTTGCTGAACATTTGGGCGGTTAAAAGGAAGCAAGATTTGATATGCTAGCCATCACCTAGCCATTGAGAAGAGTAATTCCATCATTTGGTTGGAGATAAGGGTGAAGAAAAGTCAAATATTGTGGCTACACTCTCCCAAGTTCGGTCTGCCTTCCTCAAATCGGTCTATAAAACCGAATTACCACCTCTAAACCGAACCTCAGCCCAAATTGATCAAAAAGAGAAAATTTGAACCAAGTCTTGAGCATCAATTCGGTCTACACCCCCAATTTTGGTCTACCTTTTTCTTCTTTCCTTCCACCAATTCGGTCTAACCCCAACCAATTCGGTCTATAAACCGAATCTCTCCATTCTAGACCGAATTGACTCTCAATTTTTATCCAAATTTTTCTAAGTACTCCCAAACCGCACCCTTGTTCATTTTGTGATCAAAATTTTTCCTAAGTTGGATATATACAGTTGGCACTTGGTTCCTCTGATTTATTCTAAATCACGAACACAGAGTTGAAGTTTTAATCGGGCAATGTTCCGCTCTTAAAATTCCTCTCGCAACAAGTGAAACCTAACTGTTGAAATTCCTCCGGGAAAATTTTATCTGTCATATTGGAGAGTACTGTAGAAAATATATATATATTATCAAGTACTGATATTTGGGAAACCAGTGTGATACATTCGGGAGTCGAGTGCTGTGAGATCTCTTTTCATAATTTTTTTAAACTCCACCCCCCAAATTTTTACCCTTTGTGAGGATTTTGGAATTTAACGTGTAAACTGCGATTAATCGCCATAACACTAAGTCCTTACATTGTGATCACATATTTTCAGTACATTAATAATTGTAATTATTTTCTCTTCATTTTGTTTAATTTTAGTAAGTCCTTTCTGTCAAGTTTAGTAGTGTGGGCAACAGTCTTGTTTTCAGCCTCAATCTCAACGTGGTTGAAATCTTCACGGAAGCATCATACCGAACGAGAGAAAAGTGAGAGTGCTTCGTGATGATAATTTTTATCTGTTGTGCAAGTGCTACTAACATCTTTATATATATAGATTGATTTGTTTTGTGTAGATCATCAAACTGATAAGATGGCTAGGAGCATCTGGATCATCCAACTCTGAAATTATCAGTTTCCTTCAATCTTAAAACAGAAAATGGAACGAATTGATAAAAAGATTGAGGATATTAATACCAAAGTGGTATAGTCAGATTGAGGGCCTGCACACTGAACTTGAGGATAGACTCCGAATTCTGGGAATGCTGTGGAGCAACACATAAACCGAGTAGTACAGAGACATCAGTTAGGCGGACACTGGAACCCCACAACCTGAATGCTCCACACAACACCCCAGACTCGGAGCAAAGCGAAATTAATCCTGATGATGATATGGCCGAAGCAGAAAGGAACTTGAGGAACAGTACAACATGCCGAGGGGAACCCGAGCAAATGCCGGACGTAATGCTCATCTGCCCCCTCCTGCGAGCAGCACCACGAGTCCTAGGGCACCAAGAGGCCGAAGATATCAGAATAATCAGGATGAGGAGCAAGAAATCAAAGGAATTAAATTTGTTCTTCCAGTGTTCAAGGGAAACACCTGATTCCTGCAGAATTTATTCAATGGAAGGATCCATTGAGCTGATTTTTGACTGCCATAATTATTCTGAGAAAAAGCAAGGTACTAGATAGCAGAAACAAAGTTTAAGGATTATGCTCTAGCTTTGGTGGCAGGAAAACCGCAAAAGAAATCAGAGAACGCGGATTTCGACCTAGTGAGACTTGGGATGATCTGATCCGTTTATGCAAGCAGGAGGTTTGTACCCTCTTATTACATGAGCAAGCTTGTACCACAAGATGACTACTCTAACTCAGGGAGGAAAAACAGTCAACGAGTATTATCAAAAAATGGAAAAATTGATGACTCGTTGTGGAGTTAAAGAGGATGAAGAAATCACAAATGCTAGATTCATGGAAGGGCTGAGAAAAGATATACGAGATGAAGTTGATCTTCGAGGCTAGGAGCATATTGAGGATTTAGTACATCTTGCAGCCAAGATCGAAGCACAAGATCGGAGGGTCCCACGGATCACTTTCGGTAGCAGTTCCTCCGGAGCAAGCAAACCTTGGCCTGGAAAGGATTGGACAGGTAAATCGTGGCCCCGCATTGAGGATAAATCCAAGCCGACCCAACCAAAGGGGTTGAACTGGCAAAGGAATTTAAAGCCTACAAGCCGCCTGTACAGAATACCCAGCCAGCACGACCGAAAAGAGACATCAAGGATGTCATGTGCTTTAAGTGTCAGAGAAAAGGACACTATGAAAATGAGTGTCCCTTCACCAAGAGAGTCGCAGTGTTGGAGAGGCGGTCATCTGAAATTCATCGAATCTGATGAATAGAGGGATCAGCCGAGGAAGAGCAAGAAGAAATTGCTCCAATTAAAATTAAAGAAGTCAGTGTGACCACGAAGTCGTCGAGGAGACAGAAGAACGGGTTCTAACTACCTTCGTGGCAATGCATGCTTTAAATGCTGAGAAAGTTGAACCACCACCACCTGACGAACCAACGAGAAAAATTTATTTCATTGTCTATTGTGATTTAAAACGGTAATTTGGCTTCTGTTATTGTTGACAATGGGTAGCTGCACTAACGTTGTTAGTACGTATACTATACGCAGATTAGGGCTACCTACGGAAGATCATCGAAGCCGGTACAGTTTGCACTGGATGAATGGACAACGGAACTCTGAAAGTGAGCCAACGAGCCAATGTTCCATCAAAATTGGCTCGTATGCTGAAAACGTTTGGTGTGACGTCGTACCAATGACAGCTGCACATTCTATTAGGGAGGCCCTGGTTATACGACAATGACGTCACATATTGTGGCAAAGACAATTCTTTGAGTTTTTAAGTTTTATAATAAATTGTACACATGTTAAGCCTCTCCCGATCAAAACTGTAAAAATGATCAAGAACGATTACGGGAAGAACATGCGCAAGAAGAAGCCGAACACCAAGGCAAAGCAAAAGGGTAAATAAAAATTTCTAAATCAGAAATCTCGGACATAAGCTCAGAACCATGCCTTTTGCTGACGAAGAATGAATTCGATCAAGCCATGCATCAAGATAATCCAACAGGTCACTGTTTCCTAGCTTATTATAAACCTGTTGATTATATTCATAGAACTTGCAATGCCTGCACCTGAATTTCTGATAATTTTTCTAGGATGCTGGAGAGAAACAAGGATGTGTTTCCAGAGGAAGTACCGGCCTGGACTACCACCTCTTCGTGGTATCGAACATCAGATTGACTTTGTTCCAGGTGCTTCTATCCCAACAGACCAGCATACCGGATGACGCCGGAAGAGACCAAGGAAATTCAATCTCAAGTACAGAAATTGCTTGATAAAGGATGGGTACGCGAAAGTTTATCTCCTTGCGCGTGGTACCAGTGCTACTTGTTCCGAAGAAAGATGGTTCCTGGCGCATGTGCGTCGACTGCAGGAGCCGTCAATGCAATTACTGTGAAGTACCGGCACCCCATCCCACGCCTTGATGATATGCTTGACGAGCTTGGTCACGCAAAATCTTTTCTCGAAGATTGATCTTCGAAGCGGTTACCATCAGATCCGAATGAAACCCGGGAGATGAATGGAAAACAGCTTTCAAGACCAAATTCGGACTCTACGAATGGCTGGTTATGCCATTTGGTCTCACCAACGCGCCCGTCAACGTTTATGCGTCTCAGGAATGAGAACTTGCGCAACTTTATTAATAAATTTGTTGTCGTTTATTTTGATGATATTTAATTTATACGGCAAGCGAACCTGATCACGTATCTCATGTTCAACAGGTGATCAACAAGTTGCGGGAAGTAAAGCTGTATGCTAATCTGGAAAAATGTACGTTCCACGCAACAGAGCTGAATTTTTCTGGGCTTCATTGTTGGACAGGGAGGACTGAAAGTAGATGAACAGAAAGTGAAGGCCATTTCTGATTGGCCACCATTGAAATCAGTTCATGAGGTCCGTCAGTTTTTAGGACTCTGCGGATTTTTCAGACGTTTCGTTCCGCAGTTTAGTGTTATTGCCGCGCCCCTCACGACGCTACTTAAAAAGGATCTGCCTTTTAAGTGGGGGCCAACGGGGCCAACGGAACATAAGGCGTTTACTAATTTGAAGGAAAAATTGACACATGCTCCGGTGTTAGCCTTGCCGAATTTCGATCTCCCGTTTGAAATTGAATGTGATGCATCCGGAAACGGGAATGGGAGCAGTGTTAAAACAAGAAGGTCGTCCGATCGCATACCACAATGAAAAAATTTTCTGGTGCTTCACTGAATTATTCCACATATGATAAGAGTTGTTTGTTGTGGTAAGAGCTATGAGAGTTTGGCAGCATTATCTTCGGGGTAGAGAATTCGTCATCAATACGGATCATGAAACTCTGAAGCACATCCGAGGACAAGGACAGTTGAGTAAACGACACGCACACTGGAGTCAGTTTATTGAGGGCTTCCCCTATGTCATCAGATACAAAAAGGGAAAGGACAACGTGGTCGCAGATGCCTTGTCACGAAGAGCAACCTTGGCTGTCATGGCGACAACACATCTGTTGGGATTTGAGCATATAAAAACTTTGTATGCGACTGATCCTGATTTGAGGAAGTGTACCGACAGACCGAGGTACACTCATTTAAAGAGTTTTCCAGGATAATGGTTTTCTCTACCGGGAGAAATCAGCTATGTATTCCACGAGGTTCTATCAGGGGAATTACTGATTCAAGAAGCACATAATGGTCAACTGATGGGACACTTCGGCAAGAAATGCCACAACTGAAATATTAGCCGAAAAATTCTATTGTCCCGGACTGAGGAAACAAGTCGAAGAATTCATTTCTAAGTGCATCGTATGTTTGAAGGCGAAAATCTACGGTCAAGACGCATGGGCTTTATCAGGCATTACCCGTTCCAGCAGGACCGTGGTTGGATATCTCTATGGACTTCGTGTTGGGTCTACCTCGTACTGCGCATGGAAAAGATTCAATCTTTGTCGTGGTAGACAGATTTTCAAAAATGGCACATTTTCTACCATGCACGAAGACCAGCGATGCACTACACATTGCAAAGTTATTTTTCAAAGAGATCGTGAGATTGCACGGGATTCCGAAGTCCATTATTTCTGATAGAGATGTGAAATTCATAAGTTACTTCTGGAAATCCCTCTGAAGCGAAATTGGAACGAAGCTGCTATTCTCGACTGCATTTCACCCGCAGACAGATGGGCAAACTGAGGCTGTCAACCGGGTACTTGGTAATCTGCTTCGTATCATTACTTCTTTTAATCCTAAGAGCTGGGATGAGTGCCTTCCCTACATTGAATTTGCTTACAATAGGCACATCCATAGTGCAACTCATATGTCTCCCTTTGAGTGTGTTTATGGTTTTAATCCCCTATCCCCGATTGATTTGCTGCCATTGCCTAGCAATGAGCACTTAAATGTTAGTGGCAGAAACAGGGCTCAAGCCATCAAAGAAATGCACATGAATGTCAAAGAGAGCCTACAAAAATCGGCGAAAACGTACGCGAGGTACCATGACCGGGGAAGGAAAAAGCTGGTGCTGAAGCCAGGAGACTGGGTGTGGCTTCACCTGAGAAAAGAGAGATTCCCAGCAAAGAGACGCCACAAACTATCTCCACGAGGAGATGACCATTTAAAATTTTAGAAAGATTAATGATAATGCTTATAAACTGGAATTACCAGAAAAATATGGGAACATTAATCCATCTTTTAATGTTGCAGATCTTGCGCTGTATGAACGGGACGAACAGGATGTGGTACGATGCTTGTCGATTGATCGCTCAACCTACCTCAAGGGGGAGGGAATGGCGTGGAAAGCCAGAACTGTAGCAACAATAATACCATTTCCAGATGGACCCTGTTCAAGGAAGCAGATAAAGAAGTTCACAACCCGTGTTGCTGAATTTTTCCAAGATCATTTTGACAAGGAGCTGAAGAAAATATCCACAATTCGATCTGAAGCAACTTTGCTCTTACAGCTCGAGCAAGCAGATGTCCGGGGAACTGAATCCATAAACCCGGAAGAGAGATCGGATGAAGAAGTACCATATTTTGTTATTTTGTAATAGTGGCGGATATTGGGCATCCTGAACATTTATAAACTTTAGGAGGAAGAGGAGAGCAATTCGGTCTAGGTGCAATTCGGTCTAAGCATCATTCTTAAACCGAAATGCACCATGCCAAGCTTCCCCATCGCCAATTCGGTCTATGTCTTGGCAATTCGGTCTAGACCGAATTGCCCATAGACCGAATTGGAACCCCTCTTTTCTTTTCCTCCATTTCCCCCTCCAACATTGCCGATTCGGTCTATGTCTTGGCAATTCGGTCTAGACCGAATTGCCATAGACCGAATTGCTTTTCCTTTCTTCATTTCCCTTTTTCCCTTCCTTTACCAATTCGGTCTTTTTTGCTTATAGACCGAATTGCCACTTTTCGAACTACCTAGTTTATTTACACTTTCTCTTGTATTTTATTTTCATGGTCATGTACGTAGGGGCTTTGGCAAGTATAAATATGCCTCCCCCTTCCACTTGTAATGCACCTTTTGTTGAATTATAAGACTTAGCATTTTGCAAGCTTTCCAAGAGGTCATCTTCATCCTTGTGAACCAAGTTTATTTGGACACTTAAATCAACATTTGGTGTTGAAGCTTACCATGTTGATTATCAACCAACCATTGATGTTAATGAGGATGTGAGGACAAGACGTAGGGGCTTGTTTGTCTTCCATGTTAAAATCTTGAGTTGGTAGCTTCCCTATCCATCTCCTCTTATCATCCTTATTTCTTCTTTTTTTTTTTGTTTCAAGAATGTGTCCTATGATCCATGGCAGATGGACTCGGTTTGCACTTTATCCTTCGGGTCAGGCATCAGGTTTTCTAGCCATGGAGGTCATAGCCAACATCAGAGGTGTGGGCGAGGAGACAGAATTTATCACAGAGTTCGAGTGCGAAGTCGGTGGGTTGACCTTTAGTGCTAGAGCAATTAATGCTCACTATGGTATGCCGATGAGGGGGAGACCGAGTTTCGATATGAGCAGGGAGGACCACTCCCTGATTTTCGAGCTTATGCACTGACCGAGCACCGGCGTTGGAGCAAGATCACGAGTTGCGCCTGAAGACCATGGATTTGGTATGGCGAGTTCTAGCACATTTATGGCTAGGACGTGTCCATCCTATTACCAGGTCTCACATATTAGTGCATCGGATTTACGACATGATTCACTTTATCGCCCGAGGCGGTAGAGTGAATTTGGGGGCTTTTGTGGAGGCCAATTTGCGAGAGCTTTCTCGAGGCCGACAGTCTCGCCAGATCACCCATGTTCATCTCATTCGTGACATTTGTTTAGCCATTGGGATTGATGCTTCCGAGGATCGTTACCTGGTGGAGGCCGGATCTCACTATCAGATAGAGGGGTACACCGCGCGACGGACCGCTTTGCGACGTGGCGCGCCTCGGGCGGTTATTCAGCCGGAGCCAGAGGATGATGGATTGGCCATTGTGATTCCACAGCCGGCTCCACCACCACCTCCTCCCGCAGTTGATCCGCCGGTTCCACAGATGCCTCCACCTGGACAGGATATGGCCGCTATGATGCAGGGGATGCGAGTGGACATGGACGCTCGGTTCACCAGACTTGATACACGCATGGATGAGATGTATGCCTACATGCGTGGAATGTATGAGTACATGCGGGGCCACTTTCAACCACGTTTTCCACCACCTGATCTGTGATATTATGGTTCTTTTTCTTTTTATTTTTTCTATTTTTTATTTTAGTTTATTTTTATTTTCATTTTATATTTTTATTTGGAGTCTATGTCTAGGATGTGGAGTTTATTGTTATGTGGAGTTTTTTTTTAGGAGTGTGTTATTGAGTGTGCTTTTATTTGGGGTTGTATTATTTGATATTTTGGATCTCTCACATTATGACCCTATGCATATTTATTTTGCCTTTTATTTGTATCATGTAGTATCACTGGGATGGATTATGTGCTTGATATTTTTGCCTTGATTATTTACTTAGTCATTGAGGACAATGCCAACCTTTAGTGTGAGGATGGGGGATACCCGAAGTTCATGATACATTGCTCAGTGCACGTCACCACTAGTAGTCGTATATTTTTTCTAGGAGTTAAATTTGACTGAAAACTTATGAGAGTAGATTGATTATTGAGTTCAAATGCGTCCCCTCATGCTACATAACCATTAGGTTCAACCAAAAAGCCCTTGGGTAGAGAATTTTTTGCTTTATTTTTTCTTAATTGTGTGAACCAGGCATGTTTTTTAGAATTATTTATTTGTGATTATAATGCATGTGATTACTATCTGGATTTTGATGAGGGAATATAATATAGGCACCTAGAAACTCATGGCCTAAACACTTCCTACCTTTCACCTTATTTATATTTAGGGAACCCCTCTGAGCCTATTAGCCTGTTTTCTTTGAAAACCCACTATATTTTCCACTAGCTACGCATTCTTATAAGCCTTCAGAATTTTTAACCCGTGGAACAAGTGAATTTTTCTTTTAAGTGGTACATTTGGCGTATGGTAATTTTTAGGGAAGTCTTTGAAGAATAATTAATTTGAAAGAGAGGAAGAATAGAAGGAAATATTTCTTGAGATCGTATAGTGACTACATTTTGCTATAAAAAAAGAAGTGGATTTATGTAGCTTACACAGTTGTTCCGCTGACAAAGAGTTTACACTCTAGTCAAGAACAGAGAGAGTTGAAGTTCCGTCTGCATTATTTCGGATATTGGAGTTCCTCTAAAATAAAACCTGTAAAGCTATGTAATGCCAGCAAAAAAAAAAGAAAAAGAAAAAAAAGAGAAAAAAATAATAAAAAATAGAAAGTTATGTTGGACACATACTACTACATTTTATGGTTTGAGTAGAGCTCTTGATGCAATGTTATGGGGCATCTATTTGTCATATTTGGGTATGTGGGATGATTTTTGGAGAAGTATTGGAAGTTGAGAACTTGTTCCATTTTTATTAGCCTACTTTATCCATATTTTCCTACCTCATAGACCCCTAGCCCCCGTTACAACCATTTTAAAGAGCCTATTGATTCGTTATGAGAAATCCTAAGTGTGGCGATTATGTGATTGTGTTACAAATTATATAGTGATACTTGCATTGCCTTGGTATTGAGTGAATTTTTACCCTGTTCATATGAGAGCACTTCATACAACCTTATATACATATTTCCTTTGTGCGATCTTGGTCAGGGTTGAGCCTAAGTGGGGTGCCTTATTATTGAGGGGACCAAATGAGAATTTGGTTTTGACATCTGCTTGAGTTTGTGATTCGTTGTAGTTCGACTTTTAGACATTTTGGTGGCTATTATGTGTTGGACATTGCTAGATCTTAGTTTTACCTTTTTTTCGGGGACGAACAGACTTAGTGTGAGGATGTTGATACCTTGCACAAAGTGCTGGTATTTCCCTTGTGATTAAGTAATAAGTTAAAGGCTTAATTTATTGAAAAATATGGAATTAATTGCTAAAAACAATGATTTTGAGTAGAAATAATTAATTGTGATCTCATTCATGATTTTATGCATTTTAATGAATTTTGTCGTGAGATGCATGATTTTAGGTGTTTTTAGTAAGCCAAAGGAAAAAAGGGACCAAAAAGAAATCAATTGGAGCTCAAAAACTCGGAAAACAGAAGACTGAAGAAGGATCGCACAGCGGATCGACCGTGCAACCTAGCGCACGGCGGAGGACCACCGTTGCGCTAGGCGTGATGATACCCGCGCAGATACCGCGCCATTTCGAAAGTTGCCCAAATCTTGGGCTGATTCAGTGTTGTCCCGTGTATTCTCCTGATTGATTCATACCTTCTGCTATTCAGTCTATAATAAAACGTCTCCAAGCCAATTCAGGGTTCCGAATCTGAAAATAATCTCAGAATACTTCCACATCTTTATCATCCATCATCAGGTAAAAGAGAAGAGCAAGTTGAAGGCAATCCAGTGGAGATCTACACCGGAATTTCTTCACCAATTCTGTTACAGACTATGTTTTCTTTTACTATTCTTTTGCGTTCTTGTGACATTATGCTAGGCTAAACCCATCTTTTGGGGAAACCTATATCGTGACATTGTTGATTTTTGCAATCGTTAATATGAGTTTCTTTAATTATATGTTAATTTGTTCAATTCTTATGTGTGTTTGGTGAGACCGAAAGGAGATCTGAACTAGGGCTTTATATTGTTTAAGTGGTTGAAAAATACTTGAACAAAAATAATTGAACAAGTTAATTCTAATAATTGATAACTTGAAAAAGAGCCAAAAAATTGTTAGAACCAAACTTAGGATAATCACTAGCCGGAGGAATTGCATGTCATTAAAACCGGGAGGTTTCTAAATTTTGATAGTTCTAAGTAGGCATATTAATTAATTAAAAATTGGATTTTCATATGCAATTGCAATGTTTGTCAACAATTGAAAGATCTAGGGATCCCCATTCATCATCTAGTGCATACATCAATTAAAAATTGGAACTTTTTATTGTTTATTTTAACTGCAATTTTAGGAATCTAGATAAACCAACTCTATTCACATTTTAATTTTCGTTGCTACTTGAATTTAATAAGTTATAGCACTTCATTGTTCCCTGTGGATTCGATCCGGTTTCACCGGTTATTACTTGGACTGTACACTGCGGGTTGTGTTGGAAAATATTCCACACACCAACAATTCCTGACAGTATGGAGAAAAAGACTAAATTCACAGAAGAAGAAATCAAAATCAAGTTTAATGGAAAGAAAGAAGCTTTGGAAAAACTATTTGGGCATGTCCAAGAATGGTAGTTCCAGACAAAGGGTTTCATCCTAAATACTTGAGTCACAAATGCATAAACTTCTGGAGAAGGATCAATAAGTGGGTGTAACACCCGGGTTTTGGTAACCCAGGCCGGAATACTACCGCCACACCTCCCAAGCAAGACACAACTTCATTTGAGCTCACTTGAGAGATGCAAGGCTAAGGTATTTCAGAAATAATTTAAAAGCGAGCCCAAAAAGATTTAATTTTAAAATAATATAATATCATCCACAAAAATAAAATAAGTCGCAGCGGAAATATAACTTGGGCAGAAATGGCCAAAATGCAGTAAGAAATTTAAGTCTAATAAAATGCAAAATTCGCAGATATTAATTTAATTCCCGAGCCCCAATATGCGTGCATGCTCATGCCATTTCTCCATACTCTGTAAAAGAAAAATGT